>JAPZEB010000004.1:13818629-13832009 GCA_029783705.1 Chaetodon striatus
AGGCAGTACAGGAGGAGGCGCACATTAATAATCCTCCAGGACTGTAACATGCTCATGTTTAACCCAAACAATGTGCCTGCAGCTGGATCGGATCGAGGTCAGAACACGTTCTCACCACAAATGAACCACACCAGAGTTCATTTGTAACCGGACCGAGACCACCTCTTCAAGAAGGTGTCGGTCTAGTTGTTTGGTGTGCTCCTGTGTGCGGTTGCTGCGTTCACACCTGCCCAAACGAACCGCACTTAGGGGGCAAACGAACTTGAATGAATGAACCGAACCAAACAGGGCAGGTGTGAAAGCACCCTGAAGTAGCTAAGCTGAAAACTGTAGTTATAAACTTGACAGAGGAAACAGAAGAAGTTATGCTGCTCCTGGTGTATAAATGCGCACAGCGTCTCTTTTAAAGGGGAGTCGGACAGCAGCTCTGCTCTGCTCTCTGCTACGTTCGCAATGTAAAGAATGTAATTACAGTAAATAATTTTTTTCAATAATCATGTGTTATTTCACACATCTACACATCCCTGTGTGGGTAACAAACAGAGTGTCATCTTACTCTCTGAATAATGTGCCCTTTAAATAGCAGGAAAATAACGCGGCATTCTGACTTTAAACCAGGTTATTGTTGGTCAAATAGGCCATCACTCTCTGCTGCCTCAAAATAGTAATGTGCCCACAATGCGCCTGACCACACATCATTTTCAGACCCACAGGCCCATGGGCCCACCGACAGGTACAAGCACACTTAACACAATTGACAGCTGTGTTTAAACTAGCAATGACAGTTGTGCTGCTTTGTGCAGGGTGTAAAATATGGCCTGAAGATGTGGCGGCCTAAACATTTTCTTTTAAAATCAACAATCCGCTGTTTCTAATATTAGCTGCCTGTTGTTAGTAGCCAGTAGTAAAGTTAGCCTAACACTGCTAATGTTCTGACTTGTTCAGGACCAGAAAATCAAAGTTTTGGCTTTGGACTTCAGACTTCAACAGCAAAGAGTAAAGACTACTTGAGAATAATTTTGTACCATTTTAAAACCATTTACAATGTTAAATGTGAAACAACAATTTGTTGAAAAACATGACTTAAAACTGAGATATCTCCGTAACAACTAAGCAAACTCCATCTACTGATGAAGATCCATGAGACAGGGTTGAAAGCTCTAGAAGTAGCAAGTAGGTGAACCTTGAGTTTGGACACTTTTGTTTAATTTGAAATATCATACAGGCATTCAACATCACATGGATACCTACTGATCCTAGGGATCGGTTCACTTAATATAAACATGTAAAAACTGAGACATAATTTATGAGATACAGTAACTCATGAAGTGCTAATGCCACACACTGTACATGCAGTATATGGATGTATAGCGCGGGGCCCCTGTGGATGGCTGGGCTTTGAAGTCAGAGGGACCGCTGTTGAACTCACGTGTGACTGTCATAAAAGCCTGGATGATAATGTCATGCAGACAGGACAGAGTAGTTATGGTCTGTACAGTAAAGCTGTGGAGGAGCACAGTGGCTCCCCCCCTTTACTCTGTCCTGGGGTCTCTGGAGAGAGGAGTCGCTCTGAGATGAGCACGTGTATCCTGCTCCTCTCACATGATTCATCTCCAACAGCAAGCAGCTCCAACATGAATTATTCACTCTCCACTGTGACACGGAGGAAAAGCGAGAGAGGAAGGGTGGAGGGGTCGCTGAATATGGGATAAAATTTAATGCAGAGCGATGAAAGGGAAAAGGGTAGAGTGATCGAGATTAGGGAGTGCCTCACAAAAACATAGCTGAGAGTTGAAAGAATTTGGAGTTGAAGCTATGACGCTCACAAAAAGTGGAGTGGATTACATATATATTTTGTTGTTGGTCAAGAAACAGCGCCACAGCATAAGCTAACTGCTTGTTGGACCACATGGCCACCTTTTTGGTTTCTAGGAGTGTTGCATACATAATATAAAACATGTATCAAACAGCTTTGGGGTTGCTAAAAGGCATGTTGTGTTGATTTTGACAGCAATAGGCTAACTGGTACCCTAACTCAAATGTTTGGGGCATAAACAAGTGCTAGACATACAACTCACAACTCCCAGGATATTTTCACTATCAGGATTTGATCCATTCGATCTAATAACATTTTAAGAGTCTAGAGGAGCTGCATGATTAAATAATTTTATCCCCATTCCAGTTAGCAAGGGGCTATAATGGAAGTTAGCCACTTGGCCGGCAAAAGTCTCTAGTGCGCTTGCTCAGGGGGCCCAATGATGGAGAAGATCTGGGTACTTTTATACCAAACCCAACGCTTCATGCGTCACTAACCAACGTTCATTGGAATGAATGAGGCCCTGCCTCCAATGCTGTGTCCAGTTCTCTTTCTACATCCATGTTATGTGTGTTATGAAACAAAATCTTGAGCTAAAAGAGGCAAAAAAAAAAAGCTCACTAGGACTGAAGAGATGGGTGTTAAATGTTTATTTCCTTGTGTTTTTTTTTTTAACCCTTGGACTATGAAAAATGTTTAATTTCTTTAATGTTAGTATAAAAGAAAAAAAAAGTTTCGATATGTCTCCAATTTTTTGTAGGAAGGAGTCAAACTTAGCTTCTGTCATGTCTGAGATATTCACCCCGATTGTGGTTTAGCAGTTCTGTCTTTGTCATCTCTGTGACATTACCTTGTGCTTTCTCAGCATTACGAGTGATATTGTTCTTCCTGACTCTTTTTAACAGCTTTACAGGCCATTTAAGTGTTTGGCATTTTAAATAGTAAGGTTTTATACTGATCATATTACTGGATAAATGAGACTTGGTTTACACTGCATGAGCTGCAGCCTCCCTTCAATTCATCAAGAATTTACTCTGTTTTTGGATTCTTCGTTCACCGTGGGGGCATGCGAGAAAAACAGTTTTCTTCCCAAGTTCAACATAACACTGGGTGAGTAACTGATATACAAATGATCATTCTGTGGGTGAAGTATTCCTTTAAAAATACACTCTGACAGTCTCCTCAGAGGGCCACGTCTTATGTCAGATAGCTGGAGCTAAAAAAAGTCAAGGCACACTACAGGTGGAGCCCTCAGGAGGCTTTGGTGAGTGAGTAAACCGGAGTGGGAGAACAAAGTGCATCATCCTGACTTCACCCCTTCAGCCATTATTCATGACACTGAGATGTATGGGTGCACGCTGTGTACCTGTGCAGTGTAACTCCAGAGCCTTATGTCAGCGGTGACTGGTGGCCTGACGTCATTGCAACCCAAGACGATACCGAACTATAGCAAACAGCTCGGCTATGACAGTGAGTGCTCGTAAGCCCTGTTGGCAGTCAGTTCTATTGTGTTTTAGACCGTTTTAGAAAAACTGACACACATCACATTACCCCAGTCCCACATTGAGTGTCTGCGGGATACATTACTGACCGAGATTCTCACGCTCAGCATGGGCATGCATGTATGCATTTCACAGGAAATCCTTATGAGGAGGAGGATGATGCATTGAGTGTGGTGAGTCATATTCATACACATTTTGTATGTATATCAGCACGCGCGCTACGACAGCAGCTCTGGCACTATGTAAATCATCCACCCACACATCAGAGTGCTGGTTTTACTATGATAGAGGATTGGCTGTGGCAGGTCTGTATGAATATGATGTTGTGCTCCAAATGCCACAGATAAACAAGTGTTTCATTTACAGAGAAGATAACAGGCCATTTTTCAGGACGTGCAGATAAGCTGTAATTCAAATAATGTGTCTGATAATGCACAAAGTGTGTGATGTAGAGTCCCTGACCTAAATCAATAGTTGGAGGAGGGCTCACTGACTGTTACACCCAAACACTGGAGTAAGGAAACGGCATCCCCCAAAACACTGAGTCAGTTTTTCAACATCCACTCTTAGTCCGACATCTGTAAGCCGATCCTATGTGGGCCACAGGGCTTCTCCAAGAGAGACAGAGGAAACCACTCTGTTAGTGCCCATCTTCACACACTCACACTCCACTGAAACCATTCCTCAGCATACACACCCCACACCCACACAACATGACTCGCTAAAACACACACACACATAGCATCACCGCCTCTCCTGAATTATTCAGTGTGGTGTCAGAAGCTTGTGTCGAAGTGACCTGACCTGTCTTGAGTGTACTGCAACAAAGTGGTAATATGAGATCTGGAGTTTAGATCCCCATGAGGACTTCCAGGTAATCCCACTGCCATTTATGCCTTAACCAAATGACTATTTATGTCATTTAAATCAATCATTCCACTGCATATTAATTAGAGTGATACTTTTGATCTGAGCTCAGCCCAGATGCCAGAATAAAATGTGGGCATTGTACATTTCTGTAAACCACAGATATGTTACATCTGTACCTTTCATAACATTTCTAAAGTGACATAGTTCAAATTACATGTATATGAGCCAAGTTTCTCAACAGTAGCAAACCTCTGCTTAAGACCAGTAACATTTCCAGCCATGTTTTGCAATCAAAACTGGGCGTTTTTTAAACAAGATGTTGGGTCATTTCCAGCCATGTTTGTGGCCACCAGACTGGGACTTTGTTAACAAGCTGTTGGGACATTTCCACCTTTTTTTGTGGTGACCAAATGGGGTAATGTTTAAAAGGAGGTTAAGACATTTTCAGCCGTGTTTGTGGCGACAAATCTGGGTATTTTTTAATGAGATGTTGAAGCATTTCCAGCAATGTTTGTGGCAACCAAAGCAGGAACTTTTCAGCAAGATGCCAGGACATTTCAAGCCGTGTTTGTGGGCACCAAACTGGGAAATTTTTAACAAGCTTTTGGGACATTTCCACCCGTTATTTTTTTTGTTTTGTTTTGTTTTTTACCTGTTTCTGTAGCAACAAAACTGGATACTTTTCAATGAGATGTTGGAGCATTTCCAGCAGTGTTTGTGGCAACTAGCCTGGCTATTTTTTAACAAGCTTTTGGGATATTTCCACCTGTTATTGTGGCGACCAAACTGGGTTTTTTTAATAATACGTCAAGCCATTTCCAGCCATGTATGAGGCAACAAAACACCAGGACATTTCCAGCTGCATTTGTGGTGACCAAACAAGATATTTTTTAGCAAAGTGCTGGGACATTTCCAGCTGTGTTTGTGGAAACCAAACCTGGTATTTTTCAACAAGATGTCAGGACATTTGTAGCCATGTTTGTGTTGACCAATCAAGATTTTTTAACAAGCTGTCGGAACATTAGCAGCTGTTTTTGGTGTGACCAAACGGGGTATTTTTCAATGAGATGTCGAGACATTTCCAGTTTGGGGCAACCAGTCCGGCTATTTCCTAACAAAATGTTGGGACATTTCCTGCCATCCTAACACTAACCAGTTACTTTTTGTGCCTAGACATAACAACATGTTAACCACAGCACTGTCACAACATAAAATTAAAAAAACTAAAACATAACTAGGGATTTGCAGGAGTCTTTGCTAGTCTCATTTTCTATATATTTCTTCATATGGCAATCAACTTTTTACTGTATTGTCACAACAGTGTCTAGCTTTTTTGTGATAACTTTATTTGGAATTACTTTTGCAGACATAACCAAAACAGTCTTTGTACTGCGGGAAGCTTTTCTAAATCTTTCAAATATTAACTTTGTGTATGTCAGTCCAAGTCCCCGCCTGACCTTTAGGTGTTAGTCAGAGAGAAGATAAGTTGTCCCAGGAGAGCGACATTTCTTCCGCTCTGTAGGCTCTCTTCTTCCAGGTGTGTGTCCTCAATTTCTCCTATTCATTGCTTTGTCTTCCCGTCCTCACTGGACTGCAATAATATTCATCCGCTTTTATCTGGGTTTTATTATCGTTCTCTCCTCTATGAGCTCAGGTTTGCCTAAAGATACTGTACATGAGATAACTGATTGTCTACGGTGGTCAGATGAGGACAGTGTGGCAGGTGGTCACGTCTTACTTTGTGATATCACTCTGCGGGACCTTCAGGTTACATAATCTGGGTTCATCTGAGATTGAAAAGGTATGTTTGTGGCTCCTGAGGCAATAAGAGCACACAGTGTCATTCTTTCCAATACTCCTGCATCAACGCTGATCTATTCATAATGGTACTGATGCTTGAGGGAGAAAACAGGGACAGAGCGTGAAAGTTCATTCATGACCTGGTATTTGGTGGTAAGTATGAAAACTCAAGGTGCACTTAAAGTCTTTTTTCTTGATCTTAAAACCACATCTCACAGCCTTCATCTCTTTTTTCAAATCAATTTGCTCTGTTTACTCAGAGCTTTTTATCAGAAGCTTCATGTAGGAGCTATTTGCTTTCTACTCTGCTACACCCACTAACCGTATCACAACGCAGGAGGAAGTGTGCATCTACTCATGGATGAGAGGTTCGTGCCCATGGTAACACGAATTGTAAACATCAGTGGCGTCCTCCTTGGCGAAGCTGTGACGTTAGCTAGCTCAGAGGTGCTAGGTGGGCTAGCAGTAGATGCATGCTTCCTTTTGTACATTGACATTGACACAATCAGTCCCGCCATTCAATACGTATAATATGCATAACTTTGGGCCTTAATAAAATGTAAACTGGTGAGCTATAAAAAAGTAACCCCCTGTAAAGTTGTCATGAATTTTGAGATCAGCTCTAGAGACCAAAACCATTTGTTGTACTAGGCTGTGAACGTGTTTAATGCTGCTGTAAAGTTGGACACTGCAACATGAGGGGTCTGTGGGGATTTACTTTGTTTTGGAGCTAGCCTTGAGTGGTCAATGAATGAACTGCAGGTTTTGGCACTGGCACACTGGCTTCATTTGGGACAGAGGGGCTCTAAACTGACTTTGACACCACTATCTCACAGATATTATGTCAATCCCTTTTGCTTTTTTACCTTTAAAAGGTGTGCTCTGCATTATTTTCCCTGAAAAACAATGTGTAGACTTGTGTGTGCCACTTTATTTATCTGCAGAGACTCTGCCCCCTGCCTGCATTTTCTTATTTTCTTCTTATTTTGCTATGTTCAGAACGTTCCTGGGCAAAGCACACAGGTGAGGTCCCGCCTTTATAAAAAGGTAGCAACCAGGTACCAGACCATAAGCAGTACCCATCCAGGCGTGCCAACATATGCAAATATAGCAAGCTAAAATGCTAAGCAGAGAAAGCTGGAACTGACTTTCACTTTCACTGACGATACTGTTTACAGACAACAACTGACAATTCCTGCGTAGTATAACTTAAAATGCCATTGTCCAAAAGGTTACAAAAAGCCACAAATGCTGTCGCGGATTCATGCTGTATAAACTGTATGAACTGAAATGCGCTCAAATTGACAAACGCAAAAAAAAACAAACAAACCTTCTGCAAGGTTCAGACCACAAGATATGATGCTGGTGGTGAAAGCAAACAAATCTATCCACACACTATAACATTCTTCATTTTCCTCCAAAACTTTTCCTTTTGGATTTGGAATCTATAGCTAGCAACCCCTTTGAGACTCAGGACTAGCCATTGATATTAAGGTTCAGCAAAATTTAGATTAAAAGGCTGCCTGTAGGTATAAGTGTAGGTGAAGAGAACAGTCTTTAGTGCACAACTGTAAACGCGGCAAAGTGACAGAGGAATGACGTTGGTTTTATCAAGTGAGACAGTAAATTTGGTTCATTTCACCTCCTTCACAATCACCAAGTCATGAAGGACGGCAAGCTATGGCTGGTCAGGGTCCAACCTGCAGTCTGCTGTGCTTCTCAATCAAGTTACAATGAGAGTTTAGAACTTTATGATCACCTAATATGATACGGTGACGATCTTAAAAGACAAAATCTCATCCGGCAATAAATGTCCCTCATCAAAAACGTGGGAGAATCCAGAACACTGTGTCTCTCCTACTGAAAAGTTATTACTGTTTTGTTATTGTTTGTCGATTCTGAACGGATGATGGAGGCTTCAGTGTGGGGGATGATTAGTGAGAGGCAAGCAGAGGTGGATCCATGTACGTTTATGTGTGTGTGCACCCACTTCACTGTGGGTGAGGCCGAGCTGATCAGTAGGTAGCGACAACAACAGAGTGCTATCTCCGGTCAGCAGACTTGCACGGACCACAGCCTACTGTCTCCTTCAGAGATACTGTACACCCCACACACTCTAAACAAAGCACACACGCATGCATGCGCACACACACACACACACACACACATACTTGTGCATGGCTATGCAGTCTGTGCAGCCCTTAAATGTGCACGTAGGAGCACATACTTGAACTGGGGCAGAGAGAAAAGGGGAGGAGGAGGTGTACTTTTTATTTAGGTCATATTTTCATATCATATTTTATAAATTCCCTCCCATCTTCTCTGTGGTTGTTTACTGGTCTCATGTAGCTCCGCAGACCCCCTCACTGCAGGCCCCCCTCCCCTCCCTGAAGGAATGTGCATTTGAAATCAACCGCTTCGCTTCCTTTCCATTTCACCTCACCCCGTAGCCTGCAGCCAGGCATGTGGATGGCAAAAACGTGTAAACGTCTTGAGGAAACAGAGAGAACGAAGAGAGAGTGGGTGAGAGGAACAAGGAGCAAAAAAAAAAAGAGGAGGGGTGGTGAGAGAATAAAGACGGGAGGGAGATGGGTGGTGGTGAGAGAATAAAGACGGGAGGGAGATGGGTGGGGGTGAGAGAATGAGGTCTCAACGCCGGTCTCCTAACAAAGCAGATCTGCTCTTCTGCTCTTCCCTCCAGGGGTGCAACAGACTGCTTTGCTTCCTTCATCCCTCCATCCCTGTTTTATCCCTCCCTTTCTCTTCGTCTCCTCTCCAAGCTCCTGCCTTTAAGAGCCAAATGTGCAAACGCTATAAGGCACCATCTGCCCTGAAGAAGCAAGTAGAAATGTGTCTGAGTGAGTGGGCTGTGTCTTCCTCTGGAACATGTTTCAACAGGAAGACATTTAATTGACATAAATATAAATTCAAAAATATTTTATGTGAAGATAATAGCAGTTTTTTTTTCTACATCTAGATGGTCCATATGCACAAGAGCAAAACAACATAATCAACCTGCATAATTCTGATCACACATATTAATTTATGCAGACACATAATCCCACGTGAAGACTCACTTGGCACAGTGATGGATAACAGGGAAAACGCGAGAGTGCTGGATTCCCTCTCTCCACCCTCCAACTCCCTTCCTCCTCCACTCTGCCCACCCACCTTTCCTCCCCCGAATTTTCTCTCTGCTACCCTCCTGTCCTCCCCTCTCCTCACCCAGCTCACACCCCATCACCTCCGCCCATCCACTGCACAGATAAATTATACATCAGAGACTTTCTCTCCTTTTCTCTTCTTTCCCCCTCAACATCTATCCACCCTTGCCTTGTTAGGACAAAAAAAAAAAAAAAAAAAAAAAGGCTTGTTTATGCACGAGTGAACATTATAGAAAAAGCTGACACTGATTCAAAATGGGCTCCATACCTTCTCCAATATCTGTTCTGATATATATCAGACTGTGTGGGCTTGTGGAGGCTCGGGCAACTGTAGGAAGACAACAACATCCTGCCTTTCAAGTAGGCGCATCCCTCCCTCTCACACCTCGCGTTGTCATGGAGACAAAAGTTTAGCGCTGGTCAGGGTAACGTATGTAGGTCAGGATGGGACACCTCTCAAAACAAAAACACCAGGCAGCAGAACAGTGGAACTCTTGCCTTTGTTAGAGGAGGAGAGTGCCAGAAAGTTTGGATAACGAGCAGCGCTGATATGAGAAAACAGCTCAAACAACACAAAACTACGCTGAATGTTTACAGTGGAAATAAACATCAACATTTCACTGGGATGAGGCGTTTTCAGCCTGCCGACAATTGTGTGTCAGGAAAGTCTCTCTGCAGCCTAATTAGTGGGTTGACTTTAGGTGAAAGCAGGGGTTCAATAAAGACGAGGAATTCCTATTTTTTGACATTAAGTGTAGCTCTGAACTGGGTCACTGCGGATCCGTTTACAAAGCGCTTCTTCAACATGAAGAAAGCTTTGGTCATTTCCCTTAAAATGAGGGAAACTCTCATCCTCAGGCAAATTTGCAGCAGCGTGCTGTGAGATGTAATGTCAGTGTCAGTGTGTGTGTGTCGTGTGTCCGTGCCAGTGCGCGGACCCCTTGTCTAAACGATCAGCATCTTCGCATTCAGCTGCCACATTCTCCCCTCGTGGCAATCCGGCACGCCGAGCTAAAATTAAAACCTCCCTTTCTTCCCTTTTCATCAAAAATAACCGTCTCTGGCTTTTATCTCTCCCTTTCTTCTTTATCTCTCCCACTCCCTCTCGCAGCCTCCTCACCCTTTCTGCCTTCCCTTTCCATTGGGGACCAGAGAGAGGTTTGCTTTAATTACTGAACTACTTTTCACACCGGCGGAGAAAGACAGAGACACACTTCAGACACCCACACCCGCCCACTGTCATGCTCCCAGCATCCTGGCACTGCTTTTAATGCCTCCCAAGCCTGTGTGAGTGTGTGTGTGTGTGTGTGTGCATTCTGCTTGTGTTGTATTTTGTAAAAACTTTCCACGGTCACCACTTTACAGCAGCCACAGATACAAAGCATTTCACTGCGAATAAATATGCTAAATTAATTAAGCTATGTTTGCTATTCCTGGCGCAGTATGATGAAAAAATGATGCAGACTTGGTGAAAAACTTTGTGCTGGATGGGAAGGCACAGAGTCAGCGAATGTGTAATTAATAAACTCATCTGCCTTTCAGAACAGTTCAAAACATCGTAAAACTCAGAGGAATATGAGCCGCAGAGAAACTGGAGCAAAACGTGAGCGGCTGGTACAGTGACACGTTTGGCTTCGAAGCAGGAAGAGTAAAAGGAGGGCGGGTGTTCCCCTCCTTTTTGCTCGCTCCCTTTCGCTCCCTCTGCGCCTCCATTTCCTCAGTCTCTAAATCTGACGCTACCTTTTAAAGCCCAGGACACTTATTACACTTATCAAGCCCTCGCTTGCACTTATATGTAATTATCCATTAAGTTCTTGTGGGTAGACTTGCATCAGCAGCGGCTGGGTAATTAGTTTATTGTAGCCATTCTCTATTTAGCAACACTTGCAGCTCACAACTTACACCGCAGTGAATGTTTTACTACTTTATATGATGAGTTTTTAGCCATAAACTGCCACTGAATATTTAACTACTTGGACAGAGATGAAAGAGTCAATCAGCAGAGACAGACATTGTGGACAGATCAAGAGCCAAAACAGAAACAACTAGTTCAATAAAGTCTTAGCATGGCGAGCCAGAGATAAAGAGTTTGGCAGCAGCTGGAGACGGAGGGAGTCACAGCAAGAGAGGCAGAGAAGGAGGGCGGCAGAGAGGGAAGTAAAATGGGCCAGTGTGTCTGGCTGCTGAAGGGGTCTCCCGCGGGACGGGGAAGGGGGGACAGGACAGCCCGGTGGAGGTTCCAGCAGCACACTAACACAGTCCGGTCCATTCACTAGGCCAGTAGCACGGGGAAGCCACTAAAACTGACGCCAGTAAAATGACACCTGAAGCTCCTCGATACTTTGGAAGCAGCTCTGGGGAGGTTATCGGGAATGTTGGCTCCGCTGCTCACACTCTGATCTCTCTCTTTTCAACCTACATAACTTGTGAGTGAACATTACCAGGTACAACTGAGCATCATTGCAGCACTGATTACAATGGCACCCAGCATTTCCTTTAGGGCTCCTTAAAGCGACAGCTCACCTAAAAATCAAATATACATACAACCACCGACTGTATCGCCGAACAGAAGGAAGCGTGCATCTACTACTAGCTCACCTAGCACCACTGAGTTAGCTAATGTTACAGCTCAGCCGTGGAGGATGCCATTAATGTTTCCATCTCGCGCTGTCATGAGCATGAGCCTCTCATCCATCCATATGCAGTTGCAGTTTGGTAGAAAGAAAACAGCTCCACATGAGACTGCTCACAACAAGATCTGTGGATTATCTTATCTTATTTTACCACAAGTCAAGTGCCATCTAGTTCTATTACATAAGAGAAAGGGCAGACATCTCTACGGCCGATACCTCCAACACTTGGCAACTCACACCAAAACAATCTAGATGAATGACCAGCACTACAGGTAAGAGTTAAAATATGTATTTTTAATTTTGGGGTGAATTGTCCCTTTCAATAACTGGATTTGGCCTGGAAACCTTCACAACTGTTATGAGGCAAGGGCAGGTGAATTGTGTAGCTTCTTATTAAACCTTTTAATGTCATTACCTTCTATTATCATCTTTGCACCCACTGAAGCCAAACAATGTCCGTCTGTACCTCTGCTGCTTGTATTTGTTTGTCATGCAGATATATAAAGAAGAATATGATATCTATTTCCTGAATGAGAGGTGAATTCCAGGAGAACAAGGTAGGGTAAATTGTCTTTGTCGTCCTGCCGTCTTGCCCTGTTCCTCTTTAAAATTCATGGTGAGTGAAATTCAGTGTGAGGACATGCTATGTGGGTTGTGTTCAAACCAAATTCAAACAGTTATGCGCTGATTGGATTTGTTCTAACTTGAATTTTTTTTTTTTTTTTTAAAATGACGCCCTAGTTTCCTAACTGTGTGAATGTAGCTGCACAAGTTGTAGCAGCCACGAGTTTTGACCAATCGGAGACTTCATCAGTGTTACCTCTGCACTGATGCTTCCAGGAACATCAGCAAGTGCCACTCATGGAGCCGGGACTTTTTGGCACCAGGAACTGGTTGCTGAGTCTCTGGAAAAGTTCCTGCAGTTAAAGTGGGCTACATTATAACCAAGAGTCCTCGAAAGTTACATTAAAATTATGTGCTCCAGTTTTCCATCTCTATTGGCCACTTATGTGTTACTTGTTAAGGGAAAAAAAAAAAAAAGGTATCAGCCGTTGTTCCTGGCCTGGAAGACCAGAGAGACTCTTCCCCCACAGGTCTCAACCCACTGGAGACCTCTCAGTGACTCATCCTACAACAAAGCAGAAAGTGGGACTCCTTCGCTTTCTCTCGCTGGGCTATTCAGAAAATAAATCTAGTATGGTATCATTATGAAGAGGCACATTAACTCCTGAGCGCAGCGAGTAAATTGTCTTTACCTTTCTCAGATTCTCTCTGAGGAGGAGGGGAGAGAGGAGAAGCAAAGGTTCACTCCGGCCCGCTGAGGGAATCCAATTCATTTAAGGTGGTGCTCGTCAGAGAAATAACAGTAACAAGTCAATTTATCATGACTGGCCAGAGGACACCGGTACATTTACTCTGTCCTTCACCAGTTCACATTCAGAGCTGCTTTCTTTTTCAGCTCCACAGAGCACAACATGAAATGGATGGTTTTCTACTATCAGTTTGTTTGCTGCATGTAAGTTGTGCTGAATAACAGTAAAACTAATTTACTGAGTGACTGTGGAGAGAATTAGAGGTAGAAAACACAGCACAGG
>JAPZEB010000004.1:13868930-13879257 GCA_029783705.1 Chaetodon striatus
ATACAGTAATGATAATAAAATACAGGCAAAGTGGGTTAATTTTCTAATGATTCATGTTGGAAATGCCAGGAAGAAACTGGCACTTGTTTTACACTTTTTACACTTACACACAATTCTCACACACATGGGTAAATGGCCAAGTGAGATGTTGCCAGTGTCTCCAAGACTGTGTTTAGTGGGGGACAGATCACAAGTGCATAATGTATCAGTGGATGAATTCTCAGTTGTTATGGCTGGAGGCTAAACCAATAGTCAGGTACTGGAAGCCAACGCAACCCCCAGAAATAAAAGAATGGGTCAACTATATGACAAAAAACTGCCTCATACAAATCTATGCTGACTAGGATGACTAACCATGCTCAAGAACCAATCTGGGGGGATTTTTGAAATCATTTCACATTGTCTAGGGGGCCTGGAAGTGAGATATTTGTTTTGTCTTGCAATGCCCAGTTTTTGTATTTATTCTTTTTTTTTTAAATTATTATCACAATTAATTATAATGTGTTTACTTATTCCAATTTAATTTTGTTGTTTTGATTGTTTTTTGGCGGACCATCTTGTATGGATCTCTAATACCACTGTCATGTACCAACCTAACCAAAATCAATAAAAATTTGAATTATTAAAAAAAGAAAAAACAAGAAAATACATGCAGAGGGCAGAGTCTCTGCGGAAAAATATACTGCCACACTGAGAGTGGGACATAAGTGACGACTGAGAGGGATTATCTCTGTGTGAGTCTATACATTGTACTTTAGTAAAAATCCTGCATAGTTTATCTTTAAGGCTGGGGTATGATCTAAACAAAGCAGCTCAAACATGTCATCTTGCTACCAGGCAGGAGTATACAAGTATATAAAGCAAAAATAAAAGTACATAGCCGCTACAAATGGCCGCAGGGTTTTATAGAGAGGAGTGACACGAGATGAACCGTAGAAACAGAGATAACTTTCTGCCTCTCACCTTGAAGGCATTCATGGTGTTGCACTTCAGCTGAGTTTCTGATTAAAAATGCACAATTATCCAAGAGTTGTGCTGACTGAAACAGCCTCACAGCTTGTTCGGCCTCACACTGAGACAGAGGAGTGACAGCGGAGAAGATTCAGGAAGGAAGGAGGGGAGGTGGAAAAGAACGGAGGCAGATAAGACACCAGAGGAGAGTGAGGACACAAGGAGCAATAAAAATTAAGGAACAGTGGGTGTGAAGGAGAAGTCATGGAGGGGGGGAGGGAGAGCAAAAGAGGTCAAAATAAATTGGAGAGAAAAGAAAGCAATGAAAGGAAGGATATTTTCTGTCACTAAAATGCATGACAAACTAAAAGGCGAGAGACAAGAGCGAACAAGAATCATCATCTTGTTGTTGTTTGCCCCCACAAACCAGTCATAGTTTACATCCATGTCTGTCCTGACTCATATGTAGCCATCACAGTAGACCATGCTTCAAATAAGCCATAGATGTGGCTTCAAAGAAGCTACATACTCTAAAACATGGATGCTGCACACATATGTTAAACTCCACAGCACAGAAAATCTATGCAATTATCACAGTTTCATGGTGTACACCCAAGATTAGTGTCATCAATTCAGTATCCAAGCATTCCCTTCTCTTCCTGAGTTATGGCGTTGAATAATGGCCGAAAAAGTGTTTTCACCGGCCATTATGATGTCACAGTGAAGTTGATCTTTGACCTTTTGGATATAAAATATCATCATTTAATCACTTTATTCTTTATTCATGTATTATTTAACCTTTATTTGACCAGGTTTGTCCCACTGAGATCAAAGACCTCTTTTAAAAGGGAGACCTGGCCAAGAATAGCGCAACACAGAACACAAAATTTTTTACCTCCGGCTGTGGCTCAGAGGTGGAGCGGGTCGTCCACTGATTGGAAGATCAGTGGTTTGATCCCTGGCTCCTCCAGCTCACATGCCGCAGTATTCTTGAGCAAGATAACGGACCCCGATTTGCTCCCAGTGGCTGTTTCATCGGTGTGTGAGTGTGTTAAAAACTGAGTAGCAGGTGGCACCTTGTACGGTAGTCTCAGCCACCAGTGTGTGTATGTGTGTGTGAATGGGTGAATGTGAGTCGTAATGTAAAAGCGCTTTGAGTGGCTGGCTAAAACAGTGCAGGTCCATTTACCAGGTCCAAATAAAGATCACATAAAAGCACACAGATTTGAATAATTATTGAATAATTAGATAAACAGACATCTGTGAATTCTTGAGTTACGGCCAAAAACGTGTTTCATCGCAAAAAGTTTATCCTTGACTCAATTAGAGGAAATTCCCTCAAGGCCTGCTTGAGACATTGCATTCAAGAGAATGAGACAAATGCAAGGTCACAGTGACCTTGACCTTTGACCACTGAAATCTAATCAGTTCATTATTGAGTCCATGTTTACACTTGTGGCAAATTTAGGGAAATTCCCTCAAGGCCATCGACATAAGGTCATATTTTGGCTTTCGACACCAAACAGAAAGAAAAAAAAGCAAACACTGTGTAAAAAAAAATTTCAGCAATCAAAGGTAATACCAGCAATCTGTTTCAGCACTTGAAGCACAATCACGTCACCGAATATGAACAGAGCATGGCTCAAAAACAGGTGCTCAGCAACAAGTCCCTTCACAAAACAGCTCTCGGTAACACAAGTTTTTACAAAGACTAAATTATATTAAAAAAACAAAGATATGCACTCTTTCATCAGAAAAATATCCTAGCTTTAAGAGTTAAGCATATTTACAGTACGAACCCTGTCAGTGAACTATGATGGCAAGAAACAACAACAATTGATGAACAAAATAATCGTTCATCAATTGTAATCAAGGTAAAATGCTCAGTTAGTCGTGACACTGATTTGAGGTCATATCGCCCAGCCCTGATTGACATTGACCTTTTACCACTACAATGCAATCAGATCATTGTTGAGTCCAACTGGAGGTTTGTGCCAAATCTGAAGAAATTTCCTTAAGGCGTCTTTGAGGATGGACCACCCTGAAAAATAATGCATAAGGCATAAAAATGGGGAGATGAAGGAGAAAAGAGACTCGACTGTCGTTCCAGTGCATTGTGTAAATACATCAGCAGCCAGCATCCATTTACAGCACACAGGGATATTACAGGAATATTTAGAAACACAAATGGCTGTGTGTTTTGGCATGTACACGCTGATCTGAAAACAGCCTCATCTTCCCATCTACACCAGATACACATATTTTTTATTTCCATGTTTTTTTTTTTCAAGCAGTTTCAGATGCTCCGGAGAAGTTGCATCAGCACCGAGGCCAGATGAAATTCTCTCAAAAGCTCGGCTCTTCCGGCGAGTTCTCCTCACAAGTCTCTTCTTCCCTCCACTCACAAAAGCAACCTCAGTTACGTAACCGGGTATACGAGTTAATTAGTGACTGAATAATTAAGCGTGTGCCCGTGACAGTGTGACTGTTTGATGGAGTATGTGTGTGCGTGTGTGTGTATGTGTGTGTGTGTATGTGTGTATGAGTGATGGAGGACTTTTGGAAGGACTCCATTGTATGAATCTGCCTCTCTGCTGTGGCGCGGAGCCTAAAGCTTCTCTCGGATCCAAAAACACCAACAGGCACCAGGAACGGGGGCTTAGTAAATGGCAACGAGCGGAGAGAGACATCTTTTCTCTTCTCTCTTTTTAGCCAGAACTAACAGTTATTGAAAGCCGCCCACCTCCCTCTTTCTATCACTATTTATGCCTTGTTACCTTTCCTGCCAGAATTCGTATAATACCACGAGTCAAGCATTTGCAGCACGTAACATTTTTGAACATTGGAAGCCTGAGTGCTTTACACTTCACCGTCTGCTTAAAGCAAAGCACTCGAGTGTGGAAGCTGCAGCGCTACTGTCTGCATTTAAAGCCCTCTTTGTCCTCAGCGGGGTCAAACAGTCTAAAAAAGTCTGGTGATCAAGAACAATGGATCGAGCGCTAACATGACGGGTGGGCAGCTGTCAGACAGAGTGGGGAAGACAGAAGAGTGGGAGTGAAAGAGAGACAGGAAGAGACAGAGAGAGTGTGTGGTAGAGCGCCCAAATGATGCAATCTGATCTTGCTGTGTAACTGAAGAACTAGTGGACACACACACACGCAGCATGAGACAGGTGTGTCACCGCAGGTCAGGTCCTTGTAAAGGATGATGTTGTGACCTGTTATACTTCCAGCAACAATGACAACAAAGTGATCGGCCCTTAAAATAATAGCACAATGAAGCTATATTAGTCGCTATTGTGTCCATCCCTCTCTCCCTGCCAATTTCCATCCCACTGAAGTGGCTCTGAAAAACTCTCATGAGCTCAATCAACACCCCACACAGCGTATCAAAGTACAATCAACATCACATCATGACATCCTTTGTCACAAATACAAATGGATGACAGATTAAACTCTCTGGATCTCGACTGAAAGGATGAATACCAATTATTCCAAAGGATATTCCCTCAGATGGTGTAAAGATGATGTGTCGCTCCAAAATCTGTAGATTCAATAGAGTTTTCAAACTGAGTTTCAAAGTGCAAAGAGACACCAATTCTTGAAGTATTTTTCCCTTCTATAAAACTGCTGTATCACATCTTTAGCTACAGTAGCAATGTGACTCTGGGGATGTCAATGCATGTTGGTCAGTCGCTACAGGTCCACAATGAAATATCTCAACAACTACTGTATGCATTGATGTGAAATTTTGTACAGACATTGATGGTCCCCTCAGGATGAATTAGAATAATGTACCTGTAGATTCAATGATTCTCAACACAGAGTCAGTGGTATTGTGTTCACCTTGAAAGTCTGTGTGTGTGCTTTGTTCTTTCAGCATTGGATTGTGTTGTTAATGTGCTAACTCGCTAACTAGCTTCAAGACGTTCTTCTGGTTTCCCTTTTTGAATGACAAAAGATGGCCGCTGTCTGCTGGTGTGGAGAGTTATGTACTTTCATGCAAGCGCAGAATGTATATGCTCATTGGCCGTCAGTTTGGTGTATTTCTGTGCAATATTTTGGCTGAAGCACGGCGTCATGACGCGACGCAGCAGGGGGCTCTTGTTGCTGCTAGTTTGGTTTGGTGTGTCTCAGCTTTTGCACCTACTTGCAGGAACAACCACAGAAGCCATTTAGAGTACTCTTCCAGATGTTTATATGTCTTTCTGTCTGTTTGCAGACACATTTTGTCACAGGAATAGCTTCATGACTGCAAGATGCAGTCATGAGACTTGTAGCTGAAATCACAAATGAAAGCCACATTCGAAGATGAGTGTGGTTCAAGTGAGGGAGCCAGGAGTAGGGGGTAGGAAGCAGGGAAGGGGCAATTGGCCCCTCAACTTTATGCCTCCAAATTCCAAAATAATTTTGGTTGGGAACAAATTACCATAGCTGCAAAATTCATTCAAAATTGTCCCAGAATCGGAATGTGAACTCATCTCAGATTATATAATCAGTTTATTTTAAGTGTAAATTTTAGGCCTGTGATGGTGGCTTTTTTTTTATTATTTTTTTTTTATCAAAGAACCAGATATTTTTTAACACAGTTGCTCATAGTTTGTACTGATGATTCAACCTGGAGCCTTGAAAGTCCTCCAGCTACCATTCTCCTAGTCTGGCTCACAGGATGTTGACTGTGGGTATAAACCTGTCATTGGCACCCTGCACGTTACTGTTTTCAAAATCCCTGTTGCTATGTGGAACTAGTCTCGCATAGCCGGACCTGTCTTCACACTTTATTTTAGCGCTGTCCATTGAACAACAACAACAACAACCTCGGAGCTGGTAACCAACACACTAAAATATCTTTTAATGTTTTTGGTGGTGGTTTCTTTTGCAGGGATTTACCCATTTTATTTTTAGCCATGTCATAGCTTGCCCTTCACATGCAAATGTTCCACCAAAACAAGTTCCCTCTTGACAATATTTTTCAAGAGCCCTGTTGGTGCATCCGGGGCTTAGCTCTAGCCATGACGATTGTGATTAGTTTAAAGAAATGCAAACAACTGAAAACATGTTTTTCCTTAATGTGGAATTTTGGCTACGTTCACTTTACAAGAAAATCGGCGCAAATCAAATTTTTTTGGCTTTCATGTGACACAAATTTGATATTTTCAGAGTAACGTGGACACAGAAATCCAAATGTCTTCAATCAGATGTGGGCCGCTTTAATATGTGGTCCTAAATCAACAGTCATATTGTAATTCATGTGTTTTTCCCCATACATATAGCACCCAGGAATCCCAGCTATATGATATCTTTGGCACATGAGGGGTCCACGTTATGAAAATAAATCGGTATTTCACCGCTGGAGTAAACAAAATACCAGCCATCTCACTTAGTTTCAGTAAACAGAGTGTGCCGTCTTATCACTGCAGTGGAAACATCTATATCGTCAGAGCCTTTTGTCAGGTCATACTACCTACATGATTTACAGTGGACCGGAGAAGCTTGTCCAGGGCTGTTTGCTTGCACAGTTGTGTTAACAGCTGTGTCTGTCAACAGCTTTCCCCTCTCGCTCCCCTTGATATTCATTATAGCCACGCTGAGTCAGTTGCAGAGGCACCAATATTTATTTTTCCGTCAGGCTATTCCAGCAAGAAAGCTACGTGCTTGTGTGCGTGTCTTTGTGTAACCACGTACTGTACTGTTTGTTCTCTTTGACTGGCAGTGTTTTGATGTCAGTCAGTCAGTGGTGTCGCAGCAGAGAGGAAGGTCATGATTCAGCAAGAAAATGTGAGTGTAAATGTGTGTGTGTGTGTGTGTGCAATCAGGTTCACAGGAATCATTTTTCTGCTCCCTCTAATCTCTGATTAATCCACCTCACCTGTACGATGACCTGTACACACGCACGCATACAGAAACAAGTACAGCAGAGTAAAACTGTATTTATTTGTTCCGCTCTCCCCTCACGAACATACTGTATGAAGCTATAAGATACAGGACACACAGAGACATCACTGTCACTGTCAGGTATTGCCTTGTAACTGCACGCAATGAGGATTCAGTGCAGACTGCCTCAGCAGGAAAACACAGCACAGTGTAACGGTACAGATTAGGCAAAGTCGTGGAGATAACGTGTGCGAAATAAGACTCTGAAGGTACAGAGACAAGCTGACAAAGATTCCTCAGAGATTTCATGACTGTTAGCACAAGACAGATGTTACAATGACATTTACTGCCAGAAAAAAAACTGCAGGTTTCAGCCTTTTCTTCTCAATTTCTGTGTGAGGGAAGATTTAAAGGAACAGTGTGCAAGATTTAGGGGGATTTAGTGGCATCTAGTGGTGAGAAATGCAGATTCAAACCAGCCTAAACTTCTCTCTGTAAGGATTCTGTCAGTGTTCATTGTTTTACCGGGAGTCAAATTATCCACAGAGTTCTCTTTTTCTAAAAAACAAACGGGCCACGTGATTAAAACCAGTAAAAACACCGAATAAAGAGGTTTCACATTAAGAACATTTGTGTTTTTCCAACACTGTTTGAAACGTTGTAATCAGCACCTGCTAATGTATGCTCACGTTTTATCTCTGATACTTTAAGATCCGGACGTTCAGGATTATTTTTACTGAGAGCTGAATTATGCATAAAGGTCTGTTCCTCTCCAAAACAAACAAACAGTGATTTAACCAGTAAAAAAAACACAGAATGAACCAGTTTCACATTACAAATCAGTGTTTCTCCAATGCTGTTTGGCATGTTGGAGATGGACTGTGAGCCCAGCCTAGCGAAGGGGTTGCTTACTTCGGTGGCCAATGCATAAATGTGACAAATGTAAATGGCCCTATCAGGAGCCAGTGTTTGGTTTGTCTCTTCTTAGTTGTCTTTCTTAAATCTTAGATCTAGTGGTGAGGATTGCAGATTAAAACCAGCCCAAGTACTCCAGGTCAGGATTCCTTCGGGGTACATTGTTCATGAGGTTTTTCATGGGAGACGAATTATCCAACGAATTGTCCACAGAGGTCTCTGACTCTCCAAAACAAATGGATTAGGTTACTACAACCAGTAAACACTAAATAAAGCATTTCACCTTAAAAAAAATTGTGTTTTTCTGATGCTGTTTGGCATGTTGCAGACGAGCCGTTAGCCCAGCACTTCCTAATGTGTGCTCACGTTCTATCTCTGATACCTTAAGATCCAGACTTTCAGGAGTTTTTTACCAGGAGCTGATAGACAGAGGTCTCTTCCTCTCAAAAACAAACAGACCAAGTGATTTAAACCCAAAGAAACACAGAAGAAGACAGTTTCATGTCAAAAAATGTGTGTTTTTTCAACGCTTTCTTCGCAGAGGGGCTGCTAACCACGGTGGCTGACGCATAAACAGGAAAAACGTGTATGGCCCTATCTGGAGCCGGTGTTTAGTTTGTATGCTCTGGGCTTATGTAGAAACATGGCGGGACAACATGGTGATCTCTGTAGACAAGGACGGCTCATTGTACAGGAACAAAAACATGTCAATGATTCTTGTTTTCAGGAGATTCTACATTAGTATCACATATATATTCCCCAAAATCCTACACACTGGACCTTTAAATGAGAACAAAACTTGAAGAACTCTCAGTGTCCCAGTGAGAGTAATGTTGGTGCAGAGTCTGGCACATGCTGGGAACAAGAACACAAATACACAAATAAATACACCCGCATAGGCACGCACACATGCATTATTGTGCAGAGGGGAAGAGAGTGTAACAGCAGTATAGGCATTTTCAATTAGCCACCTACCAAGACCACGTCTGTGACAAAATGAAATGGCCGAAAAAGCACAGGTATTCTCAAGTTTTTAACACACACACTAACTATGAGCACTCCTCTCCCTGCCCTTACACCCCAAACACACACACACACACAAAATCACTTAACACACACATGCACACAGAGGCTCAAACTTGACTGGTTAATTTTCTGCCTGGTTGGCAGGCGAGTTTGTCAGTTCAAGGTGCCTGCGTCTATATGTAAATGCCTCTGTTGCCTGACCTTGGTGTGATTATGCATATGGATCAGGTTTTACAGATGAGGGCCGGCCTAGTGTGGGAGCTTTATGGCTGACCAAGCATATTGATCCGTGCTGGGGGAAATGGCATGTCTCTCTGCAGTGTCATTGTGTCATGGTCTAATCTAAATCGGAGGTCTGAATTCGACATGCTGCGGGAAATTCAGGGCCTCAAGACAGCAGCTCACTTTGAGCCCCATAAATCATTTAGTGCCACTTATAGTTTGCATAGGCTTTAACTTCTGTGCCGCACGTTATCATTACATGGCTTTAGGTTGGTGGATCTACAAAAAGGAGACGACTGCAGTTTGTGTAGGGCTGAAGGATTTGAGGTACTTTTTAAATTGTGATTTGTGTCTTGAAAGATTATGTTGATACAAAAAAAGTCAATTATCAGAAATTTAAAACCCAATTCTCAACATAATGATCGCCTGTAACAGTTTTGTAAGAAAGGACTGTATGTTCCTTCAGGGCTGTCGCAATAAAGGAACTTTCCCTGTAGGGATTTAAGGGTGCCTTATCAGTGCAATAGACTGTATTACCACCATAAATTGTTGTTTTTTGCAATTACTTCATTTATTCTGACTGTAGTGCTATATTAATAAGGCTTATTGTTAGACTATTATTTGTTTTTTGCTTTTTGAATTACAAAGATGACACACTTTTAAATCAAATTAATACTTCATTGTTACATTAAGAGCACCGAAGGACAATGAGGAATAATAAGAGGCGCAGAGTTTTCTTAAGCTGAGACACTTTGGTTGCATTTAGTGGCTGTGATACAAGGAAGTAAAACTGTTGGCACAAGGTAGCGTATTTGCTCTTGGTAAAGGGGAGGCTGAAGCACGTAGGGAGAGAGGACAGACCGGCCAGTCTGTGTGGGTTTAACATTACATTGCATTGCAATACCTGCACTGTCAGCTACCTACATTAGCACTGCCATCAATAGCATATGTTTTACAGTAACAACCCTCTGTAGAAGTCCTGGGATCATTTTGCTGCTGTTTGTTTTTACTCTTATATGTTTATGTTCTCTATCAATCCATCCATCTACTTACTTACCTACCTACCCACCTACCTGTCCATCCATCCATCTACCTACCCACTTTCCCATCCCTTCATCCATCCATTCCTCCATCCATCCCTCCATCCACCTACCTACCTTTCCATCCCTACATCCATCACCCTACCTGCCTTTCCATTCCTCCATCCATCCATCCCTCTACCTACCTACCTTTCTATCCCTCCATCCATCCATCCATCCATCCACCCACCTACCTTTCCATCCATCCATCTACCTACCTACCTCTCCATCCCTCCATCCATTCATCTACCTACCTACCTT
>JAPZEB010000004.1:13900956-13924728 GCA_029783705.1 Chaetodon striatus
TATGTAATGATCTTTGTTGAGCAACAGTTTTGTGTGACAAGAATTAAAAGCCTGTACCAAAGAGACGCCTGTTGCTTTCACTGATTTAAGCAAATAATAGCCTGGGCTATTAATTGAAGTTTCACGGTATTCTATTGATTATGATGAGCTAACTAATACAAATATTCATAAAAAGTTTGGTTGTGTTTTATTGCATTATGAGACTCTCTAAAGCTGTCATGATTTACTTAAACTGTCCTTATTATGCGTGTCTTAATATATATATCTATTATCTCCGATACCTGACAGCAAAGCGCCCTGATCCCTCTCCGAGTGTGTCATTTACTTCTAAAAATCACTCTATCTTTATCACTCTTGCCCAACCCATTTTGTTTTCCAACATGCGAGCTAACAACATCAGCACTTGTAAAAAAAACAAAAAAAAAACACGTAATTGTATGCAGCATACATGTAATCAAATCAAGTAGCTAGTCTGACTCATTGGCTAGCTCCATAATTTGCACTCTGTGTGGGGGTGAGTAACAGCCTCTCCCCTTCCAATGGCCATATTATTACCGTAAGTGAATGAGTCAGGAGTGTGTGTGTTTGTGTGTGTGTGGTGTGTGGTGTGTGTGGTCACTCGCACAGTCCGCCTGCACAAGCCCTCTCACCAAGGGCGTTCAGTGTCACTGAGAACAGAGCCATTCACTGAAAATTGAAAAAAAAAAAAAAAAAAAAAAGACCTCCACGTCCACACGCAAACTGCAACCTCTACTGCTGCTAACACTCACATGCAACCTGTGAGCCAGTGTGTGCAGTCTATGTCCCTACACACACACACTCACACACACATATGATGTGAGGTCGGAGAAGATCTGATAATAAGATATCTTCTAATTGTCCCAGAACAAAGAAACTCCCACTGCGACATCAGAAACCCTGTGACACACAGACACACACTCACACACAAGCGCACTCCCTCTGTGCTCTGTTTATCAGGGCCAGGCCCATCGATCATCCTAGCCTGGTTGCCCGGGTAACCCCGTTATTATTCAAAGCACGGAGCACCAGCTTGCAGAGAGAGCTGTGCATGTGTGTGCATGCGCGTGTGTGTTAGTTAGGTAGTGGAGGTTCCCATTGGCTCATAGGCAAAGCAGCCACTGGTCCAGGCATCCTCCTTCCCAGCACCCTCCCTGATCTGCATACCTATGAGGGTGGACATTACCATGTACACACACACATATATACACACACATACGCACACATAGGATGATAGCTCTAAAGGGACACAGTAACTGGAGCGTGCCTATTGCCTCGATAAAATTCCACATTCTCCTCATTGCTATCGCCCACCACCACCACCACCACCACCACCACACCACCTCCTCCGCTCGCCTCCTCCGCTTCCTCCCACCCTTGTGATTTTCATTCAGCATCCTTCCTCCATTTTTCTTCCCTGCTTTGCTGCATTTCATTCAGCCTGCACCCCTATCTGCTCGCTCCCTCTCTTATTTTTCATTCACATTCTGCGGCTCTGAGGCTCATTCATAAACAGCACCACTCCTTACAGCGGCAAAAAAGTAGGGAGGAGGAGGAGGAGGGGGAGGAGGAGGGGAGGAGGGAGGAGGAGAGGGCGGGATGGAGGGAGGGTTGCCCCTACTGACTTACTGACTGCTGCATGGTGAGGGCTCCCTGAAAACTGAAAACAGCCAATCCGGATGCTGAGAAGAGGGGAGGGTACAGGAGGAGAGAGAGAGAGAGGAGGGGAGAGGATGCAGGGAGTGTGGGGGGGGTAAGAATCCATCCGCTTCAAACTATACTCGCCTCCACCTCCTCTGTTCCTCTCTCTGTCATTCATTCATTCATACAACCCACCCTCCATTCACACAACACACCTCAACTGCTGCAGTTTGTCTCACGTGCTGCAGTTTTGTATCTGCTGCAGCACTTCTAAGACAAACAGTGCAGTAATGTACATAACTGTGTGTGCATGGACAGTATATATATGAGTGTGTGTGTGTGTATGTGGGTGTGTGTGTGGGTGGCTAATTCCCCTCTGAAGCCAAAGGACACTGCAGACTAAACAACCTTTACCGCCTTTGTTTGCTGAGCAGCTCTATTTATGTCTGCATTACCGTGTTCCTGACAAACTGTTTCATCCAAATCATGATATCACTGCATCTTTGCTGCTCATTTTCACCCGAAAAATCCTTCCGTACCATCGATGCAAGACCGCAGCATCACTCTGATCAACAGAGAAACTTATCAGAGACTTTCAGAGACTCTGACACCGTGCAATCCCTTCAGAACTAGGCCACTGTTAAATACACAAAACCACTATGTTCCTTGAACGCCACCGTGAATAAGCTGGATGGCAACTGCCAGCGCAAACTGGGGCAGTGACAGGGGAGGACAGAGCTGATACAAGCCTATCTGATCAGACGTGCTCCGCCTCCAGCCGCCACAGGAAGGAAGGGCTGCAATCAATAAAAGGAAGGGCAAGCGTGAAATGGCTGAGGCCTGTCTCTTGGTTCTATTATTCCTCTGAAAGGTGTCTGTTCCTCTCAGCTCCTCGCAGCTCCTCGCTGCTGTTGTTATTCTAAGTGCGAGGAGGAGGTGTGTGCATGCATGTGCTCGCCTGTGCGCAGAGTGAGAGACATGAGAGAAGGAAGAGACGCAAGGAGATAACAGAGGGGAAGATAAGTGGAAAATGGACAGAGTGGTAAGGAGATGAGGGAGGAAGAGGGGTGAAAAAGCAAGAGATACCAATAAGGGGGGAAAAATGGAGGGAAAGGTCACATGGAAAAATGTTGAAACTCAAGTTAAGAAATGAGGTATGAACTTCCCATGAGCAGCAGCATATCTGATATCAGCTGGATCTCCTGACAGCTGCTGAGACATAACTCCTGACTTGAAATCTCTCTCACTTCCCCCCCATGCTCTCTGTGTTGCCAGTGACTTTCCATCCTATCAGCATTTCGTGTCTGTGTGTGTGCGTGCGTGCGTGTGTGTCTGTGTGCACGTGTGTGCATTTCTAACACTGCGGAAAAAAGGGATGTGAGAGGACTGTCACCTAAGATCTCCCTGTTAACACTGAAATAAAATCCTCCCGCTCGGCCTGCAGTGTACGCTCCACCAGTCCGACGTGCGCTGCAGGTTTGCAAACAAACACTAAACTCATATGAACATGGGTTAGCTTCTTCCCAGTGCACACACAAGTTCACAAACATAAAGCTGCATGTCTGACGTGCAGAATCTTGCAGCATGAGGCAGAATTTACTCAGCAGCACAGCCGTCTACATCTACGATAATAACTATGTGTATTACGTAATAAACACGTTGACTCTTTTAATAAAATACTACAGAATATAAAATATCTATCAGCAGCAGTGGCTGACAGATACTCTAGAAATGTGCTCTACTGGGATGCCAATTCCTGAATGAGCCGTAGCTCAACATAATGGCCCACCAACAGTTATTTGGACTCTCCTGTGAAAAGTGCAGCTCCCACAGATCTCAACACTGTTGTAAACACCTCCGCTCCAGCTATATATAGCTGGACTGGCTCCGGGCACACAGGTGGACGTCTTTGATACCAAATACTGACAAGCAGGCAAAGGGGAGGGCAGGGGAGGCGTAAGCAAGGCAGTGGTTTCCAAGGAAAAAGAGAGGAGAGACAGCTAGGATGAAATGGAGGCAGCGTGAAGAGGTGACAGAGTGGCGTGGGGAGTGAATGAGCAAGATGGGGCATGCAAGAGATAAAGGGGGGTGACAGAAGGAAGGAAGACTTAACATTGTTGCTAGCCTGCAGTAATGTTCTTTATTAAAGGCATAATGTCATTGTAGTCAAGGCACTGGGCCATACATAGTTACACAGCAGCTGACTGAACAGTCACACTCATAGTCTTTCACTATTCCTCTGCCAGTAAACACCGCTTACATCAGCCTCAGGAGCTGAGGCAGCCCACAAAGTGGCAGGACAATGATGTCAGTGGGTGAGCTAAATACAGGCAGCAATGCAGGACATTTTGGGAGAGTAAAACCGACCTTATAAGTCTGTTAACATGTGCAAGAGGGCTGCACCAAAAAGGGTTTTCATTATCACTTGATCTGCTGATTATGGAGTGCTGCAGGAGGGCATCCTCAAACCCACTCCTGTCACCTCAAAGTTTTTTGTCATCGATCAGTCAATCATTTATTTGTCACATGGAATTGTCGAAGGTACAAATCCATCAGCTCCTTTAACTTGTGTACCATTTAGTCCTTTTTTATGTCTTCTTACATTGTTGGCTGCTGCTTTATAACTGTCCATGTTTCCAGGTGGTTCTGGTCATCCATGGTTTCTGCTTGCTGAACAAACTTCCGAACACTGGCAGCACCACTCTGCAGTCGCCTCTGAGCGAATGCAATGATCCACAGCAGGATCAGGACAACACCTTTAATTCCTCCGTCACACCAGTCCCTATTCACCATAAAGCACACGCCTCCTCTCCTTCTCTCACCGGAGTTCTCTGGTCTGTCAGGTCAGTGTATAGAAAATGAGTCACCTGGTTAAATAACAGTATCCAGGGTTTAGTCAAGTTTTCGGTGAATCAGATGATGCCCATCTTCTCCATATTTCCTCGATGTTTACTGTTGTTCACATTTAAAAACCTCAACCTGGTTAGCTAGCAGCTAGCTGGCAGAAGTTGGCAGGAAGACAGTTAACAGACTGGTGAGTCGACTTCCTCCTCCACCATCCAGAGCCAACCACAAGATGCCTAAAACAAGTCTGTGGTTAACACAAGCTTAAGAGACTTTCACATTTTGTTCTAAGACATAAAATTCGCCAGTGAATACCCCACTTGCAAATTTTGAAGCTTTTAAGTGTCTTAAAAAAAGGTGGTTGCTAAGATGTAGCTAAATAAGATATAAGAACAGCATCTCAGCTAAAGCAGCTTTACAGCCTTGTTGTGGTGGCGATGTTGAAGTCGTGCAACCGTGGTGTAGTTTGTTTATAGCCTAATGTTAGCTTTTTACTTCTAGTGATTGCATTTTGGCTTCAAAAATGATAAAAGTGTTATTTTGTGATTATCTTGCATAACAAAATATGTGAGTATCATACACTTTTGTTTGCCACAGATCTTATTTTCAGCAATAATCCAAAATCCAATGGAAAAATCCCATAAGCTTTTTGTTGAGGAAACCGGGGCAAAGCTAACATACATGTTGGTTAAAGAAACCATCATCCCTGCAGCACTCTATACTCTTGATTACTGTATGTACTAAATGTTAGCAAATAGTAATAGTGGACAAAGATCCCCAAAAAATCACTGTCAAATTGCTTGCCTCCCAAAAATTTGGATCAAGGAGAGACTCAAATGTTTGCTCATACATCATCTGTTGAAGAAGACCATGTGTTTCAGATGAAAGCTTCACAAACACCAAGTTAGAGGGCATTGTGCAACCAAGACTTTTGTGTAACTGCCTTTTTCGAGGTCCAGTATGAGCTCTCACATATCCAACTTCCAACAGCTAAAGACAAGAGGAAGCAGCATCCTGAAATTTGAGAGGCTGGTACCAGCAAATGTTGGACATTTTTGCTTGAAAAATCACTTGAACAAATGATCAATTGTGAAAATTATTGCAAATAAATCTTCTGTTTATTGACTGATGAGTTAATAGACTATTTGGTCTAGCACCGATGTGCAGCATAAAACATGATTACATATATGCACAGACACATAAAAAGGCTACAAAAGCAACAAAACAAAACCAGCAGGCGGCATTTAAAGAGCCGTCAACACATAGGCAATAAGTCCAGCCTACACAGCAAACCCCTGACTTCACCAAAATACATATGTACTCTTAGACTTCCCCAGGTGAGATTCTTTTTCCAAGCACTGTACAAATACACAGCACGCAGTAACAACATGGACAACATCATATAAACTGTACAACAGCACACAGTAGCTTATTAGACAACATCACAGTAACGACACGGACAGGCCTGTTCAGCGAGGCCTAATATCTAAGGCAGCTATGGCTGCAGAGATCAGGATCTTTCCAAAGCGAACCCTTCTGCACCTCATTTTCCCCTTACCTGAAGTGCTATTTATCAATCTAGATTGTTTGTTTTCTGCACGGTGTTCAGTAGCAGGAAAATGAGGTCTGTGGATTATCTTGACTAACCAGGTCATGATTTCTGGAAAGAGACATTGCTGTTGAGTTTTTTTTAATGTATTTTTGGGTGCTTTGAGCACCACAAGCTGAGTGACATCAGTTCCGTTATATAGGAGAGAGGGCAGACATCTCGACGGCTGATATCTCCAACATTTGGCAACTTACACCAAAACAATCTTGGCTGATAAACAGCATTACAGGTCAGAGGAAAAATATGCACTTTTGATTTGGGGACGAACTATCCCTTTATCAGATCTACAGATGAGGCCATCAGTAAATTATCAGTCCTGTTCTGAGAAAGCTTCAGCGTTTATTTCCCTGAATAACCAATTGTTTGTTAAGCACCTCAGATAATATCTGATGCTGAAATGTCAGCACTGGTGCTAAAAAACACCTACACACGTGTTTGAGTGGCCTTGTGGTCCGGGAAATGTAGGTGTTAGTCTGACTGTGGAGGTTTTTGCGTCATGCCCTCTCCACCAGGTGCAATGATGTTAACATGCAGAGGACATGGTAGGCAGATACTCCCAGGATACCACCTCACATACATCACAGCCCCACTCGCTGCTGGAGAACAGAGCCATTACATCATCACCCCTCGCCTTTGGGAACGAGGCTTGAGCGCTGACCACTGGGAGATGTGGGGTCATTACATCACTGGCAGCAGCCCGCAGCGAGCCATAAAAAAGGGAGCCATAGCTGTGTGGCAGGCGGGAACTGGACCGTGTGTGAGCTGATCATCGCTAATGCTCGGTAATGTTGCTAACAGACACACAGGTCAGGCGGAGGGTCAGGGACTGCTTGACGCAATGCTGTGACACACGCCACCCCAGGCCCTCAGTCAGCTCAGCCAGTAATGAGCATTGTTATGTCACATTATGAGGCTGTGTGAGACACACAAAGTGCTTTAACAATAATGTACCAGTGTTATCAATGCTGGAGTTTATGTTCCATTCAAAACTGGACTGTGCTGGAGGCTTTTTTGTTTCAAATAGCCCTGTTTCATAACTGCAGGCCGATTGATAAGCCAAGACACTTCTATATTTACACAAATTGCCAATATAAGTACATTTTTACATCTCGCTCTCAATATCACTATTCTGAGAAATGTTACTGCACTTTAAATAAGCAACTTTCTGTATCATTTTAAAGCAGAAACAACACTGACCTCATGTCCATGTCAGCGTGGTTGAAGTGGGTGTCTGAGTGGGCAGTGCAGCCTATAAACAGGATATGCTATTATGAACGATCTCACCACCTTGTTAATCACGAGGGACTAGAGGATCAATACTGTATCTAATATAAAACCACAGTTACCATGTGTTTTTTTTACTTTTTGAGGAGTAAAGGCAGGTATAAAGAAATCAAAATTGTACTGACAGAACAGGTTAAAGAGCCGTCCACACCAAAAAACATGAATTATAACAATTACTTTGAACTTATCATTTTAAAAGTCATTCCAACTGAAGTGGACGGTCCTCACTACAACTATAACGACAGGCACAGTGGCAAACAATATTGTTGGGATCACTTTCAGAGTAATTTAATTAACAAGAGAAACACTGACAGCCTTACAAAATTAGGGATAGGCATGACTACTCGTGTACTTGTTAAGACGTCAGTACTGGTTCAACATATAGAGTAATTGCTGCCCAACCTCCCATATGTTGACATGGCTTTTATATATTTTTTTAATATCTGAAATGGTAAAATCTTGCTTTAAAGCGGAGCTGCATGTATTGTATTGCTTTCTCTGTTTATCATGAGAGCACTGCTGCGGGAGTGCAAGCTCCACAATAGGGAACACCGTGTAAGAGACCACCCGCTTGCACACACACACACACAGTGCCAGAGTTGTTAACAAAACAGAGTTAAGCCATTTCAGTGTTGGTGTGAGTTTGTTGGAACCAACTCTTACTCATATGGGACAGTGCTGCAGAAGAGAGACATTTATGTCTTCAGACAAACTAAAGAACACAAACTTAAATTTCTGTTCAACAAAGAAAGGTAGATAATTTCTTAAACATTGGGGCTCTGTGTTTTTAACCTAATGTAACTCAAACAGCACATAACAGTTTACTTACTGGAGACTATTTTGCTCTGTAGCTTTGATGCACTAGTCAGTCTTTAGCAGCATTGTGATGTATGTGGGACTGATTGGCTCAAAATAAACAAATGCCCACAGACTGGCACAGTTTATTTAGATTGTTTTCATGCACTTTGACCTGAATGCTGTAGAACCTCCTACTGCACCTCTAAAGGATGTCCTGTTGTTTGTTGTCCATCAGTGTGAAGTGTTTTGTATCAATCCTGGCTGCAAACCAATTTCCCTGTAAGGGACGATAAACATAGTTTGCACTTGTGCAACTGTTTGGCCTACTTAAGTGTTTATGGGCAGCACGGTATATGTTATGTCAGGCTTTGGATACACAAACAGTACTTGGTAGTCGGAGCAATTCATTGTTGGTTTTGGTTATTTTATGGGATTTGTTGACGATAAGAAAAATATATGTCACTGAGAAGAAAGGAGGCAATTTCCTGGATATATAAAATCACCAGACTTATCTTTTAAAGTAGAACTATTACGATCCTAATGCCACCATAAAGTTGCTCAGTGATCAAATGAATCCACCTGTCCTGTTAATGAAAACATGTTTGATCATCTCTGCTTAAATTAGGTGGCAGATCTTTTCCCCCACCACATTTGAATGCTAAATCCGCCAGGAAAAAAGGTCGACAAGGGCCGCCAAGGGCCAACAGTGCGGGACACACGGCAAAAACTAAGGCAACAGATGCTCACCAACGGCGTGACATTGACCAGTGGCCAACCGTTGGCTTTTTGTGTCATGGTCTTTACAGTAAGACAGTACAGTAAGTTTCAGATGGGATCTCTCAATAGGCGGTGAATGGGCATCAGAAATGTGTGATCGTCTTTGTGAGCATGGGCTTGGGCATCTCTACGGCCACAGACAGAGAGGGGGATGTGGGGATGTTCAAAGAGCTTGCAATGACAAGAAATTCATCACAAACTGAAATTACGAACATACTGTCTGTAAATCATACTGATGTAATTAAATGGGTTTTTGATCATTATATATCAGGAACAGAAGGAAACACAACTTATGCACAGTAGCGGGCTCTTACGGTAGATCTTTGTTACCTAGTTTCATTTCAGATTGTCGCAAATCCGTTGACATGCAGAGACAAACCTGTATGTGGGTATAGTGTAGATGTGAAGACTGATACTGCTGAGTAGGAGTTCATGACAAAGACAGAATACAGAGAGGCAGAAGTGGGTTACTGAGAAGGAGGGGAGCACAAACGGTGTGATGGTGAAGCCAGTCCCTCCAGATATTAGAGAAGCAGGCTGAAAGAAGCGGGGTGGGGAGATAACAGGTGAACGCAGGCTGAGAGAGAGCGTCAGCAAAACGCATGTATGAAACTGTACAGACAGACGGAGGACAGAGACTGAAACCTAGTGAGAAAATACATGAATAAACTGAGGAGGGGGAAAGACATTAGCATCAGCAAGCAGCAAAGCGCTCTAGCTCTCCTCATCTATGCATCCCTCCCTCCTCTGTATCTGTCTCCCTGTGCTGTAAAGATGATCTTAACAGAAATGACCTCCATCTGAGACAGCTGAGTGGCCCAAACCTGATTAGTTATTTACCTCCTTTCCATCTCTCTCTGCTTTATCCACTCATCACACTCAAACAGCACTGTGGCGCCTCAAGTCTTCCCTTCTCTCTGCCAAATTATGCCTCGGTCTCCTTATAGTGACAGTAATTTATTGTGTCATTTTATACGAGACAATAGTCCCTCTGGATTCGCAGACTTGACAAGTGAGGGTAACTGGGATGTGTGTGTGTAACGGTGGCAGGCACATTTGTCCAGGCGTGGTGATATCTTAGTGCTTTTAAGAGCTCTTCATGTCTACACAACACGTGAGGCTTTGACACATCTTTACAGTAGGCTTCCCTATATAGCTGCTTATCAGTGCGTGAGAGTTGTTGAAGAAGACGGCAACACGTGCTGGTGACAGAAACGTGTGATTCCATGATTTGGCGAGAGACAGGAGAGATAGGGACAGAGAGATGCCCTCCAAGATGAGAGCTCTCAAGCGATATAATGGCTCTCCTTTGGGTTTAAATCAGCGTGCACAAAGTGGTCTGCCCTGGCGTTGCCTGCTGCAGTGTAATGCAGGAGAGAGGCAAGAGAAGATATTTTATATATCAGACTCCAGAGTCCCTGAGCCCACTCACGCCTCTGCTGTAGGTGTGCCTATGACGCACATTGAAAAAGTGAAGCTGCTGCATACTATCTGTGTCTGTCTGTCTGTCAGCGTTCTCACTTAGCAATGTGCAAGTTTTTAACGAGCACTGCTCCAAACTATCATCATCCGAATTAAAAAAGATCTCCAGGTATAATAAAGTTGTCTGTGTGCCGGTGCTGTAGTCATGCAGGAATTAGACAGCAGCAAAGCACTGGGAGGTTTTTGTCGAGCAAAGAATACCCAACTTCTGACAACCTCGTCAGCCCCCCTCCCCTTTACACACACACACACACACACACACTCCCTGACACAAATTTAACAAACCCCTTGACACACACAAACACACACACAGACTCCAGCAAGCATGCATAAACAAGGCTTGCGTTGGAAAGAAATAGACCACCGTAGCCCTCTATGCTTCTGTGGAGGTATAACAGTCACAACAAAAGACTTTAAAGCTGGTATGTCAGCGTACATACGTGTGTGTGTAACTCATCCTGATGATAAACAAGGAGCCACATTATTACAACAACTTCTCTACGACCTTTTAATTATCCAAAATCTGTCAAAAATGCAACTTATTGCATGCTATCAGAAGTGTGTAAGTGTACAGTTTTACCTCTGTGTTTGGATCATGATTACACTGATAATACAATCAAACTGAGAACCACTGTGACACACAGGTCCACAGTGTAGCATTTGGTTATCAGTGTTCGTAGGCAAAATATAAAAAATGAAGAACAGCTACATTCTTACTCTGGCATGAAATAAAAATCAAACCAGGAGGGAGCCACTGAAGAATATGTCCCAATAGTGACAATGCCACCACCATGCCGCTTTGGGCTCTCAGGCCAGTTCCAACTCACATACAGGTCCACTTTATGTTCAGCAGCCATGGCAACACGTTCATGCTTCAAATGTTGTTGTTGCATGTTTTACAGAGCTGCAGGGCCATTTAAAATCAGGTACTGCAGGTAGTGCTGAGTGCAAGAGAAGTGGCTACATTTTTAAGGGAACACTGACATCTTGTGGACAAATTTGGAAGTTCCGTACCAAAGCCCAAGGGATTCAACTTCCTTGAAGCAATAAAGTTTGCTTCTATCACAAACAGTGGCAAACTCGACGCCTCTACGTCCTTTGCAGAGAGACGACAGTATGTTTTGTATGACTTTGCAGGAGAAATGACTCTCAGCACAAAGCTAATGGGACTGTTTTCCAAAGCATCTTGTACCTCAGTAAAGTGACCAGAATCTACTCTTAAAACCTCTCAAAGATAAAGAGCAGGGATGAGTATTAAACTGTACTGTTTTGCGTTTACTTGGGGATCGGTCGCAAATACCAAACGTATCTGAGTGCACATTTTCTGTTACTATCTTTGGTCTTACACCTGCCTGTTGAGTTATTTTAAGACGCTGGAAGACAACAAAGGCCCCGGACTTGAAAGAATGGGAGGATGTAATGGGGGAAACACCATCTTATGAATGTATGCTCAGAAGAATTGACGGCGATCAGGAGAAAGGAGTGTCTCCTTGGAAGCCCTTATGGACTCATCAGAATGGAAGATAAGCCTACAAAATTATGACCCTGTAGAGTGATGTATGAGGACATACGTGTGACGTGGTCCTGTATTTTAGTTTGTTTCCTTCCAGACTTACTTGTTAATTCTTCTTACTGCACTGGAGTCCACCTCCATATTATAAAAAATGTGTGCCTTGTATTCTTGTGTGCCCAGAAAATGTATTGAGCCTTTCAAACCAATATAAACATGAATTATTAAAAAAAAAAAAAAAAGTCACTGTTTTTTGGCACCAACTGAAATGTGACCACAGTACAGACAAAAACTGTCAAGTACTGAAAGCTTTTAATGCCTGGTCAGATCCCTTTTATGGATACACTGATCAGCCAAACCATTAAAACTACTGACAGGTGAATTACATTGATCATCTTCTTTCATTGCAGTAATCTACTGGGAAACCTTGGGTCCTGGGATTCATGTGGATGCCACCTCACATGCTCCTCACCCCTAAACACAGTTGCCAACCAAGTACACCCTGATAACAGTGCCAGTACCCACAGGACTCAAAGGATCCGCCGCCAATGCCCCAGTGCCAGACACCATAGGACACCCCTAGAGGTCCTGAGTCCATGCCCTAACACTTAAGAGCCAAGTTCGATCCAAGGAGGCCCCACTGTGGATCAGATTTGGCTCTGGAGTACTAGCACGTTCCAAGAATGCTCTAACGTATTGGGATTTGGGGACTTTGGAGGCCAGGTCGATGCCTAGAGTTCTTTATCACCTTCCTCGGGCCATTCCTGAGCAGTTTTTGTGGTGTGACATGGCGCATTGTCCAGCTGGGGGGCCACTGCCATCGAGGAGAGCTGTTGCCATCAGGGGGCGTACTTTGTCTATAATAGTGTTTGGGTGGGTGGTGCATGTCAGGCAGTATCCACATGTAGGACCCAAGGTTTCCCAACAGAACATTTCTTAACTGTGTCTTTCTTAGGTTCTTACGTGGCTGCAGGTGTTAGACAACATTTAAAAAGTTTATCTTCTTTTGTTTAAATGTGGTTTATACAAAATCATATTTCATGACACAGGCAAGGTATCCAACAAAGGACTGCTTTGATACTGATACCAAAACTCAGGTATTGTATTGGCAACAGTACTGAACGTTTACAGACAATCCACGCAACAGAGGTCAGCACATCTAGGTGTCAAATACCTTTTTTTTTTTTTTTTACATACAGTAAGAGTACTTTGGACCCTTCTACCACACCAGCTATAGGGACAGTTCCATACAAATGGCTGCCTTGAAGGATTTAACTCAAGTATACGTGATGCTGATGACAGCACTGACAGCCATGATGATAGTATGTGACACTCATGTGTAATGGTGCCTTTGACACCAGAAGGAAGAGAGATGAGAGGAAGAGAGAGAGAGGAGGGCTGACTTGCAACAAGAGTCCCCAGCTTGTCTCAAACTGGGGTCACCCGTAATTTACCAGGACGCCCCCACATGGTGACATTATGTTCAGAGTGACGCCGAATCATCGACTTTGTGAAGACGTATATCAGAATAACATCAAACTACTAACCAAGCATCAGAATGGAGTCTTCTCTCTGGATGTGTTTCTCCAGAAGGTGCTGCATTTTGGAGAAGCTGCCCAGCCAGTCGAAACACTGCTCCATCTTGTATCTTTCATCCCAGTAGTCGACGTCTTTGTACCTGGTGTTGTTGTCCGGCCGGTAGTCCATTTTCTCTGTGACGGGTAAATATGACAAAACACATCCAAAATATCAACCATTCCAGAAAAGACGACTTTTAATTGCTTTTACTGGCTTTGATCCAGGAAACATTATGTGTTGATATTATGGTCTAGCTCTGCTGCTTAATCATTTCAGACATTCAGAGCTCCTTAAGTTTGTTAGAGGAAAAATGTTTGTAACTTCTAGTGACCTATCAGCAGTAAATAACTCGAAGAAGAGTGTTAAGTGCCAACAACACAACATACTGCAATGGAGAGTAGGCCCGTGTTAATCCAAGATGATTCATATTTTCATTTCAATTCAAATAACCTTTACTGGCATGGTTGTGAGTAATACATTATTGTCAGAGCTAAATTACATATTATTGGATAAACAGGTTTGTGTGCGTCTACCTGTCACAATACCAGCTAATCACTCTGCCAATCACTCTGAGTCACTGTCTCTTTATATTGCATGTCACTTTACCTTCTATAAAGTAAACTGTTTGCATCTCTGTATATACATATTTATTTACACTCTTGTTATAATATGATAGAAGATGAGATAAGATAATCCTTTCTTCATCCCACAGCTGGGAAATGTCCAACATTACAGCAGCAGGAGGACAGAGTGCAAACAGGCAGCATCAGTAGAAAAAAAACACAAAGCAATATATATGTACATATCAGTAGAAAGAAAAACACAGCTTGGTGTTATAAGTAAACTGTGAAAAATTTAGAGCAATATAATACGCAAACAGAAGAAAATCACAAAGCAATATAAAAGAAGAAACATATATAAAGAGACAGAGACTGACTTCACATTATTGACTGATGGGACCGTATAGATACTGCACAGTTTAGCATACACTGATATTGCACCACCTGAGTGACAACTGCAGTGAAAAACTAAAGCAAGATACAATAAACAGCTATTTACATTATTGCACGTATCATTTGTAGATATTTCACAGTTATGCATATATATCTTACCACAGCAGCACATTCCTGTTACATCCTGCCTGTTTACACAGCTACTAATTTATATCACTTATTTCATAATTAACTTTTTAACGATTTAACTATTTTAATTAAGATTTTTTTTTTTTTTTCTTTTTTGCACTACTTAATATCTGCAATGTAATCAGGACAGCTACTAACTGTTGGAAACTGCACTGCTACAACTGTAGCTTTGTTACAATCGTACAGAATACTCTTGCAGTTGTTGTTGGCGAGACAAATAAATCACTTTGAGCTTTAACTCTGTACATGCTCAGGTTTCTGCTTAGCTTATTTTATCTGTATTTTGATTCTTTAATCAGGTGCAGTCTGACAGACTGCAAGGCCTGCAGGTGCATTTTAGGGCCAAATAAGAATTGAGTTTGTGATTTCCATCCAAGGACTTTTTCTTTCATTTTCTGTCTATCTTTTATCTCCTGGCTTTTTGACGCTTGGTGTTGCAGTGGCTGCAGGTTACTCTTTTCACTGTGACAATGTTCAGAGGAAACTGATGTGTAGTGTATGTACTATGTAGTTTATTAGGGTTAATGTATCTCGTGTTTCAGTCTGTGTTTTCTTTGTCTCATTTGGCTGCAAAACATTTTTTTTTTCTTCTTATCGTAAATATTAAAATTTAATAAAATTCCTCTGTGTTTGTCAGGGACTACGATGCGTTCAGGGCAGCTACTACCTGTTGGAAACTGCAATGCTACAACTGTAGCTAGCTTTTCCTCCGACAGCCCTTAACGTTACTGCATTCAGGTAACATTAATCATATTTTTGTTCAGTTACAACCGCCCTACATCGTTTTTCCTCTGAAATATCACTGAGAATTAAACCTTTTCAGTGACTTTGTATCGTTTCACACTCTCCCCGTAACAAACAGCTGGTTAACGGCTGTGTCGGAGGGTGCTCGGGTCTGTAAAGTGGTGAGTCAGTGAAGGCTGACACAACCATTCGTGTTGTCAATTAAACACAAAATTAACACGGTAAACTAAAATTTAGGGTATGTACTATTTTTCTCAGAGTGCCTCACCGTAAACAGCTACATCATGCCCCGGCGGAGGGCACGGCGCATGCGGGGAGGAGTCTGACTCACAGCCGCTACACTGTCCAGCTGTCACAGCCGCTTCTGTACGATTCAGTTAACGATAAAAGTCAGTTCATTCAGACTGTAACACTCCACACACTCAATTTTATGTTATTTATGTCAACTTACTTATTCCTTGTTGCGGCTGGTGGCTCTGTGATGAATAAAAACGCCGGTCCGTAAATCCACGTGTTGTAGTTTCACAGCATTAAAGCTACAGTGCTCAGACAGTGAACGTAGCACTCAGCTACTGCAGAGACATCTGCAGCAGAGGAAATGTCGATGAGACACTACAGTGAGTGCTGATTTAAAAGCCCAGTGTCCTTTGAGGAATTATTAGCTCGAAAACAGAGACATATTTCCTTGTTTATGTCAGTGAATGAGCAGGAGAAGGCGGAGCACTGCGAGTTAACACTTTCATACCCTACACATGTGTGCTGCGTTCAAGTGCGCCTTGTAAACTCGACCGCATCTCCTTGGTGCATTAATGAGACGTTTTGGTGCAATGCAGCTGCTGTAAAAATCAGACTCTCACTGCTTTTCTTGTACTCAAAAAAACTTGTGTCAGTTTCAAAGAGTAATACTACTTTACTGTTTCAAATAATTGCTGCCAAGGTGTAATAATATTAATAATAATGATAATAATAATAATAAAAATAACTTTATTAAGGACACATAGAAAGTTCCACATAAAAACAGACAAGCTTATATGTACAAAAATACGATATAATATATAAAAGACAAGAAATGCCCAACACTACATGATGCAAGTTTATATAAAAAAGACAAAATTCAATAAACTGCACCCACAAACAAGCTGGAGAGCCAGTGACCCCACAGTCTCAGATAACCTGAGTGACCTCAGCTCAGGCTTAGCTAAGGCCTGTATCATACCACTTTTTTTGAGACAGCCTGCACATATATTGATATATAAGATTTTGTACGAAAGAAGAGCAGGTAGGCACACCAACAATTACAAACATTTGGCTGGCACTGCACCATGGTGGGAGTTTAAGCAGAAGTCTCATTCCATCATTATAGGCCACATTAAGCCTTTGCATGTTGTTGTATTTCATTATCAACTAATATTACTACTTTTTATACAGCACAACATATCATAGAAAATGTGCATAGGCAAGATAATTCAGTGCTGAGTCAATGAGTCGATTAATTGAGTCGGAGGAGAGGGAATTAATTGACAATTTTAAAATAATTGGGAATCAATTAATCATTTTGTATTTTCTCAAGCAAAATGCAAACTTGTCGCTCCTCCATTGTGAAGATCTGCTGCTATATCTCTGACCTCTTAGTGCCGTACACGTCAGGATGTACTTTGGGGTCCACAAGCAGAGGTCTTTTGTCTGTTCAAGAGGAGATAGAGTGTTTGCTGTCAGGGCCCTGAGGCTCTGAAACAGTCTGCCCGAGGAAATCAGGTCGGCCAAGTCAGTGATCTCTTTAAGTCCCTTCTTATAACATACTTTTATTGCAGCGTCTTTCCTGATTTTACTTGAGTTTTAAGTTCATTTAGACTGTCTTTTATTTCCTCAGCTTTTATACACTTAAGTGTTTTTATCAGTTCTTTTAAAAAGTTTTCATGTCTGTTTTAATTATGGATATGTAAAGCACTTTGTAACTCTGTTTTGAGAACCACTTTACAAATAAAGATTACTGTTATTATAGTATTACATAAACTGTACAAATCATAATATTTAGTTTTTAAGAAGTTGATGTATAAAGGCCTTTCTCACAGCAGACATTTTGACTTGTCTCAGCAGGGAAAGCACAGGTGTTACTGATAACACTAACGATGCCTCTGTTTCATGTGACAGTGAGCAAACAAGCAGGATACAAAGATCCTGAATCAAAGCAGCTACATGGAATTCAGCCATCATTAATTTTATTATTTACACCTGTGTTGCTCCTACTCTGACATATCAAAATGCTTTTGGCAAAAAAGGCCTATTCTCACTGAAAAAGCCAACACTTTAATTGCTTGCTATACATAAATACAATTTCTTTCCATGGGTAACATAGGTAATTGTACAGGAGTTTGAAATTGTTTTTGCTAATATATCAGGGATATGATTAATTTACTAATGAAGACAAACTAATTCTGGGTAAAAATAAAAATAAAAAATGCAACAACACTTAACACTTTAAAATGAGGGACTTGAAGGACATACAAAGACTTTCTCGACCCAAAGACAATTTAAATACATGATATAAGTCTCTCACCTGCATTGGGCTGCAGTAAAACCTCAGTCTGGGAGATTATATTGTCTGTCCAGGTCTTGGTGGCGTCTGCCCGGGCCAGGAGCTCCTCAAGCCCGGGGTCCAACTCTGTCTTGACCGCCTGGCCAAGACTCTCCTCCGTGTACTGGAGCGGAATCACAGAGAGCCATTTAATACACTTAAAAAAAAAGGATGTGTTGAATTAACCGTCGTCATTAGGTAATACTAACGTCTCAGGGCTGTTTAATAATCAATAACGCCATGATTTGTTTATTAATGTTAGCTAATTTTAACGTTACACTCGAGTAGTTTACCTGGACAGCCCGGTTGATGAACTGACCAGCATCCACAGCCAGCCGCGTCAGATCCATGACAACGTCCCCAAGGTCGCGCGCTGTCCTCCGCGGTGGTCCAGCAGAGCACCAACGGTCCGGCAGGCTACCGTTAGCTACAACACGCCAAGTGACCAACGGCTAACTGACCTCGCCATGGCCCCGGCGGCTAGCCACCACTCTCCGTTAGCCAGATTACGGTCCGTTAACCGCGACCAGCCGGTTACATGGAGACGACGGAAGTGCGAGCACCTGCTGTGCGTTATTGTCGGTTATCCTCCGGTCATGTCGGGCGCTGCCTTCAACAGGTTTGCTGCTCGTTTACAGCGGTAACGGCTGATTTTCAGTACACCAGCGGCACAGGAGTGGCCGTGTCGGTAAATTAACGTTTGTTTGTGTGTGCAGTTATGTCGTTTTCTTCAGGGACTTTTAATTTGCTGCCTCACCGAACCGCGTAACGTCTATATCAATAATAAATAAATAAATCTATATCAAATACCAGTATTTTTGACAGCAGACTAGCTGCTTAAAAGCTGCGTGGATTTTGGTGTCTGTCTAAAACTAGTCAAAGAAACAAAAACATAAAACATGTCGACATCTTAATAGAAAAAGAAGATAGACCGGGACTTCCGGTTCCGATTTTCAGAATAAAAGCATAATCTCTGCACGCAGATTCAACACGTACATAAAAACAACATAGCAACAAAATAAAACTTGTTTTCACGGAAATAAGCTTCAGTACTCTCGTTAAAAGGTGATCTTGCCATGTTAGAAGATATCCCATTAACATCTCAAAAGTGGTCCACTTCCGGTGCTGGTTTAAAAGACTCCTCTTCTATCCAAAAGACATCTTAAACAGCAGCCAGGCGTTGACAAAAATGAGAAAAGTAATAATAAAGAATACAGTGACCCTTTGAGTGTCTGAACTCATGACTGGACAGCTGTAATCTTGCTCACTTAAAGAAACTCCACATCCCTTTCTTCATACTACTATCCTCACCCAGTCTTCCTCAGCCTCTTAAGGCTTTAATGAGCTTGGCTCTAATTGGTGCTCCTGTGAAAATGGTCAGCTGGTTGGACCATTGGGTATGTGTAAGAGGAGAAAAACACAAGAGGGGATTAAAACAATCTGACTGAGAGAGACTCAAAGGGGTTAAGAGATTAGCAGACACTTCACCTACAAAATCAAATCTGCAAAACACACCCTTTATTACAAGAGAATGTCCAGAATTGCAACAAATATCTGTTTCCAGAAAACAGGAAACTAAACAATGATGGAAGTACTCGAACGAAAATGACATTATACAGAACTCTTCAACAACAGTCATAAGTGTAGGTGTTGACCTTAGAGGGCACTTCAGGTTGTCTTGTGTTGGCATTTCATCACAGGTAAGCATCCTAACTTCTCCTGAATTTACCTAGAAATGCTCTCTTTTTATTTTATAATCATAGGTGTGTGTTTTACAGGTATGGGCCCCAGCCTAGATACATCTGACAGAGCAGTTTGTCGTCTGTGGCTTCCTGTATGAGGTAGTGGACGTGTCCCTCTATGGACAGAGGTAGACCCAGCACTTTGTTCCTGCTCTTTATCACTCCCTGCAGACGCTGGTCGATGTCACACACGTGGGTTTTTGCCTGGCAGAGAAAAGAGGGCAAAAAATAAAAATTCTGTTATACTAATACCAAAAATGCGACATTTATAGGTTACATTAGATGTAAATGCTGCTCTAAATATTCAGAAACGTACTTTCAGAGGCAAAAGCAAAGACACACCTTTTCATTAACTATCTCTCCTGTCTCGTTGGCCTGAGCTTTGGAAAGTCCTTTGGCTTGTTTGCTCCACTCCACCAGCGGGTCATGAAGGAAGGTCTTCAGTACACTTAGAGGGAAGTTTAAAAACAGAATTTTAAAATATTTCTTTCAAAAAGTTACAATATAAATTTGTGACAGACAAAAACAAGTCAAAAAAACAACTGTCGCTCCTCACTCTACTCAAAAATACTTGTGGTTTTATTTATGTGCCCCATTGTATGTGTACGCTCAGATCATAAAACAAGGTTTTAAAGGATTATTTTAAAAAAACATTAAGTATTTATGTGCATGTACCTCATTAGTGGTTCTCTCTGGTCTCTCATTAGTCTCAGGGTGACCTCACAGGCCTGTCTGAACAGACCCTCGATGCCCATGGGCCCCATGGCGTGGACCATGTTTTGGGTTAGACGGAAAGGAACCACCTCAGGCACATCAAACGTCTCCCCCTAGTGGGGAGGGAAAGAAGGAGCGTTACAGAAATGCAGAGATAACACAATCAGCAGTACATGAAGACAATATATAAAACAATTTTTATGATTTCTATTAAAAGATTTATATTTATGATATATATTTAAGACAAACTTTGTTGAAGAGGCAGTTGAAGTCGACGTGAACACATTCCCCAGTGAAAGAGTCAAAGAGGATGTTTTCTCCGTGGCGATCTCCCAGACCCAGGATGTAGCCCACCATGGACATCACAGCAGTGGAGCGGCAGTACGCAGAGCGACTGCTGTACCTGTAAACACACAACAAGTGGCATTAATTTTGAAAATCTTATTGCATAATTTAACTTGATCCTAAATATAACTTTAAACCTGAACTGGACCTCTTTCAAATGTATAACCATCCAAAAACTGTGACATTTTAAAAATCCCAAACCAAAAATGCTCCTCTCAACTGTGTTAAATATTAGATTGCTGCCACTGCAGGGTCTCTCATAAAAGTAGTTGTAGGGTCGTACCATGATGTGGGGTCAGGGAAGGTCCGGAGGAACCACTCGTGGAATACAGGGGGGTGTCGAGCACAAAGCACCTCCTTATGGATTCGTAGCTTCTCCTCAAAGGGGGCTGTCTTGGGTAGAATAAGCTTCCTGAGCTCTTTACCTGACAAGTAGACACCTATAACACACATAAAAATATTATAAAATTAAACTGTTTCATAATATTTATTACGCGAACAATTTGTTTAGCTTCTACTTTTAGGATTAGGTGGGAGTATACCTCTCTCTTTATACAGCTTGGTGAGAATGTGTCGAAGTCCGGCGGTGTTGTTGACCCATTCGATGATGCCGCACTCCTCATTGAGAGGAATCACAGCGTAGGTACGGATATGTAGCTCCCTCCGCCTCGACTCTGCATCTTTACGAAGGCACTACACACACAAAAAGCATTTACACATACAATAAATACTGCTGACTTTAGAGTGACACATTTTACACACATACACTGTAGACATAAGGAGATAGTTTCGTTTAGTGCCACCTAAAAAATGGCTCACTAAGAACAATCAGCATCAGTTTAAGTGTATCCTGTCTTCAAAATTCGCTGCTTCACCTTGCTATTAGACAGCCCTTACACACAGGGTCCTTAAGTTTTTATCTATGATTTACTTCACCTCACAGACAAGAGTCTGCTGCTCTACTGCTGCTTCGATCAGTTAGTTTGTGTTATTGAGTGACTCTGGGGTTTGAAAGGGTTAGTTTGGATTCAGCAAAGTCTCACAATAACAAACTAACTGATCAGGGCAGTGGTACAGCAGCAGTTCCCGTGTTCTGTGAGGTAAAATGACTCTTTGAGGAGAGCACAGATAATGGCTAGAGGCAGCTGTAGCCTCTGGTGGCTTTAAAGAGAGCATAGATTTAACAACTTCAGGTGTCTAGTTGGAAAGGGCTGTCTGACAGCAGAGTAAAGTACTGAACATTTTCTAAATATAGTGTACACTTAAACTGATTTTTTTTTAGGTGGGCCTTCTTTTGGGTGGCTAAACCACATTTTGCTGCTGCCTACGTCCACAGCACAATATTTCTTAGCCTCTGTTGCAGTACTCCTGCCTGATTCTCCAAACTGGGGGCACACTGACTGCAATCTACTGGGGATAGTACACTGACAATGGATAAGTACTGCATAAAACACCACTTCAAAAAAGGAGGACTATGGGCATTTTCTGAACAAAAAGGAGGAATTTTATTGATGGAAATTAGAATGATAATGTTGAAAAAGAAAGGTAGAAAACCAGCTTTCGCTCTCTTAAAATTGTCAGATGCCATCAATTTACTGTTTTTATTGCCTTTAATTGTGTTGTTGTAAAAGTTGAATGTATATTCTTAATAAGTATGGAGGGAAACATGTCTAAATGTACTTAATGTAAGTATGTCATTATACATATTGACAAGTTTTCTTTCTTTTTTTCCAAGACTTGGCTGATCATATAAACAATTTTTAACGTCCCCTTTTTACTGTCTCGGCTATTTTTAAGGTCACTGCACAGAGTTAATAAATGTAGCTGAATGAACTGTACGAAAAAGCACAAATTCATATTCATGAAGGGGACAAATTATTACCTCCCGTTATACCAGTATAACTCCAATATTTGTACAGGTAAACCTAATAAACCAGTGACTCATCTTATATGTCGTTTTATTTTGAGTCCAATATCACACACCTTGTTTATGAGGCAGTTGAACTCCATGAGTCTGCAGTCCTTCCTCAGGTCATCTTTAGGTTTACACATCATGGTGTAGCTCCGCCCATCTGAACCCTTCAGACTTATCTTCTTAGGCTTCTGTAAGGAGGCCAAGATTTCCACCTACACACAAACACACACACACAGGTTAGGGTTGCAAGGCTTACACCTCCTCAAGATTATTTCTGTGATCATAAAATCTGATTTCTGAAGAAAATATTTATAACAACAATCAAAACCCTCTCTCCCTTTCTCTTACAGAGTCTTCAAAGCCATCCAGGTACGCCCAGTGTCCGGGGAAGGCGTCATGCTCTGTGTGTGCCCCGCCAGTAGAGGGCAGCGTAGGGATGAGAACTGACTGCAGCGGGATGAGGATCTGGCTGAAGGTCGGCTCCTCCACCAGACGTTTTAGCTGCTTGAAGTGAACGCCCATGCTGAGGGTGGTGCTGTTACCATCCACCTGAAACACACATTCACACATATATGTATCACAGCTGCCTTTATATGATGTGTTCCTCTGTTCCTGGCGCTCGTGTTCCTGAAGGGGATCAATAAATGTTTATTTGATCTAATCTAATCTTGTCTCTCAATAAAACGTGCTGGTTCACATCCATTCAGGAGAATTTTATAGCGAGCGTTTAAAGTATGTGAACAGCTATATTTTTATGCTCTGGTTCCACACTATTGAAACTAATTATAAAACAACATCCATCCATTTTCATCCGCTTATCTGCGAGTGGTTCACGGGGGCAGCAGGCTGAACAAGGTTCACCAGACACCCCTCTCCCCAGCAACGCTTTCCAGCTCCTCCTGAGGGATCTCAAGGCATTTCCAGGACAGATGAGATATATAACTCTTCCAGCTTGTTCTGTGTCTGACCCAGGGCATCATACCAGTTGAATATGCCCAGAACAATGGGAGGCGCCCATTCTGGGATCTTGATCAGATGCCTGAACCACCTCAAC
>JAPZEB010000004.1:13972631-13986271 GCA_029783705.1 Chaetodon striatus
GCAACATACCTTGAAATATGTATTTAGTCATTAGGGCTGAGAATGTGTTACTGATTTACCATACTTCCTTTATGTCATATAAAAAACGAATGCCAGAAGTTATTACTTAAGTCTGCTGCTAAATTCAGCTTCAAGTTTCACTCCGTGTAAACTGCGTCGTAAACGCAGACGAGCGGAGAATTAGCTGGAAAACATCAAATTTATTAACTATAGCTACAGTTGATACTGAATTATGTTAAATGTTTGCCGAATGTTAGTATCCCTTAATAAGTCATTAGAAATCATCTTTAGAAGGAGCAGATGTTTACCTTGAGCTAGCTCGGGCCATGTTAAAGTTAACAATATTTTAATGGAGCTAGCATGCTTGGTTGAAAAGGAAAAAAAACTTTCGACCACCGAATTCTAATCAGTTCATTCTTGAGTCCGAGTTGATGTCTGTGCCAGTTAAAGAAATCCCCTTGAGGTGTTCTTGAGACATTATGTTCACAAGAATGAGACAGGCGAGGACAAAATGACCTTGAACTTTGACCAGAAAAATCTAATCAGATCATCTTTGAGTCCCAGCGGACGTTTGTGCCAAATTTGAAGAAATTCCCTCAAGGCCTTCTTGAGATATCATGTTCACTAGAACAGGGCGGACAGACAGATAGACACTAAAACATAATGCCTCCAGTATAAAAACAGGATGCAGTCACCTTTTTAGATCCATATTAAAGCTAAGATTAACATTTAACCCTGATTACGCTGCAGAGTACATTAGGGTTCATTCTCTTAATGTGCAAGGTATGATGATTCTACTCATCCATCTATTACACTGCTTTTTTGTACATATACATCCTAATAGCTTACCGAACATTCAGGCAGCCTTCTTTGAAATCAATGCATCATCCTTTTAGCTCTTAACTGGTCTGTGTGTGTGTGTGTGTGTGTGCGCATTAGCTCTTCAGCCATTTAAAGAGATATACACAACATATTCAAGAACATTTGTAGATACCACACTTAGAAAGCACTCTTAACCTTGAAGACTGATCACTATTTGGAAACACAGCCCAGATTCTTTACTTTAAATGTAGGTGGAAACCTCTGCAGACAGCTTCATTATATGCTGCTGGCTAAATGCACAGACAGCACTGTTCTAAAGCTGACTGCAGGATCAATGCCGCTATAATGAATGTGTCTCATTAAGAACACAATGGGTGCAACCTCTATACTAATACAAAAATCTTAGATTCACCAAGGTAAAGAAATCCCATTTGCAGACTGTGCATGCAAGTCCTGTCATGCCATAGGGGAATAAAATCTGGGTGTTTTTTTTGTGACTGTGGCGATGAATATTAAATGGATAATGTGCAAAGCACCTTCAGTTTCCGACAGACTTTGATGAGGCACTTCAAACTCTGCTCAAAACATGTCAGAGCATAAATACTAATGCTCAAATAAACAAAACTGAGAATCCACAACACAGATTTTTTTTAAATGAGAGTGTGCATGTCTCGAAGGTTTGTACTGCAGCGTAAAAATGCATTTCTACCCACCTGTGGGGTCTGTTTAAGGATATAGGACGTGTAGGAGAGGTTGGATGGCAGACTGCTGGAAGAGGAAGAGGAGGAGGAGGAGGTCTGCGAGCCCCCAGCGCCTGCCGACGAGCTGCTCTGGGATTGCTGACCTAAATTACAGACAGCCACATACACATCAGTCTGAAATCTGATAAACAATCCTGTTTTTCTTTATCCCACATCACAGCTCATCTCCTTCATTATCTGTGTGGTTTCAAACAGGTAAAAGCATATTTTACTTAGACAAATGATTCTGGAGCAGGGCTATGCAAAGTAAAGCTGGTTTACTGCTGTGAAATTTGTGGTTTAGATAAAATAGCGGATGCTGCTTAATCTGTTTAATCTCACTGCAATTTGACAGGAAGTGTGCTGTGTGAGGGATTCAAGCTCGCAGTACGCATTAAATAAACAGCAGAAAGAAACAGATGACTGTGCCTGACTCACTGTCCAGAAGGTAGAGTAGCAGCCAAAATCTGTAACTGCCACCAGCATGCCTAAAATTCAAGCGTCACTTCGGAAGTGGATTTCTTACTTTTGCCAAACTTCATGATGAGCCGAGAGCAACAACATATTTAATACAACTGTCTCCAACCTGAGGCACGGAGGAAACAGTCAGGCTAGGAGTCATTTGGTTGGGACACTAACCCCGGATACTGAGTCACCTACAGACTCATGTACTCGTTTCAGTTAGACACAAATAATTCATGAACCTACCACTTTCATCTTCCATGTAAGACACACACATGGAGAACAATATTTACCATGAAACTCCTGCTAGGATGTAATGTGTTGTGCACATTCTCAGGCTCGCTGCACCCACTTCGACATTAAATTATCACGTAGGCCCAAACTGATGACCTTGATTGAAGGTCTTGATATTGTGTCAGTGTGTCTGCTCGAGTACATCGGCCTCTTAATGCGTTCGAGGAAGCTCAACTTAACCCCAAGGAGTTATCTGCTGGCTCATGTTATGTTTTGCTGCCACAAAATTACAGTGTCACACAGAGTCATGGCAGAAGGAGGCAAGTCTAACAAGACATCTTTAAAACTGCGAACACTCAAAGACACTTTCTGCCTGGTCTGCAAACCCAGAACTTCCAAGAGATTGACAAGAGTGTCAAGTGTGTAACTGAAAACCAGTATGAAGAAGGGAGGGGGGGCAGGGCTAAGCGAAAGTTGTTCTGCTAAAGTCTGTATTTAAAAAGATTACTACAGGATGTCTTACTTGCACTGGAGGCTCGGAGGATAGCTCCCTGTGGGATGAGAAGCAGCTTGCCCTTCCCCGAGGGGTTCTTACTGTTGGTGGTCAGGTAGAGTTTGGTGCCTGGAGGCAAATTGGCCAGATTGGCCAGGTTGTTGGCTGGCAGCTGAAGAGTAGCCATCACTACAGACAGACGCAGAAAGAAATTATTAATACTTATTCAAACTACAGGCTCTGTACCTATGTGTCAGAAAATTATGATTAGTAACACAAACTTGACTAAATATACAACTTTATAAAATGTGTATATCCCGTTTTATTTGTTTTAGAATGCAAATGTATTATTGAAATAATTTTACAATTACTCATGCTGTCAAAAGGCCTTTACACACAGGAGGCTCCTTTTTGGGTGCAATTAACTCGCATGTAAAAATATTTTTGTTGTTTTTGTCACTAGTACTTTCACACAGAATGAGAAAAACACATGCCTAAAAACTGACATAATGCTTTTTCTGGAACGAGGTAGATTTTTCTGAGCTTTCACATTGGTAATTAAGGCGGTGAGCAATGACGTAGTGTGCAACGGATGTCACAACTCCTTACATTCTTACCTTTCACAATAAAAACCTTAGTCATACACACTGAATAACTACCAGCCTTAACTCAAATTCACTCAGAGCAATTTTCTAAAGGAAAACCCAATAAAATAGCTTATAGTTGCTTTAGCTATACAGCAACTTACATCAGACTGCCAAATACTGCTCTGGGTCATAGGACCACAATAGGTGGTCCTGTGTCTTCTCAGATGAGGTGCTAGCACCCCAGAGGGATGTTAAACTGTTCCACGTACATCCTCAAATATGTCTGCATTTGGCTATGGTAGAGAAGAAATCTACCTGAACCTTTTATTTAACAAGTGGTGCTTGCAACTGTCGGAATTTTTTTTTTGCATTGCCAGTATGAATAGTTTTGATATACATTTGTCACGCCGCTGGTGTGTAAAGGCCTTTGGTGTCACATGAACACCTGTGTGTGTGAACTCTGACCTCCACTCTTGCCACTTGAACCACCAGCTGCCTTAGCAGCAGCCTGCTGACCAGAAATGCCACTTGCTCCGCTGACGATGGCTTTCGCAACTCCCTGAGCCAAAACCTGCTTCCCACCCATCACCTTGGAGACAGAGGGGTTGCCCTTGGCGACCAGAATCTGTCCACTGCTGATAGCCACCTGTTTGACCGCAGACTGGAGCGTTGAGCTAACAGGAATGCCTAACATCTGGAAATGAGAGAAGTTTATGAATGATTGTAACTTCTGACAACTCATCACTACTACGATGTAAATGACTGACGTGCTTCTAGACCTAAGAAACACTGACCTTGCTAGTCGTGGCCCCTGTGGCCCCACCTGCCTGTTTCTGGGCCGACATGGAGATCATGTGACCTCCCTTCACTGCGACAAACTGGTGTGCTGCTGTAGCGGCAGGTTGCTGCTGGCTGGTTACTGTGGAAACCATCTGCTGCTGCTGTGTCGAAACTTCCCCTGGCTCCTGCTTGATAATAACCTGCAACAAAAAGGTGAGTGTGAGGAGGACTTTAAGAAGAAGAAGGCTACTCTGCCTTGAAAACACAACAGGTTGTAGATGCTGTAGCTGCCATCATTGGAGTATATTTTACTCTGTGATAAAAGAGGGTGTTTCAACAGGCTACAGAATGCAGAGCAGCGAGAAGAGCTTTGTTGCCTAAAACAGATTTTTTTTTTTTTTTAAATCAGCATCATCATTTATTCATCAAGAGGATGTTTTTATATTCCCCATCTGTCCCCATCTGCCCTGGCCTTTAGTACCGCAGCAGGTGCCAGACAACTGTAGAATCAGAGCCAATCAGACTACCACTGTGATAAAACAGAAATTTTAAGTGAAATCGTATTTCAGCCTTTGTGGTTGGTGATGGGATGATGAGCATGTGGGAGTGGGAGGATTTTTACAGCGGGGTATTGACACTGAGTGAAACAGAACCATGCAATTCTCTCTGCAAAGCTCCCTGCACCCCCCCCCATCTTTAGAGTGATGTCCCATTTAAATAGCTTGCCAAGGCACTCACATCTGCTGAAGATAGCACACTGGCCTACTATTAATATCATCCTGCTTTGTTAAAGATACAGATACTACAGGGACAGATACTGCACATTGGTGGGAACAGATTGGTAAAACGAGATGATTTAGCTCATAATGATTCATCTGAAAGGGTGACACCATCGGACTAACAACTTACCTTCACGCCTGATGAGAGGAAGGTGCCAGTGTGAACTTTGGGGGCTGGAGAGCGAGCACCTTGAGCAACAGACTGTTTGGCCGAGGGGCTTCCTGTGGAGTAATTTACACAAACACACACACAACAAGTCATGGAGGAGATGACTGTGCTGGTGATGGTTCACTGCAGTTCCTGCCATCTTTTCCACAGACATCAAGGCCACTGTGGTGCGAGGTGACAGTTGCTCCTCCGAGTTACTTGGCGTGGGTGTTGAAGCCGAGCAACCAAGTTTCGTCCCTTACCTACTGCATTAAAATTTGTTTTATCCCAGGATTGGTGAATCAGCCACAACACCCACATCATCCAGCTTTTAAAAACATCACTTACTGGCACTCCAGCCTTACTGCCAGATCTGGTTGAGCTTGTGCATTTGTGGAGGAAGAGTGGGAGCGGCTGAGTGGGCGAGAAAGAGTGAGCAATCTAGGGGAAAGAGCTCCCAAGTGGAATACGAACTGACGCTGCTGATGTGAGGAGGTAAATGCAATAGCCTTGGTGATGTAAGATGACTCTGCTCCGTGATGGGGTGACGCACACATTAAGTGCACAATCGCTTTTTCTGGCATACACTCATCTTTGCGAATAATTGCACACCTTGTTCACGGGGAAATTTGTACACAAACACACACAAAACTTGACTTGAGCGTGGGGTCTCAATTTCCTAATCTGGCCATAAAACACAGCAGCTCAGTCACCATGGTAACCTCTCATCCCGCTACCATCCTGCTGGCTCACCACACGTCACACTTTATGAGAGCAAAACAGGAACAAAAGAGAGACACAGGAACAGATAGAGACACAGAAAACAACAGAAGGGAGGAGGTAGAGAGACCTGGATAAGAAAGTACAAGGGGGTGAAAGAGGACACGCAACAGAAAGTACTTAAATAAAGAGAAAGAAACAGAAAACAAGTAAGGAAGTTTATCATTTGTTCTGCTATAGAGTACACTCCTCACAGCCATTTTTATATTCAACGTGGGCGGCTCAGACACCGCTTCTCGGTTTCGCTGTGGGTCCACTTCCGATTTTCAAGCAGCACTTTGACACTGAGTAGGATGTGCGTACCTGTGGAGGCGGCGGATGAGGAAGCCATGCCGATCACCTGGCCGGGCTTGTCGACAATGATGTAAGGGTTATTGAGGACTGATGAAGAGCTCTGCTTGCTGTGGACAGGGGTGGAGGTGGTGGGTGTGCGAGGCAGCGGGGAGTGGCTTGGGGTGGAGATGGGAGACCCTGTGGGGGTAGAAAGTTCACAGGCTATTAGTTAAATAATTGGGCTGTTAATAATGAATATATAAACATATCAATTATGTTTATTCTTTCCTTCTTGGCGGCCTTTGTGCAACCAGCCAACCAGTGATGTCACTCGTGTCACTGCTGGCCAAGTTAACATTAATTAAATATGTGGCGACTTACATTAAACTCTCCATGAAGCAGATTTAAAGAAGTCAGATGAGGTAGAAACATTTTTAAATTATCTGCAGAGATCATTCCTCCAATTTTTGCCGAGAACAGCAAATGTGTGCCTGGAGGAGCTCATGAGAAGTCTTGTTCCCTCCTGACCAGTACAGCGTATTCCTAACAATGGCTGCATTTTAAATAATTACACCAAGTGAAGAATGAGCATCAATGCCAGGGAACAAAGTGTGCAAAAAATACAAGACAGAACAATAGTGTGAATACTGGAACTCTGACAAAGGTTAATACCGAGGCAGTTAGGTTTGCTGTCAGCGTTTTCTTAGTGATATTCACATTTTACCGCCATTAAACGCCATTAAAAGAGTTTTCTAAATATTTTTAGTAAGCTGAATGACAAAAAATTCTTTAGAGACACATTCAAATGGCCACTGAGTGGAGTAATTTACCTGAAACTATTTTACAGCTCATGGTGATTGGTTGGAATGATTTCCCAGGAGACTCAGCGGGACTGGGCGGCTGTCCTTGTGGGACGATCTTACAGCTTGCTGTGATGGGCTGGAAGGCAGAGTTGCCATGGGAACCCAAAGTGATCCTGTCACTGACTTTGGGTCGGGTTGGGGTGCGTTCGCCAGCGGTGAGGCTGGAGCTATGGCCACCTGCAGACCTCCCCATCTCTGCTTTGACGAAACCTAAAAGGAAATGAAAGAGCATATGTCTTTTATACTTCCTTTAAACCTCATCTGGAGTTAAGATATTCTGTGACAGAGAGACAGATGTAATAATAAAATGTACCCAGTACAAGAGACACTGTGACACCACATAATCCCGTCTGGTTTGGTTAAACAAAATGAGCGACAGCTGATACTGTCACACACTTTCTGGGCAAACTATTGTCACTGTGCTACAGCTCATACAAATTACTAGAAAACTCACACCTAAAAAATGATTCTTGATCGCTTTTGAAAGATGATTGTTTCTGTAAATAAGAAAGCTGCTTATTATTCAATAAAATTCTAATGTAATATTCGATTTTTGGAATGCAGCTGCACACACCGCATGTCATGTGACGAGAACCAACAAATCACAGCTGAAGGATATCTTTCCTTTCATTCGTAAATATCAGACTGTGATAAATATGGAAAAGAAGTTGATCATGTTAGTGCAGGGCTTCTCAGAGCTTTACATCTTTCCCACAGACAATAGGCCTACACACTAACGGGGCCTGGAAGAAGACTAGCTCTGCACTCAGGATTTCAGGTAAATAGGCTTCGATATGGTGCTTGTTAAGGTTGCTTAGCAACCTCAGACACAACCTGGCACTGTGCTCTTGAAAGCTGGCACAGAAAAGGTACAAGAGTCGCAGTCAGCAACTGACCTCGTGTTTTACAGGCGATTAAAGACACGGCATGTGTACGGCCCCTTAGCGGGTTTGTATACTTATAGCCCATAAAATACCCGGTAACACTTGTTGCCATGACGGATACCAACACATCAGTGGGCTGAACAGAGATGATGTGTTTAATAAAATCATGTGGCTAATAAGCTGCTTTTATAGCTGGAATCAGTCTTCTCAAGATAGTTACATATATATGGCAATACTCTACCAAACAGCGGCAGAGGCATTTTTCCTTTTTACTAGTGCTATAACACTACTCCCACCACTCATAGTCGCCGTCTTTCTCAGCTCAGCCTGTTCTACCCATAGAGTGTATATAAAGATGGAAGATGCATTTCTGCTTACCCCTACTGTGAGGAAGTGAAACTAAAAAATCCCAGATACTGCCGCTGCCATCTTGCTATAGTGACATCGTTTGAAGCCAGAGTCTGCGCAGCATTCACTAACACAAAGAGGGTGGGCTTTATGACCCATACTGCAGCCAGCCACCAGGGGACAATAAAGATGTTTTGACTTCACTTTGGGTAGCTGTCATGTCGTCCATATTTATATACAGTCTATGGTTCCACCAATAGAGACTGACCTCCGGTGGTGCGTGCTGTGCACTACACTGCCCCAATACAGCATCTCCGTGTCAGTTAAATAAAAGAGCAGCATCTGTAGTTTTGATGGTACTGAAGATCATGCCCTCAGAATTTCTAAATACCCCAAAAGACGTTACCACCTTGATACTGCCCAGGCTTATTATGTGCAACAGGCCAATATACACCAACAGGCAGGTTGCGTGCCATAAAGATACATTACTGGCGCAATGTTAGGTTTCTTTACGTGTTACAGCAAAGCAGTATAAAACCAGCGGACTGTGTATTACATCATCCACATTCCTGTGGGTCTTAATGCGTATTCACGATACAAAGAAAGGGGGACCCACTTGTAAAAACATTTCTCCACAGTGTTACTAGAGGTCAAAAACTCCAAAGAAGACCTTTAACTTTCCTAATCAACATCTCTGTGAGCGTACCTTTGTCTATAGTGGGATCATGTGAGATGGGAGAACTAGAGCGTCCATAACTTTGGGCCAGGGAGGAGGCCGACGTGGGGCTGGCTGCTCTGTGAGTCACCTTGGAGGAAGAGGGCTGAGGGATGTAGTCCTCCCCAAGAGAGTTCCTATGGAGCTCCACATCAACCACCTGGAACAAATATAGCTTATCGTCAGAGTAAAGCGCCGAGAAAAAAAGTCACTGCAGGAAATAGAGTGAACATTTATAACTTACAGTCTCTGCTCCGAGTGTCTGCAGCCCCGTGTATGTTCTGTCCAGCTGTAGGAAAAGAACAGATAAAGTTAAGTAAAAACTTTTATGGAGTTTCAGTATAAAGTGGAGGTAGTGAGCTGGATATTTGATTTATAAATGCTTGCTCATTATAATGACTATATCAAATTACTTTAAAATTCGCATTAGGTTGTATTGTCTAGTTGTATCCACAGTGTGCCTGTAGCGATGTAGCTGCAAGTTTTCTGTCAATACTTATCACAACATACCTAAATTCTGAATCCCATATTCTTAAATTCATGGTTATGTGTCCACACCATTTAAGTAAGTCAGAGTACACAACTCTAAAGGACAATAAATGATTATAAGCACCTATTTTGTAATTTATCAGTGGTCATCACAAACACAAAGGACATCATACACACACTGGGACATCTATAAGAGGCTCAGTTAAAACTGCACATGGAAAAACACTGTGTCTCAGTCTAAAGAGAAAAACAAGCCGACTTATGTTTTGGTCCATGATGTGGTCTGACCTTTAGCTGGTGGATGATGTCAATGCGTTTGTTGCGAGGGTCTTTGAAGTGGATCTGGATCCTCACAGGAAACTCGCCCCAACCACGGCGTGTTAAATGAAAGGGAGGCTCACTGAGAACAAACACATTCAAAAAGCCTGATGTTAAGTCATCAAAATACAAATCTGGAGGGAAAAAAGCCATCGAGGATGCAGCACGACGACTTTGTGATTAAATAAAAAGAAAAAAGAATGACGCTCCTGCCCTGCTTTTTGACATAGACATAATCAATGACTTGCAGGTCTCTCATCTTCTCCCCACTTGAAGCTGATCTGACTGCCTGCATTTACAAGCGGCTGTGTACTGTAAGTGCATGCATATTATGTGTCTATTCAAGATTACTGTACGGCTGATGCTTTTTTGTTTTTTTTCTTCCTTTCATGCCTTCATCTACATTCAGGCTGCGTTGAGAATCAGCACAGAGCACTGGGACTGTGTGGGGTTCACTGGGAATCAAGACTTGAGTCAGTCAGAAGGAGCTTATGAGCGGCTGCTACAGCAACGTGAGTGCCTTGTCAGCTGAAACAGCCAGGAGGCTACGGCTCAGGATAAGGATTGCTGACTGATGAAAGAGATCATTTATTCAGAAGCCACGGGCAAACTTAAATCCTTTGCCACTTTTGGAGGATAAAAACTGCACTGAGACATCTTAACCACAGAACTCGAGGCCAAAAGTTCTGTTCCTTCTAGATAACTCCAACATGAACTGCGCGACACCAATCTACACTCCTCAGTGCTTTGGGCTAAGGAAAACACCTAAACACGTTTGTTTTTCTATGTCACTACACCATGTAGGTGTGCCCACTATTAGTCATGTTGATGTTTACTTCCCGTCTGACTCACTGTGTGCTGAATGACGTAACAGACTCCACCTAATAATGTGTGTGTACATAATGGTTATGTCTTTTTTTAGTTTGCATAAATACTAACCAACGGCAAGATTTAGCTGAAGTAAATATCACTCAGAGACAAATATTGTTTTTTACTTCCAGCTATGAATGATAGGGACCGGGCTGGATAATCTGCATCATCAAACATCCACAAGGGGGCACTATTTATTAAAGGATTGTCATAAATACTCCTGAGATACACAGTGTACTCAGCAGATTGTTTTTACACTTAGGGCTGATCCCAAAGTTGTCCTGAATTATACGTCAGCTGATGATGAAGACAGTCTCTTACTCATCCAGGTGCTATTATCCAAATTTTCTTACTTCCTTTGATGTGGCAAGCAGTGTGTGGAAAGAGGTGCGGCAAATTTCTAACCAAAAATAATAATATTAATTTACAAGTAAACACCGTGTCTAAGGGCAACACGTGAGGGGAAATCTTATTGGCGCAAGTTTGTCCTCATCTCTGTGGTTTCTTTTGTTGCCTGAGGTAACGACATAAGACGGTACCCAAGTGCTAATTTGTATTACAAGAGAGGAGCCCTGCCTGTATCAGAAAATGTGTGCGTGACTAAGAAGTGCTTACACACACTTTTTCATATGAACTCAGAATAATGTCTGGAGAGATAGGTCTTGACATTTTCTGATGTTTCTCTTTGACACATGTAGCACACAACAGGAGATTGTCAGTGTCAGAAGAACAGTTCACATCTACTGTAAATGTTTGGTTTAGGCAAGGGTTGGCGCCTGGCTAAAGCATGCAGGAGGTGGGACATGACAAGGACTACACCGAGGTCACGTAGGCGGTTCATAATTTGGTCATGAAACGACAGGGTCTCTTGCCATCCTTGAATTTGTCTGACGATTTCAGAGTCAGGCCTTGCCGACAGAAGTTCCCAAATCTGATCATCTCTCCATGTTAAGACATTTTTGTTGCCGTCTTTGTGTAGATGACCCTTCCTCCTAACCCTTGGATGTTTGTTTTTTTCCGGTTTCATGTGAACCACATGACAGAAACATCATTAACACACCCTCTAGCTTGCTGTTAATTCTCCAGACTATTACCTGCTCTATTTCCACATAGGCTCAGTCAGACATTACAAGAACTTTGCACTAGGTAGCGGGCACGTTAAGTCCATTTAATGTCCAACTGATTCAGACATTTGTGTTCTCACATACAGCTTCTTCAGGTAACGTCTAGATACTTTCATGTTTGCAGTGCATGTGCCAAAGGGGCTTTAGTCAGTCTCAAATATGCAGGAAAAACAAACACACACAAACCTGACTTCCACTAGGTCATTGGGTTTGTAGCTGGGATGCAAGAAGAACCAGACTTTCTTTACAAAGTGGTCGATGCTGGGTTCCCTTCTGGAGCCCCTGACGTACACCATCCACTTATGGGTAGACTGGTCATTTTCTTCCCGCTTATCTGGGGGAATGTACCTGAGGGGGAGAGACAACGAAGAAAAACAACCAGAGGGAATAAAGAATTAGAGCCAGAAAAGGTAAAAGATAATGTAGGTAGGGAAGAACAGAGGATTAAGGAAAGACAGGCAAGCAAAAGTTCTATTTAACATTTAATGCAAACGCTTCAAGACAGCTTTACAAATATCCTGTCAGAAAATACATGACACTATACACTGGCTGACAATCTGGGTCAGTTTAAATTAATCTAATTCCACGTATCTTTTATTAACTGTGTATGACTTATGTGTCAAGGTTAAGCCTTCTTATTATGTACAACTATGCACTGTAGCACATGAGAAATGACTTTCCCACGTAGACATCTGAGACATTTAGTGTGCACGAGATACATGGGCCTTGTCAATCAAGCTTTCTAGAATTAACATGTGCTTCATATTACACTGAACCGAGTGATCGCAAGGAACTGTTATCTGGATCAACTCAGGCCCTGGGGAAAATAAATGAATTAATAAAAAGGCTTTTCCAAACTGCAACAAGACTGAGCTTGTAGCAAAACCAAACTATAGCTCAGCACCTCAGTTCTCACAGTCATGCAAAAACAAATTCAACAAAGACGTTGGGCTTTAAAAATACAGAAACACACAGGTGCAAAGCTGTTCAGGAAGAGACATCTGTACCTGTTTCAGAGGGGTGGTATGTTAAATCAAAACAACAGCATTTTGCACACAGATATAACACATAAACTCATTTATCTGTGAGTCTCTCCTCGCAGTCTGATCAAGTTAAGCCAAAAGATTTTACCACCATTTTGAGTTTAAAGTTATTTTCTGTGCCATGCCTGTAATTCAAATGACATTTGATACTGCAACCCATTTGGTGGTGATGTTTAAATTTATCTTCCATGTACAACAACACCTCCATGTGTCTACTTGTGCAAACTGATGTCAATTTATGGCTTATAACTCGGTCATAGGTTTCATATGTTGTCAAGCTTTTCAAATCCCTACTAAAAATCTCAGAAAAAAAAAACATCCAGCTACACTGTACTTTAAGTAATATTAGTATCTATGACTAACAACACCCCGCTGTTATCAGCAGCTATCAACACCTCATTGTTTTACACAAGCGTACAATTAGAATTTGAACAGATCTGCCAAAACACATGTATGACGTTTTCAAAGAGATACAAAGTTTTGTGTTATGCTGGGGTTTTCAAACGTTATGACAAGTGACAGGACAAAATAAAGGCATGTCTACTTGTGATATGAAATCTTTTCAACAGTTTATATGAAAGAAGCAAAAATTGAAAAGAATACCATGCAGGAAAAATCGTTACTGTTTGTAGACATAACCAGCAAAAGTTAAAGTAAACCCCAAATTCACCCTTATTTTGGGACGAGCTCTGCCTGCTTGGCGTTTCACCTTATTATATTTGCGAGGGGGTGTAGGCGTGGAGCTCGGCACTGCATCCTCGATTTTCACAGCTGCCTTTTTATCAAGTCTCAACCTCACCTACTCACTGTGCCCTGAAACGTCCCCATCACAGCAAAAAAAAGAATAAAAAAATACAGGCAGAGGGCAGAGTCTCTGCAGAAAAATAC
>JAPZEB010000004.1:13986371-13998117 GCA_029783705.1 Chaetodon striatus
AGCAAAAAAAGAATAAAAAAATACAGGCAGAGGGCAGAGTCTCTGCAGAAAAATACACTGTGACACACTCCTAGTGGGTCGTAAGTGATGATTGAGGGGGATTACTTCTATATGAGCCCATACATTGTGGATTTTTAAGGAAAATCCTGCACAGTATGCCTTAAAGAAGAGGAAAAACAGACAAATGTGGCTTTTTTCTTCTATTATTTAAACAGTCTCGTGACTTCCTGAGAGGTTTCTAAACTTTAAAGACCTACTTTACAACATACTAAGTCAGAAAGATGACTTGAGAGAATCAAAATTTTGCTGAAGTTTGGTTACATACCTGGACACGTTCCCCACTACAATTGTCTTTTTTGCATAGAGTCTAGAAGCTTCATTTCCGATAGCGTGATAGGTCACCCTCTGCTCTGAGCCCAAGGACACTGGTACGCCAAAGGTGTCCTACGACAAACAACGAAGAACATTACAGTCTTATTCAAAGATAAAAGATGCTAGATTTATACTGACACCGCTTTGCATTCAACAAAGAACTAACAACCCTGTCGTGTGTCAGTTGACCTCACCTTGCCCGTATTGCGCCCTGGTCTGCGCTCCTGCCTGCTGCCGTCCTCTCTCCATGCCCCCTCTCCATCCCTCTCTGCTCCCTCTCCTTGTTGTGAAAGGGACTCAGACTCTGACTGGGCAAGAGATGGTGTCTCGGAGCCCTGGTTAAGAGGGGAGGAGGACCGGGATGGGGACTCCAGGAAGCGGCGGATGGCTGGATGGTTCAGCACGGCAGGGTCACTCTTAGAGGCATGCTAGGACACAGAGGAAATTGGGGTTGCTGCGACTGTACTACACCAGTGCCTTACAGTGGCTGACGGCTGTCTGAGTATGTGTAGACTGGAATTTACCTCTGGGAGCTTGGTTACTCCAGCGTTGGCATAGTAATTGGCCACTATGCATGCCCTTAGCTTGTCCATCATCCTCCTGGCTTCATTGAGTCGCTGCAAAATAATGGCAGAAACATTTAAACAAACATGCTCCTCTTTATACTGTAAGCATAATAAAGAAATGACATGTGTCTTTCTGTATTCCTGATGCAAAACAAGTCACAAACACCTTCCCATTATCATCCAAATACCTGACTTATCACATCTATCTCATGCTCTTTGTTCTTCATTTCCAAAGAAAACTGCTCTCTGATGATGGCTTCAATCTTCTGCACTGCTGCTTCTCGGGCTGATAAGACAGAGGGAACACATGTTAAAGCACTGAAGAGTACAGTTACTTGTTAGCTGTCACAACATGTACAGCAGGTGTACTGTCTCAGGGTCCATATTATGAACTTACCATTATGTTCAGCCGCTTTGTTTCTCTTACTGTTTTGGACCAGCGAAATGTCATCATAGTCTGGATCATTGCCCTCTATTTTCCTTTTAATTCCTGACATGGCTGCCTGCAAAGAAGAATATGTTAGTGAAATACATATGCAAACAGCTAATGTTAGCCTGTCACATCCATGCTCCCATGGCCAGTTGTGATGGTACTTAGCATCGAATTAGCCGGCTAGCAGAGAAGCTATACCAACGGCTAACTTTAGCACTGACTAGCTAGATAGATATGCTAATATAGGTTAGCAGACCGTCTACACCTACCACTGTTTCAAACTACTGCCTCATTATTTCACAAACTATAGCCTTCAATTAAACACGTTTGAACAAAATACAATACGTTACGCCACCAAAGTGTGTCTCACGAACTCTGTGATTGAGAAATCCGTGCCTGTCGCTCGTGTAGCCGGCAGGGCTGCACAGCTAGCAACCGCTATCCTTGTTTGCTAATTCAGCTAACGTTAGCACACAATTGTAGCCACCGATTCAATCCGTTTGAAATGCAAACTTACTGGAGTTCCCTGTGCTGTGGAGAAACGTTTCTTTGTGAGGCGTGTGTTTTAATTCAGTGAAAGCATACCCTTTGCGTATGCTATATTCATCTCACACACTTATGTTTCAGAAATTGCTAAATCTCGAGGTGGACAAGTAAGCTAAGTGGTGGATAGTTAGCCTTGCACTTCACCAAACCGCCACCAGGGGCCACTGTTCTGCAAACTGGAGGATGCTGCCAGAGAGCAGCACTCTGGATAAATAACATGTATTATGATATTTCTGGAGTTTTGTTCACTGAAGAAAGGGTATTTAATACTATAATTAAAAGCACTGGGTGGTAGCTGCTCATAAAGTCATCTCATAAACCTGTTTTATTCTACTATCATCAGTTTTTTTAGACGAATCCAATGGAAATCCTTAAAGCCATCACATGTATGGCAACATTATGACTATAAACAGGCACATACGCTTGCCTTTTAGCCAGGATAGTAGCCATAGACGCAGCTTCTTTAGCCTGGGGTCCACTTTTGCAAAATTACACAAGGCCAGGGGCCAGTTAATGAACACTAATTTAATTAACTAATAATATTTATCAGATAAAATGGAATATTAAACTGCAGATCATCTTTCTTATTTACTTAACTTATTTACTAAATTAACTTGGCACCAAGATTGACAGGTATTTTACAGCCAGTCGCAGCAGCCTCACACAGGTCAGATGTACGCAGGGGTGTTTCAAGGATTTGAGGGCATTCGGGGCTTAGCTCAGACCTCTGATGGGGTCAGGTGGATCCTCCCTGCCACTTTCTTATCAACAACCTTTACTTTTATGCTTTTTTTAAAATGCACTTTAGAAAGAACAAAAAAAAAAATTCCCAGTGTGAACTACTTTGTTTTCATTGTGGATTAGAAAATGGGCGGCGGGCCACCTGGCACCCTATGACAGGTCACATTTTGCCCCCAGGTTCCAAGCTGAGTATCACTGCTATACACCTATATGTATTACTGCTGTTAATCTTATATGTCTAAGCTTGGCAGCACTGTCGGCTAGTGTGCCAAGAAAGCCAACACGTGACAAGAGGTGGAACAAGTTTCTGATGAGCACATTGTAGATGATCAGGGGTGGGATTAGTTCCATATGCCTTACCATCATCCAGGTCACTATCCTTTCCTCAGGCCTCATTATCCTTGCCTGAAAGAGGTCCATATTATCTATAGTAAACTTTTTGTTTTGCACACAGATGAGAGTTGATTTGAGCCATACAAAAACATCAGCAAGACATATTTTCGAAAGTATTTCTTACTATCATGTTGCAATGCCCTGGCAGTGAATCAACCTCTCATTGTAGTGCTATTCCAATTTCTGAAGACAAGAGCATACTGTTTGTTTATTGCTGAGTTTTTTCTTTGGCTTTTGGCTTTTTTTTAAGCTTAAACAAAGGTGCATGGTTTGGCCACATTCCTAAAAAAGGCTCATCTGCCAAGAGATACTTGACGTGCACTCTGTATTTTCCTTTTCTGTTGTACATCTATTTACATTACTATGTATGGTAGCAATAGGAAGTTCTATCCTATTCTAAAGTAGGTCAGTTTGACATGTTTAGTTTAATCTATCACCTGATTTAAGGCCAGAATAATTAAGCCTTCCACTGTTCCCCTCTTATTAATTATGTCCGTTTGTGGCCTGTGGGTGTGAGGTGACAGTACGCTGCCAACGCCAAGTGTCTTATAAACAAGATTAATTTACGCACCGACACAAACTTAGATATAGGCTGAAGTGTTTTCCTGTCTCTGAGTGTGTGTGAATAGCATGTACTTGATGAAGGCTACATTCTTTCTACATTGTTTAGTGTAAATGCAGAGACGCTGTGCCCATAAGGGTGAAGAATGTTTGTGGTTTTCATTAAACAAAACCATAATGTGGAGTGTATAAATCACAACTTAAGACAAAACAAAAAGGCCTTATGAATGTTTATTGCAACACGAGTTGCTCAAGCTTGAAACAGCGCGGCTGGTTTTATATACTGTTTTCTTGTTCGACACAATGGCTCGTTAAAACATCGCTGACATGATTGATTCATCCCTTGATGAAATTAAAGATTCATCAGACATATGGTCACAGAAAGACCTCGTAGCGTATTTCTTGCTGTTGGTTGTCAACTAAAAATCTGTGGTGTCTTCATTGAAATCTGTGGTGTGGTTTGTGGTGCTGTGGCTTCAATAATTTAGCGTAATAACTTCTTTTCTATCTCCAACATTTTTATGGTGTGAAAGTGCCGATAGTAATCTAAATGAGAATATCCAGTCATGGTTGGGTCATCTCCATCTGTCACATCCAGTATAACGGCTGCTTTTCATGTCAGTCCTCTGATTTCTTTCATACTGAGTCAAAACTTAAAGCTCAGTTTAAAAAAACATTTATAATCAGAACATCTCTCTCAGTTTAAAGGTACCATATGCCTATTTTTTAGGTTCAAACTTGTATTTTGGGTTTCTACTTTAACATATTTACATCCTTTACTGTTCCAAAAACACATAATTTTCCCATATTGTCCACCAGAATATATCTGTATTCACCCTCTGTCTGGAACGCGCCGTTTCAGCGCCTGTCTCTTTAAAAGCCCGGTCTGCTCTGATTGGTCATTGTTTTCAGGTCTTCCACACATTACAGGAAATACAAAGAGACCCATTATGGCTCAATCAAAATGTCTGGACTTCACTGCACTTGCAGACTCACTGATTTGCAGACACGTTCCCGGGAAGTCTCGGAGTGCTTATGCTGTCCGAATCTTCGGGTGGAGACTTCAGCAGACTTCACTGATTTAATTGCCCAGAATTCATTGCAATACGGATGTGACGTGGTAGGGTTTTTTCAATAGTGAACTAAACAAAAACTCATGCATAAGTAAAACAGTTACTGTAACCTGTTACAACAATACTTGAATGGTGTAGGCCAGAAATAATATTCAACAACATCATGATACAAAAATACGTAGAAATAAAGAGCTATACAGGGAAATCAAAATGCATTGTGTTATTGCAGCCTACCCTACAGGTTGTGCAGTGTAATGCCAAATATACAGGCTAGAAGAGTGGCCGAAAAACAACCAACAGGCCTACTTGATTTATTTAGTCACAGCTCTGTCCTTATTTACAGTCATCCCTGTATTTGAGTGTCTGCGGTCTATATGTTAATCAGAAATTTATTTATCATCACTCACAAAACAGCCCTATACATGGGGTTTATATCTTATCTGCAGGGACAGATGAGCGGACAGAATATGACAGCAGTAACAGTGATTGTAGTCCTTGCTTGGACGTTCCCATGGCAACGAGTAAACAGTCTCGAGGGCTGCCCATCAGCCGCATGCAGCCTCTGCCCTCGCAGACTTTACGTGATGACAGTGAACTTGTCACAATACGAGGGCTCAGTCCCCAAGTCCAGAGGGTGGATGTTTAGATTTTGTTTTAATGCTTTAAGTTTGAACGGTGTGATATATGGTAGGGTTGTGACATCACAACCTCAAGGAAGTCTTGACGGCTTGTTTAAAGGCATTGTTTCTGAATTTTGATGGTGTGCGGTTCTTCATGCATTGTGTGTTTTGACAGTATTTCAACACAAAACAGTTGTTTTCACCATATTTATGTAACACTAATACCTGCTTTATATTAAATAAGATGTGGAAATCTGATTTTTTTTTTTAAATATGGGACCTTTCATATCAAAAGCTGGCATAATGATGATCCACGCAACCATTTTTTTTAATCACAAATCGACCATGCAGTGAAATACAGAGAGCAAAATACACATATATCCAGTGTCTCTTGTGTCAACATCAAAATTTTATGCGCAATAAAAAAAATCTGTCTTGCCTCTAGACTGTGTTTTTTTGCACCCGACCCTGATGCCAGTCCCTGCAGGTGGTGGCTCCATGTTATTCGTTCAGGCTGAGCTCCCCTGGGCCCCATGGTCCAAGACCCCGCCACCAGAGGCTCGCTGGCAAGCTCCCCCCCAGGTCTGGCTCCAGAAGGCGGCCCCGGTGTCCCCATACTCTGTCTCCAGATGCGCCGTTTCATCGCGGTCTTCTTGAACCGCTCTTAGGCTGGCCCCGTCCCTGGGACCACTTTGCCTTGGGAGATGCTACCAGGGACAATTAGCCTTGCACAACATGGCTCCCAGGATCATGGGGACACACAAACCCCTCCAACACGTTAAGATGGCAATTCTTGAACAGGGTAAAGGCAAGAGAGTTGGAAAGCTTTGCTGAGAGGGACGTCTGGAATGCTTTGCTTGGCCTGCCGCCCCCGTGACCCAGCTTTGGATGGATGGATGTCTTGTATCCAAGACTTTAATATTTTTCACATAATTTCACTGATTAAACCATTTTACTGATGACACAGGTCACAAGCACTGGTAAGGAAAGAAAAACTTTATTGATGTTTCTCTTACACAAGTCAACCATTACATTTCAACATACTGCAGTTTACAAAAATCCGAAGCTTTCTCGCCGTTAGACGCAGAGCATCCGAGGAGAAAGTGGTGTTAAAAACATCACATCATACATACGATAAGAAAAGTTTATATCAAAATCATACACTTTAATTCCCACTCGTCATTCTTTAATTAAAGGCACAAAGGGCAGCATTCTGCAGTTAACACGTTAAAGCCCCCAGCTTGCATGCAAGCGCAATTTACCCATTGGCATTTTAAAACAAAGTCACCTTTGGGTTTGAATCTCATCCGTTTTGGTTTAAATCTGCATTCATATCAAAATCCACCAATCAGCTTCTAACGTTCGGCTCTCACGCATGCCGTTTGCACATGGGAATCACAATATCTCGGCAACAAACGGTCCCACAACTCACCACAACACTCAGAAGGAAAAAAATCATCAGACAAACACAATGACTAATCTTATCAAAGCAAACCATGTATGAAGGCCTCTACATAGCTGATAATGAAAATCAATAAATCAACATTACAAGACAATGTTTTGAGTAAATACTCAGTGAAATCACAGACGCACACACACACTCGAATTCTCTCTCTCGCACTATTTATCTAACTCCCTCAAACTTGTGTGCTTTTCCACATTCTTGCCCCTCAGCCTCCTCTTGTTGGCCTCCTGAGTTACCCTAAGTATGTTACTTATGTTACGGAGTGTTGGTGGGCCTGAGGATGTTTTCCTTTTCAGCCTGTACTTCTGTTTGAGACCTGACACTGGACTAATCCTTCTAAGAAAACACCTGGAGGTTGTTTTAAGCCGAAATACCCCCACCTGTTTTTGGCACTGACAGACAGGAGCACAATCTGTGCTGTTCTTATGCTGTGCATGATGAAGTCACACATTGTTAGACGGTGACAAACACACAATCTCACTGATCCCCAACTTGTCAACCTAAAATAGAAAGCCGAAACTCTCTTACTCACTGTTCTCTTGTAGCAGTTTTTGTTGTTTTCATTAGAAAATCAGAGCCATAGCAGGTAGCGGCCAACAGGAGGAGCTTACAGGCCCTTTTACTGTCTCCTCCATACGTCACATGAAAGCAAAGAACATTTACTGATACAGTAAAGAAAAACAAAAAAAAAAAAGGAAATCATTGTCATTTAATTCTACATTTAACAGGATTCTGTCAAAGTGCACAATTGGGGCTCTCAGTTAGAGAAAAACACAATATGCAACCAAGAAAAAGAAACATTTAAATACACGTTAAACAAGTTATATTCACAGCAATATCTCTAGTCTATCAACGCCTACCGTAGTAAAAGGTGACTTTTACTGACCGTGAGCCACATCACTCAAAATCTTGTTATTACAGAACTCTTAAAGGGACAGTTCACCCCCAAATCAAAATAAATTTTTGTCCTCTTACCTGTAGTGCTGTTTATCAATCTGGATTGTTTTGGTGTGAGTTGTTGAGTGTTTGAAATATCGGCCGTATAGATAACTGCCTTCTGTTAGATGTAATGGAACTAGATGGCATGTAGGAACTATTTTCTTTCTTCTGAACTACACATACAAATCATATCATCGCGCAGAGGGAAGCGTGCTTTTACTGCTATTTTACCTAGCACCACTGAGCTAGCTAATGTTACAGCTCAGCAAAGGAGGACGCCATCTTGTGCTATCATGAGCACAAGCCTCTTGTCCATGAGTAGATGCACACTTCCTTCTGCACGGTGATACAATTGGCTGGTGAGGTGAGGTAGAAAGAAAATAGTTTCCTTGGGCTGTTAGTGCGCTTTCCTTATGGAATTAACTGTTCCTTGGGAGGATGACATGGAGGAGGTGTTTGTACACAAGAGACTGCGCTATGCTGACCTCGTAGCTGAAGTGGCAACTAGAGGCCAGAAAGCTGAGGTGCGACCGATTGAGATGGCCTGCGGGGGCTTCATTGCTAGATCCACCACTAGGCTCCTCAAGGAAATTGGGATTAATGGACCAGAGGAAAGTGGTCAAGGATCTGGTCTATACAGCTGAGAGGTGCAGTCATTGGCTAAGGCTGAAAAGGAAAGAATCCTGTCTCGACCCCTAGGTGACCATGGAGGAGCCAGCCTTCTGACACACACCCCGGCCTGAGTAGCCTGTGGTGGGCCTGCCTTAACCAAGGGTGTCTTGTGATAAAGGCTGAAACACCCGATGATGCTGACGTGCACAACTGATGATGTGTCAGAGGGTGGCTCTGCTGGGTGGTAACAGCCGAAACACCTATGTTCTGGCACGAAGCGTGCTGAAACTCCAGGGATTGTAACACCGAGTCCCAGCTGATGAACAAGGTTGTGTACTATCTTGAGTAAGTGGGTCATGGTTTCTGGAAAGAGACATTGCTGTTGAGTTTTTCAGCTGTATTTTTTTTTTTGTGGCGCTTTGAGCACCACAAGTTGAGTGCCATCTAGTTCCGTTATATTCAAGAGAAAACGGACATCTCTGCGGCCGATATCTCCAACACTTGACAACTCACACCAAAACAATCTAGACTAATAAATAGCTCTACAGGTAAGAGGGAAAATATGCATTTTTGATTTGGGGGTGAACTGTCCCTTTAACCCCCCATAAGAGGTGTAGCACTGCTACACTCACTACCATAGCAGACCAGTAAACACACATACACACATACACACCTGGAGGTATCTATGGTTACCCCGAGTTACATCTTTACATGTAAGTGCACAGGTGAGAGGTGCCATCATCAGTGTGAAAACCTCCGTGAACAGAAGCTAGCAGTCGTGCAATGCTTACACTATAGAACTCCGATAAACCTCCTTGGCTCCGACACGTCCAGACCGAGTCGTAAAAGTCACATACTGTACATACACACCAAACATGCACACCACTTATTCAGAGCAGTCTTCGAGTTTGATCTACAAAGGCTTCTCACATCTACAAAACCACCCACGAGCCCAGTACACCAATGAACTAACATCGATATGAAACAGACACACTGAAGCTACTTATAATACAGTAAACATCCAATTATAAAAAAAGACAAACAAGTATAACTTAAAAAAATAAAAAATAAAACGTCAGTAATGAGTTTAATAATAATTAAAATGGATCAAAAATAAAGCTTAAAAGTAGATATCAAAATGTGAGGTGATGACACAGCTGGAGGGTGGAAAAGGGGAAACGCACATGGGAAGTGGAACTGGGTGATAAGTGGAGGGTGTGAGGAAAAAAGAGGAAATAAAGAGGGCAAAGCTAACAGTGGCTATGTTCCAATATTTTGTCCAGTCTCTGCTGTTTATCTCTTCTCTTAACTCCACTCTGGGTCATCGGGTGAGACCAACTTGTACTTATGACCACTGATACTGTGGGAGAACAGCTGGCTGACTGTTTACCACATTTTTCGGGTCATTTTCAGTATCAAGGAAAAGAGTTAAAAAGTAAAGGACAGTACTTTTTAATGTTCTTTACCTGCACTGTGCTGCTGTGCTACTGTATGTACATGTCCGCATGGAGTGCAGTGGGTACGAGGTTGAAAATCTGACAATCAGAAATAAACTCATATTCTTCTGCAGGCATCACTGTGGCCATTGTTTTTCTATTTTTGCCTTAAGGCGTTGTTTTTGTTCATCAGCACTTTCTGAGTTTATTTCAGCTCATCAGCAACCTAGATCTGAGGGTGAGGTGACTTTGCACAGTAATAAAAGCACAGTGTTGGGAGGCAGACGGTCCAACTGATTACCTGCTCGTAATCAGCCCTGTAATAAAATCAATTCTGAAAACTCAATATTATTGTTTACAGTTTCAGCCCTGCCACACGCAGTTAAGGAAGCAGACAATTTACTCGTTGTTATTTAGAAACCAATATCGGTGTTAAAATTTCTTTGAAAAATATGTGAATTATTCCAAACTTATGTTTATTTACTTAGCTTTTAATTGAATATTCAACCATGTACATGGCTTTCATCAATAAACTTGAACTTGAAGTCCAGGCAGGGGATGATATAAATTTCATGTCACAATTATCCTGGCCAAAATCACTGTGATTCACGCAATCTGGTGATCTTTTGAATATGTTTTAAACTCTTAAAATAGCACCCGAGCAATCTGGAATCACTTTACCTTACATTTTGTTAAGAAACCAATATTTTTATTGCATCACAGATAGGACACATTTCTTTTTTTGTACTGAAAAACAAACAAGCTATCTTAAAAAGACAGGCTTTACAGCTATTTGAAATGGCGTCATACTCTTTGAAATGAAATATGACGATGAGTGATTAAGATCTTTTGCGTCCTTTGTGGTCGGTGCATGAGCAGCCTGTTTTACCGGTCCAATTTTATTGTTGGTTGCCTAACAGTCTCTTAAAAACGTAAGTATTGTGTTTGGGTCACATGATGGAAAATGGTTGAAAGCTCTGTGAAAATATAAGAAAATGAACTTTGATTTTAGAACATGTCACCACAGATTCGTGATCTGAAGGTTAAGAATTAATCTCCTTTTACAATTTAATAATTTTTTTTTTGGCTTTTCAACAAGTAATGCATTATCATTATCAGTTTCCTTTAATTCTTCCCAACCCTGTGCAGTTACTACTAAAGCGAGGCACATCTGCCATGTCGATCTGACTCCACTTCAGCTCAGGTTACAGACAAGTCATCAGCATTATCAACCACTGAGCGTTCCCACAGACGGGCTTTAACTTTGGTACACAACAGCAAAAGATTCACAGCACCACAATGAGTTCTGCTACATGATGCTGTGAGAAAATAAATTAGCTCAAAGGCACTGTGGGTAAAGAAGTGTGTGATTGTGTTGTTGTGCTGTGCATCGGGTGAACTTGAAAAACTTAAGTTCAAAGAGTTTAAGTTCTTTAGCGTGTGCGTCTGCGTGCTTGTTTATGGTCAGGGCCTGTGGTACTTGTCATTGTAGCGGTGAATGGTGACGCAGCCGTGGTAGGAGATCGGCCGCGGCATGGCTGCCACGCCTGTGATGATGCCTGTTGATGGGTCGTAACACAGGATGGTGTCTGTCGCTTCGCCGTTTTCCCCTCTGCCGCCGAGGATGAAGATCTTCCCGTTGCATACTGACATGCCGCAGCTCTCCTGCAGGAAGAGACAGATGGAAATTAGAGGTTGCAGCTTCAGAGGATCCTTGAAGTCAAACATTTTGTTCCTCGAGTGCTCAGCATCTGCGTTTAAGCTCTTACCTGTTTGTTAAAGGTGTGAACCACATGTATCCAGTAGTCCTCTGCCGGATCGTAGCAGAATATGGACTTGGTGAGACCACCACACACGTAGATCAGGTTGTTGAGGGACACTGCTGTGATACAGCAATTTAATGAGATCTCCAAAAGGGATGCTCTCACTAATGTGTACACATCTGCTTTCATCACAGGGGCTGGATATGGCTGGATGCTAATACCAACA
>JAPZEB010000004.1:14000717-14016074 GCA_029783705.1 Chaetodon striatus
AAAAATCTGTTAATTCCCATTATATATCACATTTAAAATAATATTATCACCCGGCGGATTTGATTTCCAAGTTGGTTGATTGAATGCTGTCCCACTAACAATAACAAAAGCATAAAACTTGCTAGAAGCTAAGGCAATACGAGCAGAAGAGTTGTGTTGACATAAGATATGCACTTTAATAAGTGCCTTGTGGTTATACATTGGCCTACTACCCTACTGGCCAGCAAAATGAGAATAAAATCTGGAGCGTGGGGCCTGAGGTATGGGAAAAAATAAGCCGATGAAAGGTAGAGATATAGCTTAACTTCTACTTCCTCAATAACTGCCAAGAATACCTTACTGGTTATGAGCACAGCACTGCTCATCAACAGACTGGTCTTATGCAACAGAAGACCTTCGGGCTGTTCCTGTCTCCAAAAAAATCTCAAGCATAAACAAGTACAGAGGAGAGGGAAAGGGAGGGTGGAGGGAAAAGAGGGAGACAAAGAGACAAAGAAAGATGGAGGGAAAAACGGGGAACAAAAAGGCGGAAGTGGAGGGGGAGCGTGGATATCTGCATTCTGCACCTGGGCTAATTGATAGCACTGCCGCCTTTTTTAACCGACAAGTTGATGCAGAGATAAAAGCCCTACATGAACTTGTTCACTCTGTATCAAACATCTCAGGTGATGGTTTCAGAGTAACGTTATCTGTGTTTCTGCATTCATGTGATTTCAACAACAGGCAAATGCAGCCGGCATTTGGTGTGGGGCAGCTGCCACACTGTAACTCACAGACTATGTGGACTGACTAAAATGTGTTTATCTTAATACTGTCAGATGATACAGCTGATAACACGTGGTAAATGCAAGTAGATAGTTGCCACAAATGAAAGAGATGCAACAGAAACAAAAGAGAAATAAGGGGAGTGAATATAACTTCTATAAAAACAACTTTTTGTCCTATTTGCTGTCACTGTCACGACATCCAGACAGTAGCACATGAGGCTGACAATCTGTGGAAGAAAATCATGTTCTCAGCCTCCTCTTAGAGCTCCTAAGGAAAGAATCCGTCACACTTAAATAAAAACGACTGGAGCTGAGGAGTCTTTAAAGCCCAGTTCAGACCAAAGAGTCACAACGAGACGAAACCGTTTTAGAACGTTGCAGAGAAAAGTGGCAGCGGTGTGAAGTGGCCGCCTGAGCTCGACTCAAGCCGCCTGATGGTGTCACCTGCGACTCCGCTGATCAAATACCCAGCTGCTGATTTTAGAATGTAAAGCACGTTGCCTGTTTCTACATCCAATCGGCTTGTAATGAAGTTCACTGATCAAGTCAAGTTTATGTGCTTATGCCCCCCCCACACACACACACACGCATACTCATTGACTGATTAATTGGCGCTGCTTGCTTATATTATTGTGGCGCATTTATCATAAATACAGTCCATCTGATGCTCTTTTTGTTTGTGTTTTTCACTGTTTCATCACTACTACAAACGCAGCTGTAGCCAATATCTCACTATCACTATCCTCATTCATACTTTAAGTAGCTTCAAATTATATTCAGCCACAAAATAAGCCTGAAAAGCTGCAAACAGAACAGAAGTACAGAGAGTTGTTGCATAGAGATGATACACCATCTCATCTAGTTGCATTGGTGTGAACCGCCAGGTTTTTTAGAATGTTGCAGAATGGCGCAATGCAAGTGGTTGCATGTTTCAACTTGTCTCCTCCCAAATCTTTGGTCTCAACTGGGTTTAACGCAGCGTTAACTGTGTCAATCCCTGCTCATTAACTATGGTTAAACTGTCAAACGAGACAGCGCTGATCAAATATGGATCATTCTGTTACTGTGTAGCATATTTGTCACCTGAAATATTTTCAGGGAACATATTTTAGTGTACTGTTTAGCTGTAAAATGAGAGCGTTTGTGACACAACTGCCATGCTGAAAACAGTTGAGCAAAAGTACAGTCTGCATGTTAACTGTCGAGGGCTGTGGAATACCCAGAGTAATATGGACACTAACAGTAAATGACAAAAGATGGTGGGTTTTTTGGTATAATTTGGGTGAACTGACCCTTTAATGTTCCACTGAGGATATCCAGACACTAGTTTGTTTGAAGAGTGGGGGTTGGGGGGCTCTGGATCTCTCTTTTCTTCTCTCCCTCCTCACTTTGCAGTCACCCGATGAAACACCCCATATGGTTTCGATACAGTGTGAAAGTGTGAGTGCATCAATATAGGCGCATTCCACATTCGCTCGATGATGGTTACACACACTCCATACCGACTCGACTTGAGGTATGTGGCTATCACATAAACACTAAGCCAAACGTGATTCATGACTCTCTGAGGACACGCTCTCTAACCACCGAACAAGTGCATTCACAGCTGATTTTATGACCGCGTTCTGATGCTGGCAATGGCTCAATGATTAACTGTCCGCATGCAGGGAGGTGAGAAGTAGTGACCACAAGAGAAACGCTGAGGACTCCAGGAGGAAAAATGACGTAGAAAAATGGATAAAGACGGACTGATAGAGACACAAAGAGAGAAAGAAAGAAAGAGAGAAACATGATAGATGAGAACAGCCGTCACCAAGTGCAGCCATAACAGGGAGAGGAAAACAAGTGGTGACCTATTTTTGCTTCTACTCTATGGAAACAAGATCAGTCCAACAGGACATCACAGAATACAGGACACTGAGATGAGAAGTGTGTGTGTGTGTGATTGTATTTATATCCCTGTGAAAACCAGACTTAGAAGTTCAGACTTTAGGTTATGGAATAGATAGACGGTCTGCATAAGAATAGTGACACAAAAATGGGCGTGCATGTGCACAAGGAGATACTTGAATGTCAACTGAATATGCAAATTGATTGAATATTGAGTTAGTGGAAGTCAGTGTTGAGGCGTTTGCACAAAAGCATACATGCTCGTTACACAGGCTTGTTTACAACACACAGCCTTGTTTCTCCATTCTTCCAGCTGGAGCATAAGCTGCACATCAAAAGGGGAAATTACAGACAGAATGAGGAAATGACTGGGTGCAAACTCAGGAGGAGGGGGAACTGAATTCAGAGGAAAAAAACACAGAGATATATCCTATACTGTATGTGTTTTGATAAAAGGGTAGATACAGCCTGGAATGAAAACATAACAAAAAGCATCCTGGACTAATCTGTAAAAAGATATGAGGAAATGAAATGAAAAAGCTTTGACGGACAACAGAGTTCTGAGGAAAAATGATAAAACAAAGACGCATCAGAGATAAGGAGATAGCACACAATGAGGTGATTTACAAAAAAGAATATTTTTATGGGGAAAAAAAGGAGAAGAAAATGTGAGAAGGGAGGACAGAGGAGGAGACAAAACCACATGTGTGTGACAGATACAGGAAGTGGTCGCAGACAAGGGCCTCTCCTGGGATTTGACATCTCAGAGGAATGTGTTTTTCAACAAAGGAGCACTGCCTCTTATATGTTGTGTGTGATGCCTTGCTAGGATGACTTATTATTTGCAGGCTTTGGATGCAAGTAAAGGAAATACACATTAGTAGTACTGAGCAAACTTCTGCCATGACGTCTTATTTTAGCATCAAATCATTTTTGCATGCGAGCATTAGTCAGCTGCTGATCAGCAAATTTAAGCCCTTATGTTCTGTAACTTTTATAGTCAAGTTAAACGACAGCCATTTTGGTCCATCTTGTTTTCACCGTAACATGATACATGACTCACTTTGGAGTTAATTACTGACTTTTATAGCCAGAGTGTGACCCTCCAGCTGATTACCTCACTGTTGTGGAGGACCTTTGTGTAGTTTGAACACTGCATGTGTGTTTGTTGTTTCTGTGGCAAGGCAGCTGAGCATTTTGGGTGTTGTTTTGCAAGTCATGGAAAATCCAGCACAAAAAAGTATGTTTGCAGATTTGCAGCAGATGACAAGGACCCCCTTCTGAGTCAGGACCCATTCTGACAAAGTAAATAAAGTGTTGTTTTAGCCCAAAGCTTTCCAAGAAAACTAGCCCTTGTGTCCATGTTCTTAAAGTGTGCATTCAAGTGTGCGTGTTTGTGCACATGATGACTAAAGCACACACGTGAGTCTGTGAGTGGTGTTCGCGGGAGTCTGTTTATGCTCTGCCTACTTCAACCATGACAATCAATGGCCATTCTTTTTTACGCAACACTAATAACAGATAATAACAGTTTTGAAACCACTGAAACATGCCACTGTCATACAAGTGATTTGTTATGAATTAAGATGCTCTTTGTAACCACAAATGCCGCAGCTAATGCTTGACTATCTAGTTTAAGAACATTTCCGAAGACAACATGTGGTTACAAACACTTTACAGGTTAGAAATACAGTTATTAATTTAACGATAGAGTGAACAGAACGCAGCGTGCCATAGGAACATGAACAGCCTCGTTCTGTGTATATTTACAGAGGAAGTGTGCTGTCTCATGCCTATGTATGCAAACCAAGTGTGTGTGTTTACAGGCTTATCAGGGGTTCTCGCAGCTATGTATGGCCACTCCAGGCTTATGTGATTGTGCACAGACACATAGAACATGATACGGGCAAGCCGACTACTCCTTAACTTGGAAGTGTGAGTTGCTGGCACACATCCATTAAACTCCCACTGCCCTCGAACAGGAATGTCCACCTGGCCTTGCGCTGGAGACTGTAAATAGTAACAGCTTGAGAGCAGAAGCAGTGATCGAGGATGAATGTTCAGCTCACATGTAGACATTAAATGTACTCATATTTCACAACCACACTGGAGTCAGGTCTCTGTTTTTAATCTGACACTTGAGATATAGTATATATAGGTGGCTGAGTTCATACGAGTCTGACAAGGAGATGTAGCTGTAGTTATTTCCTGTCGTATGCTGCCACTTTTTAAGCCCCTGAAGGGTTTTTCGGCAATTCTCTTTCACAATACTAATGTGTAAATAAACAATCAAACCAACAAGGGCATGACATTTGCACAGGGGATTTGTAGGAATAACTATAAGTGTCGCTGTATTTTCCATGTGTGGGGTAAGTACTTGGTGAAACAGCTGCACTGTTCCAGTTACTAAGGAACTTGTTTATATGACGGTTTTAAATGAAGGCAAACTTCCTTCTCTCTGTTGAATCTGCTTGTACGTATCCAGGATGCGTTAGACCAGCTGGCACCGGTCGTTTACAAACCCCGGGGCAACAAACGGATGTGTCATACACTAAAATGATTATTGCTCCTTGTCACAAGGCGCCCATATAGACTGGGATCAATAATAAGCAGTAAGCAGGCAACAGTCAGATGGGACTGGAATTCCTCAGTGTTACTGCAGCTGATGAGTCACTTACGTCTACATTAAGACTAGATGCTTAATGTCAATCAACACTAAGTATGCAAAGCCGTTGGTCTGTTTAAAAAATTCCTTCGAGTCTGCAGGTAAGAAAGAAAGTGTAACAGTGGGCTGAGACGTGATTGCGAAAGGTGATTCCTCAGAATTTCCTCACCGTGCAAATGTCCGCTTCCTTGTTACTTTGCCTCTGAAAAATCAACAGGTAATGAAGACATTGTCTTATTCCGCTGAAGCACTCATGACTTACATTTCTGTAAGCACACATTGTTTTTCTGGTTCCTTGTATTTACGAGGGTTACGCTGTAGCTACAGAGCCTTGCATGTAGCCTCTGTAGCTGCACTGTAGTTACTGTGATGTCACTCATTAAAAATATAAGTGTGTGTTGGGACTTTGGTGGTCCTAAGATGCCTGACCAGCTTGTGTAAGTTTGGGATTTCTGCTCCTCATTCTAATATTTTGTGATCTAGTAATACTAGTTTTACAGACAACCTTTTCCTTTCAGTGATTATGGCTCCATAGTCACTCCATATCATAACTTTAGAGTATACAAGAGGGCCCAATCATGTAAGACTCAGCTATCTAGAGCTGTGAGGGTGCTATGACCGAGTGACATCTGACACCGAACTATAAATCAACTTCTACATCAGAGGCGTCCACAGTGGGGTAACTATGTATGCACCCTGATGCAGTTGCATGACTCCATTCCTTTCCTTCTTACCTTGCCCAGTAGGACGCCCATCTTGTGTCTCCAGCGGCCTTTGTTGAGAGAAGCCACTCGGATCCACAGGTTGAGCTGCGAGTTATACATCCACACGTCCCTGCTGTTGATGCGGCCACCTGAAAAACACCAAGGGACAAACATGCCGGACAATAATTAATATGCAAGACAGTAATTAAAGGAATATTTCACCCCTCAAATGATCATTTGTATCAAATGCTCACACTGTGTTACAGTGAATTTGCGAAGACAACTTTGTCTTTCTTGCATGCCTCCACTCGTCCGTGCATAAGACTATGCAAATGCATGTGTTTAGGAAGTACTGAGCATTCGTCTGGATAAATGAGACTTGGATTATACTGCACCAGTTGTGTGAGAGTTTGTAAACTTGATGTAGTTTTGCTGTTGTTTAACACGGCCCCCTACGACTTCAACTCATCAACAATTTTTGGATTCTTCTTTTACCGTGGAGGCATGCAAGAAACACAACATTTTCTTCAAAAATTCATCGTATCATGAGGTGAATAACTAATATACAAATGATCATTTAGGGAGTGATGTATTCCTCTAAGACAACTTTGGGTACAGTGCCTTTAGCATTACACAACTTGTTATTGCTATCATTTCTGATCAAGTTGATCTGATATAAATGAGAAGCTCATAAATAAGCCGGAGCAGCTCTTGGTGAACAGCCAGCTTGGGGTGGTGTGTTTATGTCAAAGTAATGCCTTATCTCCTGACTGCGGCAGAGTTATAAGTGTCTTATCTGACTTTGACCTGAGCTGGGTCTCCAGGGTTCACCTAGCAAATAAAAGGTTTCCTCACACACACACAGCCAAACATATAGCGGCTTGGCTATTTAAAGAAACACACACGCACAGTATCATGTTTCATTATGTACGCACAGGTGGTGAATAATCAGCAGTTCTTTTTTCATTGTTTTTTAAAGGTTAACACATTATAAGGAGGATTTTTTTAGCAGCTAACAGAGCAGCATTATGGCTGACACTCTTTTGTTGTCTCTGAGCAAACATGTGCTTTAAGAAGGTGTAGAGAATAATAACAGGCACCCGACCAGTGTGACCAAGACATATTTTCTAACAAGCCCTGACATGGCGCCCTCCCTCCCTCTCAACAACAGCCCCATCATCACTCCACCACCACCAAACACACACGCACGCACACCTGTCTGCTCGTTCTCCATAGACTGAGGGAAAATCCAAACTGATCTTTCAAAAGTACAATGAGCTGTACAGGCTAACTTTTTAGCATGGAGAGCAAAGACCTAAGAAAACTGAGTCAAATCAAAGTTGAAGAGGGCAAATGTAGCATTATCTAAAAGCCATTTGAAAAACAAGCTGAATTTTTGACCTCTGCTCTGCTATTACATGCAGCAGTAGCAGCAGTAGTAGTACTGCAGCAATAGTGCTGGCCTCTATCCAACAATAAGTTCAGGAGAAGTACGTCTTGAACCATGGGTGTCGCATGGATACCAACAAGACTCAAGCACATAAACACTCAGTGACAATCTGTGTTATTTCACACTGGGACTTAAACTGGTCACATGGAGGTGATATCGGTTAGTAAAATACAGATTATGGAAATGAATATAAACACCTCTCCCTTCAGAGGAGAGCAGTTTCCTTCCTAACAACAGGCATTGATACACGATAATCTCCTTAAACTCGAATACAACAATTTCTCAAGTTGTTGCGGTGGTGTCTGCAAACTGTCATTGGGTGTTTTCTTTGTATAGTGAACATGTGGGTGGTTATGGAGCAATAATAAAGGTATAAAGAAAGCCTGCCAGTGTAAACAAAGGTGTCTGGGCCTCCTCTGTATTCACATGCAAACAAAGGAGTTTTCTCTGTATTGTAAGCTAGCTGACCGACAGGTGGGTAGGCATGCATTTCATCCAAACAATAAAAAAAACCTCCTTGAAAGGTCATGTATTCCAATAAAGCAGTGGCCATACACAGGTAATATAAAGTAATTAGTGTCCTGTCATTTTAAATTACATGGTAGCACACAGACAAAAGGAGACAGGGGAAGGAAGTTAGTTGCAGCATGTGTCTGCTTGATAATCTTCTGGATAGTGAAAGAGCCAGACAGTCTGCTGCCCTGCCTCAGGCCTCTGTTTTTAAAGATTTGCATGACGGAAACACGTTGAAGGAGGACGAGCCTGTTCAAAGGAAGCCTCACGAACCTAGAAAGCTAGTTAAAAGAACTACAGCTGTCAGAAGTCGGTCTTTACTCAAAAACCTTAGCCCTACCTGCTCAGACGTGTGGGTGGGGGGCGGTGAGGGTAGAGGGGCCCCAATAATATGATTTGTGACAGCTTTTCGGAGAATTTCGCATTGCCTACAGTTACAGTGTCATTGCTAAATGCAAATGATCCAGCTCAGTATGTTATAGCATTCCTGTCTTCTGAGGAGGCAACTAGAGAAGTCAGGCTACTTGTGACTATGACGTGCCCTCTCTGTAATGCGTGAGGCAAGCGCACATGTTTTGCTGCTCAAAGTAAGACACTGTCCAAATGTGTAGTAGAGAGACATTTATTTGTTGTTGTAATATTTAAACTAGGCGTGATTTATCTTGTGAGATCAGATCATAGTAAGATCTAATCTGAAGTCCTCCTGACGTCATTTCTTGGTTAAGTAAGAATGCTCACTCTGGATCTGAGAGGCTGATTACAATGCTATGAAGGTAAGAAAGTCAGTGCTGGTGGCCAGAGTCGCTGTCCCCGTCCCTGTCCCTGTACTTAGAGGTTCAATTGAGCTACGTCCTATTTAAGACCGCAGCTAACTGCAGCTGTGCGAGAGACTGGAGGCCCTCCAAGGTATTTGCACCAGTTCCCAGTGTGCGGAGACAGACAGACAGAGTGGAGGTATGTGTGGGAATGTAATTGAGAGGATAAAAATAAAGTCGAGAAAAGGGGATTAATTAAGGCAGATGGGGCTACAAAAAAAGAAACTGGGGCAAAGAACATCACATTATGCCCTAAAGGAGTAGTATGTATATATGTGTGTGTGTGTGTGAGAGACAGAGACGGGGGGGGAGGGGTGTGTTGACTTTTCCAGGCAGCGCTTGAGGGTAGATTGATAGCGAACACGTGAGGACTTGGCACAGTGAGAGCGTAAAAAAAGCAAAACACTGCACACTCTTTGCTGAAGGGGAGAACCTTCTTTTTTTCCTCTGTACCTCCTTCTCCCCCTTTTTCTCTTCTCAGTATCTTTCAACTGCTGTTTTTGTCCAGTAATGTTTTGGAGCTCGTGTGAAGCATGTATAAGCATGAGTGTTCCCAGCGGGCACATTTGAACTTGTGTCCATGCATATTCCTGGAAACAATTTTACTGAAAAGGAAGGAAAAACTCTCGACCTCCATGCCCTAAATCAAACAAACCCACAGAGCTGCATCTTGTACACAGCACATGTTTATACAATGTTTGGTTTTAGAAACTACCTCATCAGTTCAGATGAAAGATGTAATGTCTTGTTTAATCTAGATCTCTTTTTTTTTTTGCCTAGGGAGGCTTACGCCACACATGGCCTATGCTAAGTTTTAAAAATGTAGCAGCCTTGCCAGGAAGCAATGAGAAATATAACATCTCAAATTCAGGTTTCTCCCCAGCTAATCACATCCTGACCTGTTGGTGCGGTCGAAAAACAAAAAGGGATGTTGGATCATTGCATTCAGAAGATCCTAGAAAGCTGCTGAACCGATGCAAAAGGTGGTGACCTTGCTGATTGGCCAATAGGAAGAGCGTGGGACTGAGCTGGCCAATGAGGGCCTCTTTCAGCACTGAGCCTGGAGCGTGCATCCAGATGTTACTCTCATATTTTCCTTCAACTGAAACAGGCTGTCGCTGTAAAAATAACACAGGGCCAACAGTCATCATGGCCTTTCCTGCCACTCCACTGGGGGATTCGCTGGAAAGCAAAGCCAAGAAAAGACACTGACCATGTCCCTTAAGAGTGTACTAGTGAATTTTTCTTTTTGGGTATGGCACAATCTTACTATTATCAAGAGAAACTGGACTTTGAAGACACTAAAACCACACTGAATCTGGCCATTTATAAAGAAAGTAGGGCTGGGTGATACAGAAAAAATCAAATATCACTGTATTTTTTACTAAATATCTTGATATCAACACTGCAAAAATATTGATATTACTATCAGTGCTTTTACAAAGTATTTACACAAGAGATTTTTGATAAATAATCATCAGTAATGTAGATATCATGACTTATGGCCAATAAAGGCAAGAGTAAAGCCAAATAGTAGAATGACCAGTTTACTTTACTGTAGTGGAGCCTTTGAAAACCAGGAGATAACAACACTGACAATATTAGCAAAATCTAAGACAACCACTAGTCTCATATCACAACATATTAATATAATAACAATAGAATACCCTGCCCTAAAAGGCTTGAAACTGGCCTAAACTTTCAAAGTTCCTAGCCATTTTGAATTTCCAATAGCCAACATGGATTTCTTGTAACAGAAAAAAGTATAAGTTGTTGATTGATTTCTAAATAGTTGAAATAAAACATAACATGCTAATGCGTTTACATTAAGTAGCCTACACTTTTACATGAAGCTACATGCTAACATCAGGGAGACATGTAAACTTGGAAGCAGATGTTCATTTTTCCTGATTTCAAATCAGATTCCTGATGGTCCGGTTGTGTTTAGAAGCTATTATTGGTGATGTTTCACGATAGAAAGTGCCACTGTTCTCCGTTCTAGTTATTCCCCTTGCTGCAAGTACACTGCTACATGTAGCTACATGCTAACATTAGGAAAACATGTAATCTGGTGTGCTAATGTTGTTGCTTTCTTCCCGATTGGGGATCATATTCATGCCGGAAGATGCCCGCTTGTGAAGATTTTGGTTTAGAAGCTTTTATTGGTGATTTTTCACGACAGAAAGTGTTGCTCTCTCAGTTACAGTCATTCCCCTGCTGTGATGATGGTGCAGAGATGATGAGACACAGAAGACTCGGAAATGCCAAGCAATCAGAGCAGACTGGGCTTTTTCAAGAGGGAGACTTAAAGAGACAGGCGCTAAAACTGAGCGTTTCTGACAGAGGGTGAATACAGGCGTTCCAGCAAAGACAGGATGGGGAAATTAAAGTGTTTTTTAACATTAAAGCATGTAAACATGTTCTAATAGAAACCTTAAATACAACTATGACCCAGAAAATGTCCATAACAGCTCCTCTTTAATAAATAACTGTGCATTGCATTGCTGTTTGAATGGTGTGTAACAAATGTAGCAGAGTCTTACCGGACACCAGAATGTCGTTGCGGAGGGCGCAGACAGCGTACTCTGACTTGGTGAACTCAGGTAGTTTGGCCAGTGATTTCCACTCTCCTGTGACTGGATCATAGCATTCAGTGTAGGGCAGGTTGAAGCCCCCCACTCTCTCACAACCCCCCACCACCACAATCACCTCAGAGTAGCCAGTCGACCTGTACAGACAAGACAAGGCGGAGGGAAAGACATGGAAAATGTTGAGATGGAGGGGATATGGCTACACAGCTGGAGCTATCATAAAAACACAAACACGTGAGAAGCATGTTTGAATCAAAGGCTCCCGGCAAGAACGTAAAGATTATAGACACGGTATGTTATTAAAACACAGTATATCTCGATGTCTATACAAAGGTTATGAAGACATATAAACATACATGTCAACACTTGGAAAGATTTCTAATTACACAAGGCAGAAACTTGTGCTGGGGCAGGAACAGAGTGGTGGTTTCCTCGGGAACGGCTTCACTTATCTTAAAGGCAAAGTTCAATTTACAATGAAGGTATCAATCAATGTAGCAAAAACACACTTAAGGCTAGACTTGAGCTGAATTTCCATGATCACAAAGCTTTCCTTTTTGGCTGTTCAACACATGCCGTGGATATGACCACATTTCCTTGGGGGAGTTAATTAACCACAGCTTTTCCTATTGTACTATTCTAAAATACTGATGCCGGATGAAGACTACCAGTGGTTTATCTGCATTCAAAAAATGCCAGGGTACCACTGTGAGCACACAGTGGGACAATAGTATGATTCTTTGCACTTTCCCCCACATTTCTTTGTTTACTCATGTGATATAGGTCAGGTGCTGGTGAAAGATTAAAGATGTTTCACACGATTGAATGCATCTACCAGACAGTCATGCCCAGCAGCGTTTTAGCGTTATGTGTGTTTGAACACGCAATGTGTGTGTGCTTATGATTAATTAAATTCTACAGGCTTTCCAAAAGACACAGAACGGGGAGAAGCAGGCATCTGTTTTGAGCAGGAGCAGATTTGGCCCCCGGGGCAAACAAAGCTGACAGTGCGCGGGCTAACTGCCTGATTGGCTTGCTGATCTGAACAGATCTGCCTGGATACTGACACAATACACCTGATACACACGTCACACAGCCTTAATAACCGACAACTGGCACTGTTGTCAGTTGTCTAGCACACAAAGGCAGCTGTACTTTTGTTCAATGGAAAGCAGGCTACCATATGGTCCGGTTTGTCTCTCGTTCATACAGTTTCAACCAACACCAACTTTTCAAACAAAACACTTACATCACACTGGACACTTTAAAACAAAAAAAACCAAAACACCGGAAGCATTTGGTTAATAGGTATGAAGTGAACAGGCGCAGACACCCTGAACCTGAACACACCAGCAAGGTGAGTGATCCCGCTGGTATGACAACAAGACTCAACATTTCACGATTGCCGTTTCTTGCATCACATCATTTTGTTTCCTTCCAGCCAACCAGTCTTCTTTTGCCCTGCCTACCTCATTATCATTTCCATTCCAAAATAGGGCTACAAAACACTGCTCAGTCAATGACACACTTGTCTGTTCAGTACAATAACACTCCCTGTCTCTCTCTTTCTCTCTTGCACAAACTCACACGCACACTCACAAAACAACAACACTGCCGGGTGCACCAAGTTCATGAGCAAGTCGTAACCTCTAGCTATACAATGTTTGATAAAAGATCGACTAAGTGCTTAAAAAGACATGTTTGCTTATCTCACTCTGACCTCTGTCATCACAGTGTAAGAGGTGTTTTAACCAAACAAGACATAACAGCTGTCAAAAAAAAAATGAAACAAAATCTTTCTTTCTTAAAAAGAAACAAAGGTGCATGACTAGGTAGAGATATGTCATTCAACACTCATAATTGCACCAAAGCGTATGTAGGAATTTAATTAAACTAACAAGTCATACTACTTTCATGAGTCAAAAATAAGATGACAGGACAGATGGATTTATGTATCAGCGTCTGTCTCCTTTTGAAAAAAAAAAACATCTCTATTATCTGCCGCCTTCCTCATAACTTGTCGGTCCACATTTTAATTACCTGCGAGGACGAGTTCTGGGTGACATCATTTCATTTCCGAGTACGTGGTAGCGCCTGGCCTCGTGGAGAAGCTGATAGCACTCTGGAGCATTCTGGATGAGCTGGTCTCCCTCCACTGTCTGGACAAAGTAGTTTGGGTGCAGAAGAGGCAGGCGCACATGGTGCAGCAGGTCCTTCAGCATGGGCCTTCTGTGCTCCACGCTGTGGTACACCCATCTCATCACCGCCTCAAACACCACCTCCTCCTTACCAACAGACAGCTCATCGCTGCCAGTGTACTCTTCCAGCTCTTCTATGCGTAGGTCGAGGAACTCCTCATGCTGAGCCACTTCTGAGAAGTTGGCCAGGGCGTAACTGCGGCAGCGGCTGGCTAACTGCTTCAGGCTATGGGCATCTGCGAAGCGCTGGATGCCCAGGCAGTTGCAAGGGTCCAGCTGGTCTTCCAGGAACTTGGCGCAGGCGTCACGCAGTGTGTAGATCTGGAAGAGGCTGGAGGTCTCAAAGAGAAACTGGACATTCTCTGTGGTGATCTTGGCGCGGCCGGTGTAAACATAGGTGAGGAAGGAGTCCATCGCCTCGGCCAGGATGCCGTTGATCTCCACCAGCATCTCGCGGCTCTCGCGGTGATCGTTGCAGAACATGGCTCTGAAGTAGGAGGAGCAGGCAGAAAGCACAGCGCGATGGCAGGGGAACTCGCGGCCCTGCACGCTGATGACAACATCAGTGAACAGGCGGCAGTCGCGAAACTCATTGAATACCTGCAGGATGCCCTCTGAGTGGGAGGAGCCAGAACAGAAGTCCAAGACATCCTGGCTGGCCAAAGTTTTGGAGTCAACCTCAAACACCTAAGAAGACAAAAACATGAATAAAAATTTAAACAATGTGTGACTTTAATTAGTTAAAACAAAGGCTGCAAGATAGAAAGCGTTTGACGGCACCTTGCGTTTGACAGCTGGTGAGTCTCTGATCCCAGAGTCCTCTCTGTTCATCCTTCTGCCCAGAATCAACACCATGGCTGCCACCTTCAACGTAGACCTTCTCTAAACTTTAGGATGACCTGAGAATAGAGAGCAGGCAGAACAATGTTACTGCAAAAAAGGAAAAACATGTTTCCATTAAACATCACTGTTATCACGCCATCCTATCAGATGTGGTTGGAAGGGATAGCCAGTTTGTGAATTCATTATAGCAATCTAATTGGCTCGCTGCAGTACAAATTGAAAACATTCATCATGGGCAAACAAAACACTCGCAGAGAAAAGCCACAAAGCATGTGTAGGAAAAACATGCGAGTCCCGCAAAAGATTTTCTTGAGCCCATGGGGTAGTGCTAAAACATCTTGCATCACAGTTTAAAGGGTGACTTCGGTATTTTCAACCTGGACCCTGTTTTCCCATTTACCAGTGTCTGAATGACAAATGGAGACAACGTTTTTTTTTAAACTGGTCCAGTTGAGCAGAGAGCACATCAGGTTGCAATGTAGCCACTTGGGGCATTTGTGCACCCGCATTTTACATCCACTAAGAGTTTGTTTTTGCCACTGACAGGCTCCGTGTGTCTGACAACATTATGGGAAGGATCCCTACAGAAAAAGACCTTTTTAAAAGAGAGTAAGACCCTGTTTGATCAACCAGAAACAGCCCTGAAATTGCTATCGGCAAACCCACCAGACTCCATTTAGATAAACAGTAGTTTTGGTGTGTATAGTGCCAGCGTATTTTCACATCTAACTGTGAAAATTAAGGGTTTATTTCAACAAAACCAGAGCTGGCGATTGTTGGAACAGTGGAAAGACAAACCAAGACTGCTTTTGTGACTTTTATTTTGTGTCTGTTGACTTTGAATGAATTGTGTTTTAAGATAATAAAATTATTGACTATTTAAAAGGAGTCTGGTGGGTTTGGCAATAGCAATTTCAACGC
>JAPZEB010000004.1:14103825-14121103 GCA_029783705.1 Chaetodon striatus
TGTTTTATTCATGTACAAGGCTGCTTAACTGTCATGCAGCCTTCTGCCACTAGTGGGAGCTACAGAGCAGTCAGACAGCAGTCCCCCTCCCCGCGGTAATGCTGGAGTAGACTGGAGTTTTAAACAGCACGGTGTCCTCTCACAAAACCAGCATGGTTTGGCAGTATTTGCATTCATATTGAACGGCACACAGCACCTCACAATTCAGCAGAAATGTAATTATTTTAGATGCTTTATTTGTTTAATTTTAAATTCATATATATTATATTATTTGTTAACTTTAAGTGAATGTTGTCAGATAATGTGCAGACTTTACATTCATACTGCACAGCGCAAAATGCCTCTCATTTCAGCTGAAATTTAATTACAAATTGTTGTTTTATTAACTTCAAAGTGAGTTGCTATCATTTTTGTCGGATAATCTGCAAGGTTCAATGTGCCCCAAATTTAAAATCCAACATGGTTGTTGGAGATTGTGATTAAAGACTTCAGAGGGCTCTTAATGTACAGTTTTCTGAGTGTTTTCCTTTGTTCAGCTTGGTCAACTACTCTTAATTAAAATTTTCGTTTAATCGACAGGGAAATTAGTCGCCACGAACGTCCCTAGTTTGAACGCAGCTCAACACTCTCCAGTCCCCTGAATGAAACTGACTTTAGCCTTGCTGCATGGGCGCTGATACATGTGTACATTGCAGTGCAGGGATTATACAGTATCTACCTATCTCAGTTGTTACTGTTAACAAAAAGGTAGAGTGATACAATTGACCCATTATTAGTTATTTCACTTGCTGACTAATATACTAACCAACCTCAAAAATCTTTTTTACAGTGCAACATGTCCCCCTCAATACTGCGACAATGTGCATTTGTCCGTTCAATGAAAAAATTAAAGTAGCAGAGGACTTTTAGTTTAATAAAATTAAAGACGTTTAAACCGTAAACTGATGAAGAAGAAACAAAAAATGTTACATTAAAAAAAAAAAATCACCAGAACATAGGAAATGAAGTGTTCACTAAATTAAATTTTCTGGCAGAGGACCCCCAAACTCTCTGTTTCATACATGTCCCTTCAAATGTTGATTCAAACCCTGCGCCAATGGTACACTGTACTACAGCTTTATGCTCCCACATTTGCCACCTAACACCTTACACCCTCTCTTTATGGACAGATTTTGACACAAACAGCTGGCGCAGATGTTCAGCACCACTTTTTTGGTCCGCTTCGTTGTGAGAATCTTGTATTTTTTTCTCTCATCTCTGTCTTATTTGTACAGTTGTTATGGTTCATATCTTATTTCCAAGATATCAGTAGGGTAATATTTTTGTGACAGTTATTTTCTTTGGATTTGTTGTTCATTTTGTGATGTGATGGCATGATGTTTATTTGTGGTGTAGTTACTCTGGAAATAAAAGTTACCAGGTGAGAGTGCCTTCAATTTTTATGCCCCTTTTTTTTTTGCTTTTTTTTTTAATCACTGGCAATTATTCTATTTCATTTTATTCATTTTATTATTTGTTGATTTTTAATATTTTATTTTTGTAATTTCTATTCATTTTTTATGTTATTTATTCTTTTTTTTATTATTATTTATTTTATTTTCTGTCTGTGTTGTTTCAGTGTTGCTGTGTGAAGCAGGTTTTTTTTAAAAGGTGCTATAAAAATAAAGCCAAGTTGGCATTGGGGCACCGTGCGTTATTTGGTTTTAAACCAACATGCCTGCTTTTGATATAACTTTTTTGTGTGCCTAAAAAACATGATTTCTTTACTTTTTATCATCATAACCACACCAAAACATCTTGTCCCTTCAAATCACATTTGCAAGCAATTAAATCAAACTCCAAAGAATCTGAGCTGTCCCAGATCTGTGTTTGCTACAGACACTATTAATTGGGGTAGCCTATAATTATATAGAGTTGTCAGTAAATCTGCATCTTGGAAAAATGTATTTTATCTTGACACAAATGCACACCATCCCACTCATCACCTGTCACTGCTCATGTACCTTCATTGTCTCCATCAGGGCTCTTTTAATTTATGTCTCTTCTTTTCTACAGTGTTCTAACATATTAGATTGTGCTGTCATTCACATTCAGCTACTGTTTATCTTTCTCTCACATTCAGACAGGTTTTCACAGCATAATCTGGGCAAAGGAGAGAAAATCAAATGAAAACTAAATACACCCCCTCCTTTTCCCTCACTTTACTTTCTCACACAGTCTCCACCATCTCAGTCTACGTACCGGTACTTCATGCCAGTGAGCTTGGCGGTGGACTCCTTGAGGTTGTGGTGGTAGCGGTGTGTGAAGGAGCCCAAGCTGCGAGCTATCAGGGCCACGGTGCGGAAGCGGGCGCGGGCCTGGCTGGCTGTGTTGGGGCTGGTGGCGTTCTGCTTGCTGTGCTCGCCGTTACGCGGGGCCTTCAGCCCGTGGTCCGTACATGCAAAGGACACCTGCATGGCTGTTGGCAAAGGCCACTAGAGCTGCTCCAAGACAAACAAGGCTTTGTTTGTGTCCTTAAAGTCCTTAACAGTCTTTTTCTCCCCCCCTGTCTGTTGAAGTTAGATTTTCTCCTTGTTGTTCTTACGTGAAGTTAAAAGTCAGCGGTCCAGGCCAGCTCTGCCTGCTGCTACTGAATCTCATATGGAAATCACAGGCAGGAATGACGGGAGCATGAGATTATTCGCTTTCTTTTGGGAGAAGAATCTCAAGCTGATGTTGCGTCAAGATCGGACATAACAGCAGTGCAGTCCTGGTCCGTGTGTGAGGTGTCGAAACGGGGCTCCTGTGCTGGTCACCTGAGTATAGGAGAGAGGGTGGAGATGGAGGGGGGAAGGATGAAGGAGAAGAGGCACTGAATGAGTTGCTGAAAGAGTCGCCCAATTGGGAAGAGCACTTGAGAGAGTGTGTGTTGCAGAGGGTTAGAGGGGTGAGGGTTAAAGGTGTGAGGATACGAGGACGATGTCCAACTAAACCAGAGAGAAGAGAGAAACCTGTGAAATCTCTCTGTATTTCCTTTTTCCGTGCTGTTTCCTCCAGTTTAACATCTTCTGCTCACATCTCTAAGCTGCTTCGACGTAGCAATATGAAGAATGAGAGCATTTCTGCCCTAGTTTTTCTTGCCTGTCTATCTCATTTTTCTCTTTCTGTGTCTGTCCTGTTTTCCTTACCTCATCCTTTATAAACTATTGTGCACTTCCCGTTTGCGACTGGAATTTGGCCTCTTGCTTACACCTGATTCTGTTTACAAAGTCTGCCTCTAATTCCTTTTTTTAATGCGTTTCTCTTAAGGGTGTCCCCGAGGTTCTGTCGGGCAGTGAGGAGTTGTGGGTGTCTGGGGAGCCTTTCTTGCCCTCCAGCCACAGCTAAGCCTTTCAGTCAAACACCTGGAGTGAGGAGAGTAACACTGCACCACCACACTGCGCTTTCGACACATGCACAGACACACAAAATCACAGACACCTTCCAACTCCAGTCACACATCTTAAAAATAAGGTCATGCTTTCACAGAAAAGCAAACGCTTGCAATTTAACAACTGCATTTGCTTCCACTTAAAACGCACACAAATCTTTACTGACACAAGTGTTCTTACACACAGTGAGTTGCCAGCGCTCTCTGAGAAACAAGGATGGGATTCTTGATTGACGCGTGCCCTCCTGCAACTTTGAGAAGAATCGTTGTCACACAGCAAGCCGAGGCCCCGCAAAGATCTGCATCCCAGCAGAAGCGGCAACAGCAGCAGCAGCAGCAGCAGCAGCAGCGTTTTCCAGCAGCTGTCCTCAGACCCGGCAAAACAGCCTTGTCCCGTCTCCAAAGTCCTCGAGCGAGCAACACCGCTTTTATGGTCCCCGGCTTTGCAGCAAGAATGCTCTGTTTGATAAAGGGACCCTGGAATAGTGACAGACAAGCTGAGAAGAGGAGGAGGAGGAGAGAGCAGGATGCATGGTACCTCACTTCAGGGAAGAAGAGGACAGATGCAGTGAGGAGGCGAGGAGCAGCGCGTGTTGAGCGTAGAGAGAGTGAGCCAGGCGCTGAATGAGGGAGAGAGACAGTGTGTATAGGCTACTGGCTCTGGCTGACTGGCTGAAAGAACTGCAGTGTTTTTCACTATGGCGCCACACATTCACAGAGAGAGGGAGAGAGAGGAAGAGGTATATTCTGAATGGAAGTCAAGGGAGCTGAATTGATGCGAGTCTGTGTGTGTGTGTGTGTTGGTTTACTTCAGACTGGATGTTAAAGTGGCATATGGTGGTTGATTACAGTAGCCTACACGCTTCACTTCACTGGTGATGACTTGTGAGGCATTTTACTTGCTAAAACCTCTTTCTGTTGTCTGCTGTCATAGCACATTCCCTCCTTTCAGTGCAGTAACATTTACAATCATATAAGAAGTATTAATTTGTGTTTTATACTGTAAAAAAATTTACAGTCTTAAAGAAGAACCAAGGGAGACAGACGCTGACATCTCAGAGCAGATGTTAAGTGGCACAGTGAAATAAAGCATAAACCAGCATTCAGGCAGTGCAGCGTCTTACTTTCCTCCCCCACTGAGCAGTAATGTGACAATGCAGGATTTCACGGTTCATTGAACATCAACGAACCTCGAGGCCAGCACAGATTTATTTATATCTTTGTGATTGCATCTGATAACAGCGAAAATCGGATCGACAGGGCCCCGACATCTTGCATGCCAAAGTTGATTTCTGGGTCAGCAGGGGGGAGATTTTTATATATGCTGAGAAACTGTATATTGTGTGATTAAATGTATCTGAGTTGGGTTTATACCTTTTCTATTTTTTAAGATTATTTTTTGTTTTTAAGTTTTACTTTTTCTTATTTTAAATTTTTGTTACTGGGTTTCCTTTAAGATTTTTTTAATTTTTTTATTGAGTTTGTACCTTTTCTTTTTTTAAGATTATTTTTTGTTATTGACTTAATAGTAATACCTTTTGTCTTTTTAAGATTATTTTATTTTTTTGCTATTTTTTTAATATTTGTTTTTGAGTTTATACCATTTCTTTTTTTGAAGAATATTTTACTTATTTTATTTTTTTAGTTTAGTTTTTTTAAGATTATTTTAATTTTGTTTTTGTTTTTTTAAAGAAAATTTTTTTGTTTTTGAGTTTATACCTTTCCTTTTTTTAAGATTTTTTTGGGGGTTCTTTGCCTTTAATGACAGGACCGTCTGAAGCGTGTAGAGGGGAGAAAGAGGGGACAACATGCAGCAAAGGGCCACAGGCTAAAATCAAACCCATGGTCGCTGCAGCAAGGACACTGCCTTTGTACATGAGGCGCCCCCCCTACTCCCTGAACTACTGGGTGTGCCAGACTTTATACCTCTTCTACTGTCTTTTCAAGTGCTTGTAATACACAGGAACGCTATAGACTTCAATGCAAAGGCACATGACCTTCGGAGATGAAACAGTGCTTACCTTTTAACTGTTATTAAAGATCGTTTGTTTCCATCCGGTCGCCATATTGTTTTCTGTGGAAAAACGGCCAAGCTTGCATGACGTCACCCACAACCCAGAGAGTATATTGGTCAGATGCGAAGCACTGCATTATGGTAGTTGTAGGTTTTCTACCTCTTGAGCAAATGAAAATGCCGCAGTACTCTTCCTCTGTTTTTTCAAATTATGTCCTTCATAGTTTGTGTCCTGCTTCTGCATAGACAGCCTAGTTTTATAAAAAGACCATCTTTACAACAGCGAATTATTCTTTAAAGAGCTTTAAAGACTAGCAAGAGTTATATGTTAAAAGTATATCCATAAATACAGAAACACAGGAGGCTAATATATTCTCACTTTTAGTTCCTATGATGGGTCAAGATCATAGGCTGTTCAAAAAAAATATGCCAGCTAGAGCAGCTAGACATGCGTCGACACTCCTGGACGTGCCGCCCCCAGAATGAAATGTACTTCCCCTACTCGCTCTCTGCTTGTACATACCAGCTCCCTTTGCAGCTCTTTTTCTCTGTTCCTACGGCAGCTCGACTCCTTTCCTCACCATTGCAACCTTTACGATTAAGTGGCTTACACACAAATTGATTCCTCGTGATTTTGTGGGTTATGTACGAATTGTGGTGGATCACTTTACATAGGCAGCTCTACATATGAACAGTGCATGACAACAGTCTGAACACAGGCTTTCTATCAGGGACTTGAAATCTCAAATACCCTTAATGACATTATCAGGGTTATTTTGGAAAGCTTCACTCCAGAGCCACAGAAGACATTACACTACTATGCATCTGTTTTCCCAAACACAACCTTTTAGAAAAACTAAAACAAAGCTCCATGTGCTGCCATTTCTCCATCTTCTATAGCCACTTTGCCTGCTGGTAAACTCTGTTTCGGCTTGATTATGTTGTTCAATGACACTCTGGAGAGGTGACTGCGCAGTTGGACAAAGCTGCTAACATTCCTCTAATGTCATCAGCACCTCCAAGGCTACAACTTCCTCCATGTCGATCCCATTTAAAAGTGTGTCAGTCAAAAGCGTCAACTAGAACTGTTACATTCTCGGCTGGAATCCCCAACGGGTGTTAACGCTGTTACCCTGAGGCAAGCCACCCTGCTTTAATTGCTCCAGTAAGAACCTATAATAGAGTCCTGAAACTCTGTTGCTAAGACACAAACCTCCATACAGCGAGTATGCACATATTGAAATAGACGAGCCACCGTGACGCTGCACTGAGGAGACTGATAAATACCTCTGACCTGAACCTGGATTTCCCATGGTGTGGAGCATCTGTCAGCTTGAAAGCTCTGCCTGTGTTCCTCCAAAACCCTGCATCTATGAAGAACCGTTATTTCCTTAACCATTCTCAGCAACGTTCGATTCAATGTCACATAATTACAGCTCTAAAAACAGTCTGCTGCTTGACAAATGAAAGTGTTTTGTGTTGCACATTTTACCCTCTTGTTCAAAAAGGCTATTTAACGCCCAATAGATGGTTTTCCTTATCAGCGCTAACCTCCTGTTGAGTAATGAGACATGATAAGGGGGGAAACCTTCCCAAGCTGTCTGTGACGTCACTGCTGCAGCAGTCCCAGTCTCTCGCTGCTTGATTAATTCTTTCTCTATGTATTTTCCTCTGCATTCCCCCTCTTCACGCACACCTTCTGTCCATCTGTTCTCTCCCATCTCTCATCCTCCTCTCCCATCTCTCCTCTCTAAATCACAATTCAACACGCCACGCTCCCTCATTCCAGTTCCATATTCTTTCCCCTATACTGCAGATAATACCCGGTGCTCAAGTCATTGTGATTCACTGCGCGAACAACACCACAGAGGAAGAACTGGTTGTTTAATCTGCCTTAATAGGGTGGCACTGACTCTGTGTAGACATAATGGTCACAGTTATTAACCGCTACAAATTTCACTGCGGGCAAGCAAGCATGCATGAAATATTGATTAAGAAACTTGACTCTGAATCTGATACGAGGGGACAATATGAGACGGATTTGACTGAAAATGCAAGGTCACCATCTCCATCTCCATCTCCATCTCCATCCTTCACCAACAGCACCGAAAGCATCAATTTTGTCATGTGCTTATATTGTCATGTCATCCTCATCATCACCCCATAACAACTGTTTCCATTATCATTATCTTTTCCACCACCAACATTATGACACCTCCCATTATCACCATCAGCATCATTATCGGGCCAGCTTCTGCCATGACGTCATCTCAGTTTGAAACCGCTGCATATGGTGACACTGATGAATGCTGACATCTTTATTGTGGCAGCCCCTACAGAAGCCTGGTGACCTTATGTGTCTGCCCAGCGGGCATATGGCCTCATGGCAGGGATATTGAATGATAGAAGGAAGTGGATGCAGGGCTGTTTGTTTGGCGGAGCTCTCAGTGGTTCGTAGAATTGATGAAATGTTAATGTACCTGCAGGAAAACTCCCTTTGGAAATTTTGCCTTAATGTATCGGGTGTTACTGAAACAAACAGCTCATTCTAAATGCACAGGGGAATAAATAAAACATTTTTAACAAAACACATGGGACATCACAGTTTATTCGTGCTATGTGCCATGCAGAGGCAAAGCTATGTACAAACCAGCTTCGTTAAGGTTATTATCACAGTCATAGTGCAAAAAAGGGTTGCCATTAAAGAAATGAGACATTTTAGAAAATAGGTGAATTTGCTTTCCTGCCTAGAGTCAGATGAGAAAATTAATAAAACTCTCAGTCTATACCACAGCTCAAGGACCGCCATTCTGCCTTGCCTCCAATTTTTTCCAGTGGCCACCTGCAGTATCGCAGTGAAAGAAAATCTCCTGCAGCTCAAAATGCATTATCTCCATGGTTTGAATTACGGGGGAGCCACAGGGAGCTCGGTTCACCTGAAAAAAAATCTGAGACGTTTAGGGGGAGCTCAAAAAATTGTCCATATTTCTGTTACTGGTTATATTTTATTTTCTGTACATTAAAATTTCTGAAACAAAATAAAATGATTAACATAATATACAGTTCTTTCTCCATTCCTGCTGTGGCAATGCATACATGGCGGAGTGAACCAAATTACTGGGTTTATGTAGCCACCTGAACTTCTCGTCACTGAGTTGTTTTGGCAAGGTAAATCGTAAAACAAGCAGCCATAAACCTCCCAAAACAACTTAATGAAAACACTAAGTCAGAATGTCAAAACGGAAACAACCAAGCCTCGGACAATTTGGATTCACCAAACAAACAAAGACGACAACGAATGATGACAACAGTGCACTGACTACAGCTAGCTCGGCACCAACTAGCCCAGCACCGCAACGAGTCCTGCTGGCAGTGAGTGCTCCAAAGAAGAAGAGGCTTCAGCCTGCAGCGGCGAACCTGGGCCTGAACCTGGTGATGCATTATTACCTTTGAGCTGGACAAGGACGCAATGGATCGAGTGGAAACACAGGAATACATGGCTAATCACAAAAAAATCATAAGCTAGGCTGTACATTATGCACAGAGGCAAAAACTTGCTCGCCAAAAGGGCAACCACTACATTTGTCTGATGAATGGATGAACGGAGACGTCAACAGAGAGTCACAGAATAACCTACGGAAAAAGGTATAATGTTTTTTTGCAGCAACCCTGCAATTAACTGCGCGGCTGCGGCCTTATATGTATGCACGTGCATGTGACCTGTTAAGTGGTGTTGCGCACCAGAAAATAGAGCTTCCACGAAATCCACAGTGTAATTTGAACCCTTGGGCTGTGAAAAGTGATTTAAAAATCCAGTCTACGAGCCGAGCAGGAACTCGCAGGTGGGGGATAAACATTACAGATATTCAGTGGGCTGCATACCTATGGGTGTATAAAAAGAACTGCATATAGTGTTGGAGGCAGGGCCCCATTCATGCCTATTAAAGCTGCTCAGTGGTGCATGAAGCCAAAAAAGTTCGACTTCGCGGGTGTAAAGTTATCTGGATCTCATTATTTGGCCCATAGCACTTTGCTGCACTTTAAATACTTTTATTTTTATTTATTGCATTTTTATCCTCACTGAATGTCCCGTGTCTTGTGTTTCTATGTTTTTGTTGAAAGGCATCACTTGAGTGTCACAACTTATTTAGTTGGATTCCTATTTAATGACAATAAAGGCTTTCTAGTTCTAGCTCTAGCTCTAGTTCATAGAGCAAGCGCACTAGAGACTTTTGGTTCAGCCCTCCACTAACTTGAATGGGGATAAGATGATTTAATTATGCAGCTCATCTAGACATTTTATATGTTATCAGCCGAATAGACCAAATCCGAAAAGTTATACGCACTTCCTGGACCCCTCTCTTTTATCTCCTTTGATACTGTCAGTATGCTGATTTTATTTGTGCGTGTCTGTCTGTCCGGCTGTCTTTGCTTTGCCTCTGCGGGTAGGGTATCTGTGGTTTGCAGAAATGTACAATACCAACATTTTTTCTGGCAACTGGGCTGCAATTAACACTCCGCAAGGAAGTAATTTCATGCTATAGTCAAGGTAGAATCCAGTGTACACTCGTGGCCATAACTGCTTGTCACACTCTTATTTTTCAGTTATTATTCCTCACACACACACAATCATATCTGTTATGAGGTAGAATGAGAATTAGGTGTCATATACAATACTGTGAACCCATAAAGAGAAATTGATAATTGGACTTGGACCAACTGTGTTAAATTAGTCCAAGTCCAATTATCTATTTCTTGTCCTGGGTTCACAGTGTTGTTTATACCAAATACAGCCTCCATCATACTTCCTGAAAACAGTCACATTTCAGAAACTGTTGAAAAAAATGTCAGTTTTTTAAAATGATATATCTGAGCTCACTCTCTCTTTCTGCTTGGCTATGACAATCAGCTCAAACGTTAGCTCTATACTTCATTATTTATTCAAATCCTCAGTCTTTCCACAGTTCTGAAACCTGCCGAAGCCACTGAAGACATAGCAGCATGTCTAATGGTGGCCTCGTGTGCCTTAAACGTCAAGTCTAATTGCGGATGGGAATTAGTGCTGGGTCTCGCTGTGCTAAGAAGGACTCTTCCTTATCAGGAGATGATGAAAGCATTAGGTATTTAACAGGACAGGGAGCCCGCTGAGCAGAGTTAAACTTTAATCCTTACTTCCAGTGGTTTATAAATGACACAAATTGGAGGGAATTGACAAACAGGCTGCTGTTTACCCTGATTTGCCTCAAACTAAATTCACATATACCCTCGAAGAGATCGTAAAAAGTTGCACTTCATTCAGCAGAATCAACTTGATAAGCCAAAATGATCCAAATGTAAGTGATGTCAAACTTGCATGCTCTAAGCCTCTGTCTATAAGCTCTCTATCAGACAATGCAGCATGATCTGAATCTATGGCATGTATCTACTAAATCTATTAAAATTTTTGAGTGCATGCACCCTTCTTCACAACATGTTATCCTACCTGTACACCATGCTGGCTTTTGGCTGGGTGGATGCCTGAAAAAAATGGCTGTTTACATGAAGAAGCTGCTCCAAACTCTGCTGCTCTCGAGGTCTGCTGGCTTCGAAGCTTCCTGGAAGGCAGCTGGTGGGGCTTGAGGGGTGCACCCTGGTTCCGGCCCCCTGCCTCTGCTGTATGGTACTGGGGCAGCGATCCAGCCTCGGCCCCCCTCTCTGCCTGGGCACGGGGATCTCACTGCAGGCTGCCTTGAGATACATGTTTGGATCAACTTTGTCTCCCACAGGCTGATGGAACACTTTCTTTAGTTAGCAAATCCTTTTCAATATAGAGTCATCCTGTGGAGGGAATGCGGCCTAAAAACATCTCCATGTAAGTACAATGCAATGCTGGTCATGCGGTGCCACGGAGGATATCCGTATTTGTTTGCTCAACAGTTTTTGTCAAGACTAGGGCCAACAGAGTGATTTAGAGGAATACCCTGACACAACTTATATATCAAACAAAGTACACATGTGAATAGACAAAGCAAAGACAGCCGGACAGACAGACACACACAAATAAAATCAACATACTGACAGTATCAAAGGAGATAAAAGAGAGGGGGGGGGCAGACTCTCTGTGTGCCATACCTGTGATGTCAACTTTATTCTTAGATGATTGACAAATTAAAAGACAAAGGCAGCTTTTGTTTGAGCTCCTGGTGGCTCCAGTGAGAGAAGCCTGTTTGTCTGTGAGGCAAGCCGCACAAAGCCGGAGGGATATTTCCGTTTACGTGTACTTGTCGATGCATCTGTTGTATGCACAGCAAAATACGGTCCACTTAGTTTGCTCTGGGAACATTTCCGTAAGGCAAATCTTTTCATAAATCGTTTCCTTAAATGATAACAGAAACTGGAATGGTGCCCTGTATGTGGACAGGATGTTTATTCACTGTGCATACACAGGGGCTTTTTTAAGAGGAGTCTTCACATACGAAAAAAAAACTTAATCACTACCGCCGACACAGTGAGCTAGGCATTGGAAGTAGTGTATATCCCCAGTAGTACAGTAAATGTAGTGTACATATCCCCAGGCAGGCTATTCTTACAAACTGTTCGTATGTTTTCCTATGAAAAGTAATGCACCTGAACTCTAAACGAGGAGGCAGTCCTGAACGGTCTTGTAAGGAGGCAGATTGGGATTGTGGATGGGTCACAAAGACCAAGTCGTGTACTTGGAACCGTGTAAACTTTGAGATAACTTCGAGTTATTTTAAGGTATGTTCATGCCATGTTTCTTTTCCTAAACCTAACCACAGTAAATGTACTTGCCTAAACCAAACATTCGTAAGTTTATGTTAATTACTTAAGTGTATGCTAAGGATGTAACCTCATTTGTGGGGTACTAACTCCTAGGACGTCAGAAAAAACTGAAATCATATGAACTGTTCTATGAGAGTACGTTGCCCAATATTTAAGGTTTTTAAAAAACATTGGGCATCCAAGAGATGTGTTTAGTGAGGATGTAAATAACAACATCAAGAGTGTTTCTAGTGTGGAAAGGGAAATGTCTTTGAAAACAGTTGTCTTTTTGAAGCTTGGTGGCTCGGGAGCCCGGTCTCACTCCAAAGTCGTCGAAATCCGACGCTTGGGCAGTGACTTGTGGTGTCAGATACTGATTAAAGAAGCTGTCCTGGCTGCATCAGGGGGAAAGGCAGTGGGACAAGAACGAAAGTCAAGGCGCTGAAAGTCTGAAAAGGACAGGAGGGAAGAGTGAAGTGGAGTGGTTTATGGGTCCAACAAACACTGACCTTTACCCGGAGGAGTGGTGTTCACATCCCATAAGATTATAAAGCCAAACCCTGATGTGGTGCGTTTATTTTTCAGGAGACTGTATGTAATCGTTAAATTTCCTGTGAAAACTGAAGTGTATTTTGAAAGAGGACAATGCACATAAAAGGCATAACTTGATGTCCCAGGACCACGTCACCAGGACGTCAAAACCAATGAATTTGGGGATCAATAAAAGGAAAGGTTCATTCAGAGTAGAGGCCAGCATTTTTCAAAAACAATCTGTACCAAGGAAGAACTTGCTGCTGCAGGTGAAAGGGTAATAATACTGATCTACAAAGGTGGAGAAACAGAGTCTCTCAATGAGAAACATTGAAACATTTCTATGGTAAGCTGACTGACAGAAAAATGGCTGTCCACCCTCACAACGTGCTACCAAACATCTTTTATGCCATGTTTCACGTCTTCACCGTGTACCATCAGGTTCAGAAATGGATGGGAAACCCACTACCACTGGAGGACAGGGGCTGGAGAATCCGAAACTCATGCGCCAATGCCAGAAAGACAAGATAAAGATAAACTAAAGTATAGGTAAACTAAAGTTGCAGCTGGGAGCAAACTCCGGGCCACCTTGTTTGCGCATTTCCTTAAAGCAAATCTTTTTCGTAAATCATTTCCTGAAATGATAACAGAAACAGGAATGGTGCCACGTTATGTGAACAAGATAAATATTCATTGTGCATTCGTAGGAGCTTTTTTTAGAGGAGACTTTTCATTTGGAAAGAAAAGTTAATTACTACCACTGACACAATGAGCAAGGTAACCAGTTCTGTGTATCCCCAGTATTAAATGTCTTTTGCTGCATATTTTAGATATTAAAACGAGACAGTATCACTTCATAAAAAAGAAATGGCACAATCTTCCTCTTACAAGTAAAAGGTTGAATTTATAAGCGATAAAAATCTTTGCTCAGTTCAATACACTTCAGGGTTATCCCACAGGCTTATTCAGTCTGGTTTGGCAATTAGCTCAAGGTGGCTAATGTTAGCTAATGTTGGCAAACTTCAGATAAATACTGCTGTGTAACTGACATCACTTTATCAGCTCACTGATTTTATGACTCTTCCTTACTTGTGCCACTGTTACATGTGAGCCAAAGCCATCTATCTAAATAACATTGGAGTGAAGTTGATTTTCATTTACTTCTAAAATGGCACATATTACCATATTATATTACCATCCAAACAGTCACAGTTTCAAATATGCTAACACTACAAAATGGTCACCATTTCTAAAAACTTTGAGGTGAGGTTTAGGCAACAATACTAGCGTCAATACGTCAATACGTGACGAAGTCAGAGTGAGAAGTTGCAGAGTGTTGCATGCCACATGGCAGATCACTGTCATACATCACGTCACAAATGTCGCTAGCATTGTATGCTACACACACTGGCATACCACGCTATGTTGTTAAAAGAGGTCATTGACCTTGGGCCACAAGCACTGGTCTCGTGGTTAAAAGTTCTGTGCTTGTTTACCCCTCCACCACCCCTCCCACCACGTCACCTCACTTTCTCCTTTGCTCCCATAATGGCCACTGGAGCTGCTTGCACAGCTCACCTGTTGGATGGTTTCTCTCAGTGAGAGTGGCCTGCAGGTAACACACATTTTAGAAATAACTAGATACTGGACACCAAGATAGTCTCTATTTGTTCCAATGGAGTTGCTCAGCTGGCACATACACGAAAAATGTTTTCTAGCTTCCGGGTTCACTTCAGTTGTTCTGTGGCCCACTGAATATGGGCCGTAGTATTTTCAGTTCCTGCTCAGCTTGTAGACTTAACATTGTGATGACGTCACAGATTTTTAAGTCCCCTCTCTCGGCTTGAGGAAAGTTTTACAAAAACCACCATGGCTCAAACATGCAGAATAGCAAGACTCATACTTGATCTTGTTTGCTGTTCGAGGTGTCCTGTCAACAGTTTTACATGTGTCTATTACAATCGTGGTCTGTGAGAAAAATGCTTTTGGGCCTCAGGGGATTTTTATTTTTTTTGGAAACCGGGAAAAGTTTGCTGCAAGGCTGAGGGGCTCTCTTGGGGGCCTGACAGGTAACGCTTAATTTCTTCTAACTCTTACTGTCCAAAAAGGCCTCACAGATCTGCAAGTTTAATCATTTAGAAAGATAAAATGAAGCCTTTCTACATTATCTGCTAGACACAGACAGACTCCTTAATGTTATTTTATTAATCATTAATAATAACATTTTAAATAGCTTTGCAAACAGCTTTATAAGACCAGGTTTTATGGCTATAATTTGGCGACTTGTACCGGAAATTACTGGAGCGGTAGAGGCAATTTAGTGATCCCAAAATGTTAAAATAAAAAGACCATGTACATACAGTATATCTGAAGCTATGGGAACCCTCATCTCTCTTGGTCAGTTGTACCTGCCTGCCCTCTTGTGAACAGAGACGATACAGCAGCCAGATTCACTTTGACTGTATGATACGGCATCGAGCCTGTTGAGTGTTGGTGAGATTGTACATTTTGTACTTTGCTCATCCAGAAAAGGAACACACAGCCATGCAGAAACAATTAGAAAGAAGGAAATGGATGCATGTACGGACACAAACACACACACTAACCAACCGACAGGTACACACAGCATTCATTCACAGGCCTGTGTATGAGCATATAGGCTGAAAATGGAGATAAGATGTTGGATGAATGTGTGGGAGCTGAGAGCACCTCTGTGTGTCTGCCGTGTCTACCCACTCAGTGCGCAGTGTGAGAGGCAGACGAAGAGCATTTAGTCTATTTCAGTCCGTGGATATGTGAGGTCTTTTCTTCACTGTTCCCTCCAAGACCACAGTGACTCATCCACACTTGTACACAATCTGACTCCTGCAGGCAGCAAGGCAACGCTTCTAGAAAAATCAGACCCTCAAAGTGGAAGGCCAGTGCCGTCAATCACGTGCAAATGCCTTCACTCACCCTCAAAGATTGGCATCTGTCACGTTTTACTGTGGCAGTCTTATCTTTCCTGTGTCCTTCTACATGGTTATTGTTTTATATCTTGTTTTTCTGTTCTTCCTTATCTTAGGGCTACCATAAGGTGCCACCATTAAAGCAGTAAAAGAATAAATGCTAGAGTTCAGAAAACAATAAAAAGAAAAACTTCCTCTTACTCTAAGTGATAAATGGTTTGATAAGAATATGTGTGTCCATCAGAGTCAAAAGAAAACAGCCTTTTATTTCATATATTTTAAAGGGTAATTCCTGGGATATGAAAGATAGTGGGGAGAGCTGACCAGCACAAACACAATCATATAATAACTCTTCATTTTCCTGTGATCTCTCAAGGTAAGCAGGTGGCGTTTGGAGCATCTCTCGGCAACGTTGGAAATATTGGACCTTTAAAGACTCACATCACACTGACCTATAAGCGTGTGTACGCAAACACAGGCTCATACAACCCTGCGACAGGTAAACTTACTATATATTAATACAGTCTTTGACTCTAGATAAAATGGTGATGTAACTCTCTCTGTTGACCATCCTCAGGTATTTTCACTGCTCCAGTCAAAGGAATCTATTACTTCAGTTTCTCCGGCCATTATTATACAACGAAACCAATGGGGCTGCGACTGATGAAAAATGGAGTGCAGATGGTTACTGTGTACAACCATCCAAGTGGAAACACCCTTGATGCAGCAGGCAATGGCATGACTCTACAGCTTGAAGTGGGAGACAAAGTGTACATGAAATTGTGGTCAAACACCTGGGTTTTTGATAATCATAATAACCACAGCACCTTCACTGGTCATTTGTTGTTCCCTCTGTGAGAGAAATAAAGGTCGAAGTGGGCCTAAAAGAGACGTCAGTCACATATTATTGTCGCAGGTGGTGGTAATGTTACAATACAAAATAGAGATACAAATCAAATAATCAATAACATGGGATGAACAATTACTCAAAATATTTCTGTGTGTTTAAAGCTTCATTAATCAGTTTTAGGCCTCTAACAGGCAGCAGCCACTAGTCCACTAGTGTGGAGTGGGTTTACCTTTATTGGTGAAAGTGTTAATGATAGTAGCTCACAAAACTTTCAATAATGTAACAATCAAAAAATAATGCATGGTAAAGAGGAATCTCTGTCATAATTGTGTTGATTGAAAACTGTATATTCATTGATATGAATCATTAAATCATTAAAATCATTCATGAAATGCAAACGGCTATTTCCTCTTCATTATCATTTGATATGAGCTAAAATCATGACATACTGAAAGTGCTGCTGAAATGCAAAACTATGCACTCACTTTAACTTCTTTATTCCTAAATAATTAAGTTGACATTTTGAGAAATGCACTTATTTGCCTTCTTAGTTGGGAGCACAAACAAACTTACCAACAAAATAACCTCATCGGACGAGCTCTCATTTGTCACCTGAGGTAGCAACACAAACCAAAATGCGCCAAATCAACACAAAGTCTAGACTTCATCTTACCAACATGGTGAGTTTGATCCCAAGCAGGCCCCGTCTTGTTCCAGCCTGACTCAAAGGCTGTGACAAAAAGACAACTGTAGAAAACGGTAAA
>JAPZEB010000004.1:14130166-14142149 GCA_029783705.1 Chaetodon striatus
GTTGCTTTTATGCAACCACGCTCTTGACCTTCTGTGCGTGCTGTAATGATAATAATTAGAACAAATTGAGTGCTATGATTTAGTCAGACACAGAGGTGTTATGTGAACGCTTCCCGCAGGGGGAGAGACACACTGACCCCGGCACCAAGATATCCTCCTCTCTCAGCTGGACGTTGAATTTGACAACAAATCCCTCTTGACGTTGATATGTGGGGAGATGGCACAGATCATGTGTTGCACCCTTGATGTTTACACGTGTGATGAGACCATCGTCGTGGACCGGCTAAGAGATGGCAGACCCTCCTCGTCGTCCCATTGCTTGACATTCTGAAGGTTATGTACATAAAGGCTGAACTCTTTTGGCTTGGACGGTGCCAGCACACATTCATTTGATCTGCAAGACATGATGGATTTCTCTTCAATAAAAAAAAAAAAATCTACATTAAATCTTTATGTTGTACTGTGTGCACACGAAATCAAGTAAACCACAGCTGAAACGATTCACTCAAAATACACAAACTTTGTAATGAATGGAGGGAATGTGAGGATTGAAATAGGAACTCACTGTTCTTGAGAGGAACTACATTTGAGTCAAGTACTTGTGACTACTCAGATGATCTGCAGATATTATTGGAATCTGGGGGTAGAAAACAGACAGGGATCAAATGAAGCATCCCAAACCAAAAACACTCAAAGCGGACGTTGGCTGGCAACACAAAACACACACATTGACACATTTTAACCACATCCTCTCACATTAAAGGTTCATTACTGAAAGATGAAAAAACAGAAAAAGCAATTTGGCTACAGTTTCAGTTGTGACATGTCAATAAGAATCAACTTCTGCACAGCAGGGAGGGGAAGAGGAGGGTTGAAGGGAGGGAGGGGGCAGAGGGAAACTGTCAGTGAGGTGGCTCCCCCATGCAAATCTAAGTCCTCCATGTTGTTGACCTGCACACCTCAGTAAAATGCAGAAAACTGGTCCTGGATCAAGACTAGTAACATGATGATTCACTCTACATTTTCACAAGTCTTTTTCCCCTGGTATTGTGAAATTGTGCAATGTAACTAACTGCTTACAAAACGCCTTCAACAGAACTGAAAGCAGAAGGTTGCAAATCTTCTCTGACTTTAACAGTAATGAGTATGTCCAGCTTTAAAACACGAGGAACATGGTAAAGCTTTGCTTTACAAGCTGGGAGCAGCAGCGAAAAAAAGAAAAAAAAAAAAAGCCAAGCACCAAAGGGCACAGATAGCGACTTTTGCACAAGCTGTGCGAATGGCTCTAAAAATTTTGGGAAAAAAAAACTACCTCATACATACCAATTGCATGTATTCGTTGGTAGTCAACTTTGATAAGGAAGAGTCCTCAAAATGGGAAAGGACAAAAATCGAGGTTACAATGAGGACAAACATTAAATGCAGTACAGTATGTTTTTTTCAGAAAGACAGATAGATCTGAGAAACGTATGAATATTGTGGTTAGAGTTAAAACTTGTCACAGCATGATATGTGCACATATGTTGGACTCTAGTGTAGGCCAACAAGAGGGAGTACCGCCTTTTCCCCAACCCACCCTTCGCTGTGAGACACAAGCATCCCCAGATCGTCCATGTGCATTGAAAGACAGATGAGTGAGAGACAGACAGAGAGAGAGAGACAGAGAGACAGATAGAGCGAGACAGAGAGAGATACAGAGAGAGAGAGATAGAGAGTCTAAGGCGGTAAAGGTGCAAACCTGATTGGTGGAGGCAGTTGCGAAGGGGCTTGTGGCAGATGTGGTGGCTGCAGACACAGTGGCTGGAGTACCACCGTGCATCATGGGAACTTTTTTGGAGGGAAAATCATGTAAGCAAAAATACACGGAGGAGCAGTGTAGCCACATACACACCAGGCAAATGAGGGAAGGAGAAGGAGCAAGAGAGGGGGGGGGGAGTCAGAGAGGGATTCGATTTAACTGGTTCCCTTTCTTCCCTCTGCCAACTCTGATAACAAGTCTTGTGATATAAGAACTTGATGTGACACAGCGTAGCTGCCGCAGCAGCAGTGACTTACTTCCACATTTCTGTACATTACTAATGATAAAATGACCTGTACTGTACTTTCTTGGTAAACTCCAGATGAGTGCAAACTCTAAAAAAGTTCCACAGAAAAATAATATAAATAAAAGTGCTGTCACATGAGTCTTTAAAGGGGCAGTTCAGATTTTTTGAGATGGGGTTGTATGAGGGACTTACCCATAGTCAGTGTATTACATACAGTAGATGTCATTCTGCACGCCGCTAGTTTGGAAAAGCAGGCTCGAGTGCTGATATGAAAGCTTAGCAATGTACCACTATGGGTCAGGGGTCAGCAACAAAATGTATTTTAGCCACCTACACAGCTTTACCCTGCTGTCAGACAGTTATTTCAGACAGGGAACTGAAGCTGTAATATCTTTCTCTTCACAGCCAGACTCCATTGAGAAAAACAGTGATTTAACATCACTGACAACAGGAGCTGCTTGTCTACCTCTGCCTCAATCAGCATGTTTGTTTATGTTATTATGTGACTTTGGCGTTAAAAAGGGTTAGTTTAGACTCGCAGAAGTCACACAAAAACACAAACTAACTCACTGATCGAGGCTGAGCTAGACCAGCAGCTCCTGTGTTCAGCAATGTTAAATCTCTATTTTTCTCAGTGGAGTCTGGTTGGTATGACGAGAGCATAGATGGAGTACTGAAGTCATTAACAAGGTAAAGTGGAGAAAAAATTCGAAATATAGCATACACTTAAATTGTTGCTTATTTTTCTTGATGGGATTTTTTTAAGTGGCTAAATATGTTTGGCTGCAGCCCCCTGTCCACAGCACTACATTACTTTGCTTTCATGTCGGCACTCCTGCCCCTTCTCCAAACTGGAGATGTGCTGATACACATCTACTGTAGGTAATACACTCACTATGGATAAATATTCCATAAAACCCCGCTTTAAAAAAATCTGAACTATCCCTTTAAGGCAGAGAAGATAAGGGGGAAGGTTATAATTGAACTCCCTCCATTTTTAAAATCTTTTTAAAAGGATTTCAATAGGTGTCAGTTTAGACCAGCCAAAAGCGGAGTTTAGAGCGGGCATGAGAACAAGAGTGGTCAAGCAATATAAAGTAGGTGTGTACACATAGAAATTAACAAAATCATATATCAGTTAAATTGATTATGAACAACATTAGCTGTCATACAGGTAATAAACAACATTTAAATGTCACAATATTTGTCTTTCCTTATGTGGACTCTTGCTTATGCTTCAAATCACAAAAAGTATCTTCACGCAACCAAAACAGCGACTCTCAGGTCACCAAAATCTGGCTATAAATACAAAACAGTAAATCTGGCAGCAGGGGTCGATTTTGATGACGTGCGAGTCACAGACATGAAGTTACAGACAACTGAAGAAGGAAAGCTGGAACCTACCAACGCTGGCTGCAGGTGTCATGCACAATATTGAGCCTGCCCATCATGCAGTGCAACAGGAAGTGGATTGGATAGGGAAGAGAAATCAAAACAGCCCGTCACAAGGTTCGTTAGAGTGAGGGGGAGAGATAAGGTGGGAAAAAAAAAGGTTAATATCTCTTGGACACAGTCATCAGTGATTGGAAAAAGGCGAAGTGGTGAACTCATCGTATCTGTTAATCAAATGAGAGTGAGAATCTCAACTTTTGTCTCAAGTGCATTGCATATGAATGTGTAATAGAGTGATAGTGCTGTTGAGATTGTAACTATCAAGTATTAAACATTATATACACACTCTAGACAGAAGTGCGGAGAGCAGCAGATGTGTACAGAAGCCAGCCAGACTCTGCAGCCTGCTGTTTGCTGCCATTAACCAACCCTTCCAGCCCCGTTCATCCCAGCCCAAGCCAAAGCCCCAGCGATGGGTTCTCATCAAAACATGTGTAATCACACCATGGACACTTTAATCTGACAAACTATAACCAAGTTCTGTCCTTTCTCTCAAACATTCATGCCTTCCTCATTCAGCCTGCAGGTGGAGCAGGTAGCTATGTGGAGTTTTAATAAAGCATTAGTACACAGAAACACAGTCTAATCCGTCTGAACACCTAGTGGCCATGCAGTGCCATACAAAGCATAATGCAAACATTTGTTGAAGCATTATTAACTGAACTTTGAGACCCAAACTGACTAGCCTAGAATGAAATCTAAAGCTTTTATGTTATGCGTAGGTCTATATTTGTAAGTCTCCTCTATCTGAAGACATAAATAGTCCACAACTAAACTGCTCTGTGCTGCAATCTACCACGTTGCCCAACCCCAGACAAGCAGGAGCCAGGTTAGACTGATCCAGGCATCCTCTGGGTGGTCAGAGCACTAGTGGCGGTTGCTTTGGGAGCCATACCTGATGGGAGGAAAGCAGCCTGCTGCTGAAACTGCATGCTGGCCAGGGCCTGTTGGTACTGGAGCATGCCGGTGTTAAACACGGCAGAGGCCCCGTTGGCCTTCTCCAGGGCTGCCCGCTTGGGCAGGGGAGCCATGACACTAGGGGCGATGCCCTGCCCAGCCAGACGGAGGGAGGTCAGTGAGAAAGAAAGACAAAAAAAAAAATAGAGATAGAAAAAGAGAGAAAGGTGCGTGGAAAACAGAGAGAGAGAGATAGAGAGAGAGGGTGTGTTGGAAAGAGGCAAAAACGGGAAAGAAAACAAAAAAAGGTACATACGTTAGGGGACATCATATAAACAGCATCACAACATCCTTGTGTGTACAACAACAACAATATCATCATATCATCAGTAGCAAGCAAGCAGCAGTCTGACACAAGTACTACACAAGCAGGAGCATGGTGCCTACTGGAGCTACTGGCTAACAAGCATTCATATATTCATTATTTCATCAGGAAGCTTACTTGGATTATTAACTTTGTACTCTTAGGGCTGACTAAATGCAACATGAGCAAGCATTAACTATTAAAACAATAAGGCTGCTAACAGGAGGTGGAACAGGTAGGAAGCACAGAGAGAGGGAGGCTGCACTGCTAGCTCCATGATAAACTGTGTAAGCCATGTTTAAGTGATGGTTCACTCTCAGACAAATGTCAAAAATGGTCTCAGGCCAAAGGGACTTGAGTCAAATGTTAAAACATATTTTTTCGGGTGTGAATATTTACACCGTAAAACGCTCTGTGTGCGGATTTTATCTTGACATGAGGCCATCCTTGAGGTCTGAATATCTGTGACAAGATCTGATGATGGAGTGAACTATCATTTGAACTGTAATCATCTGTTATGGGTTTTAAAGACTGTTCCTCTTAGCCCCACCCTTATCCATCTGACATGCACTAGCGACACAGACATGCACACATGTTGAGCTGCTCCACAACACTGGCCACTGACTTGGACGTAAGACTGAAGCCATGCCACCATTATAGAAGCTCTACTTCCCTAGCCCTCACTGACTTTTGTTAAATAGGCTACAGGTGATGAATTGATTGTGGCTCCTTATCACAAATTCTGCATTTGAATTCGTGTTTGAGGTGATTTCTGTACGTAGTCGTTTGGTGCTGGATGCAACCGGAGCCCAGAAAGCCACAATCATTTTATCACGGGCAATAATGACAGATCAACAGGAGGAAAAAACAGACATTGCACTGAGACAACGACAAACAAAAATAGCTAGGTATCTTTGGTTAAAACACTGCTCTACAACAAAGCCACATGCCAAGCTAAAAGGTGAAAGGTCATAGTACCAGGTCAAAGGTTGCGTCGAGGGGTCGCTTCAGTGATTTGACAGCCGACTGAGTCTTAATTAGCAGGCAGCGAGCACATGATGGCAATGGGCCAATGGGGTTCAAGCGCATTAACATAAACCAGCAAGCAGAGGTGCATCATGGGGGCAGCAGTGCAGTTTGGGTATAGGTGAGAAAAAACAAAAACAAATAAAAAACAAATCATTGGAATGCAATATACAAGGGGATAACAGGACTAAGGCATGCACAGTGTGGACACTAGATCTACTGCTCAACAGTTAAAATGATCATCAATAATCAATGATAACTACCAATCTACATTAGTTACTGTCACACAGAGATGGATGAATATAGCGGTGAGAATATTATTCAATCATTTCTTTTTAAGTGGGTCTCAGTTATCGTATATATCAGACAGAAAATTACATGGAAGCACAATTCACAGGTTTCTGTTTCACTGTGCACATCATAGTCAGTGTCACATGACAACAAAGCTCTCAGCCTCGCTATGTCAATAAAAGCATATAGAAAACAACAGACGAGTGTGGCTGTACAAATATTCACAGGTGCTGTTACTGTGAGACAGCACAATGACTTGTTTTTTATAATGTCAAGAGGAAGAGAAGTAAAAGATCGGAAGTACAGGAACAATGGTGTCACAAATAAGACCTGGCCGTCAGAGAGAGACAGAGAGAGGAACTGCTCCTCTGCTTGTGGTCTTGGATGAGATGAACAAGGAACATGATGGTTTTTTGTTCCAGATTAGGAAGGAGAAAAGCTAATTGAGAGTAATGCACCATGGTCCGATCCTTCTTCATATCATCCTGTTCTGAGCAGATGTTACCCAAACCAAGTTGCACCTTTACAATTTAACCTGGCAAAAGCAGAACTGAAACAGCTAAATAACACCAACCAGGAAGGTGAGACACTTTCAAACAATGATACGAGCCACAAAACATATTTCCTACTAGCTGACTGAACGTATAGCAGCCCTGATATATATGTAACAACTTCCTCGAAATTGCTCCTTAAGCCTGGTGTTTGTGTGTGAATGAGTGTGGCCACGCTTGTACAGACTGCTCACCATGGCCGCGGCGGCTGTGGCCTGGTTCACCTGGTGCTGGGCTGCCTTAATTTTGGCATGCAGATGGGCCGGCGGGTGGAAGTACTTGCACTTTTCCCGAGAGCACCGACCCTTGATGTAGTCCATGCACACGGTGACGGTGTTGTCGTTGGTGTCGATCATGGTGCTGTCGGCGGGGTGGGCGAAGCGGCAGTCGTTCTCCCCCCGAGAGCAGTTGCCCCGCTGATATTCCCGACACACCTGGAAACAAGAGGAGAGGAGGGGAGTCAGGAGAAGACGTGAAGTTTCCTTCCAGCATGTGGATACAACATAATATCAGTCCCATTTAAACATAGATGGATTACTGAACAGGCGCAAGGGCCCAAACTGTCAGGGGCTCCTCTTGCCTTCGCTTGCAGTATGTCACTCAAATGAACACATACCGACCAGGAAGAGACCCAAACTGACCTCACAGAGACACAAAATTCCCCCAAAGAGACAAAGACAACCCCAAAGAGACACAAAAAGACCCAAAAGAGACACAAAATGACCCAAAGAGACAATAATGACCCCAAAGAGACAAAAATGATGTCAAAGAGACACAAAATGACCCGAGACAAAAAGTAACCTCAAAAACACACAAAATGACCCTAAAGAGACAAAAAGTAACCTCAAAAACACACAAAATGACCCTAAAGAGAAAGAAATAACCTCAAAGACACACAAAATGACCTCAACGAGAGAAAAAAATAACCTAAAAGACACACAAAATGACCCCAGAGAAAAAAATACCGCCAAAAAGAAAAAAATCCCTCAACGAGACACAAAATGACCCCAAAGAGACAAAATAACCTTAAAGAGACAAAAAATAATGTCAAAGAGACACAAAATGACTCCAAAGAGACAAAAGATAATGTCAAAGAGACATAAAATGACCCCAAAGAAACAAAAACAACCTCAACGAGACACAAAATGACCCCAAAGAGACGAACAATACCCGTAAAGAGACACTAAATGACTCAAAAGTGACAAAATAACCTCAAAGCAACACAAAATGACCCCAAAGGATCATAAATAACCTTAAAGAGACACTAAATTATTCAAAAACAGACAAACTATAAAAAAACTAATAAAACTAATAAAGTTCTATCTAATCTAATCTAACGAACCTCAAAGTGACACAAAATGACCCCAAAGAGACAAAAATAACTTCAAAGAGACACAAAATGACCCCAAAGAGACATAAATAACCTTTAAGAGATACAAAATGACCCCAAAGAGAAAAAAATACCTTCAAAGAGACACAAAATGACCCCAAAGAGACACAATTCAACCACAAAGAGACACAAACAACAACAAAAAAAGAGGTAAAACCAGTGCAAATTCTGTGTGTCTTGCTCCTGTGTAGGAAAGGTGGTAGGGCCTTTTGCATATCTGTGCCTAGGGGTCTATTGTTGTACAATCTGCCCTATTTATAAAACATTTCCTGCATTGTGCATTTGCGTCGTTATGTAGAATATATCAAGTATGACTCATCAAGCCTACACTTCGTCACAATAGAGAGTTACAAACATCCATTAAGCTTAAAAATGCATGAGAGCTGCAGTCCAATAAATAGATTAAAATGCTTTGCAAGGTCACATTCCTCTCACTGTGTATGCCTTTCTCTATGCCCTCCTCTGTGCTGTAGTCTTTCACACCGAACACTAGATCTGCACAGATACATACACACCGTACTTCCTGTTTAACTAGAACTGTGAAATTTAGAGTTCCTGTGCTTGGTCCTGAATAAACATCACACCAAAGACGGTGCTGCAGCTTTAGCACAAAAACAGAATGTTATGATCATGTTTTCTTTATAAAGACCTGTGATGTGTTTGTTGGAGCTGAGTCTCAGGCATGTTTAAAAGTCTATATGTGAGACACCAGAGGGCAGCACCTTCTTTTAAATTACATGTATCATGACTGCACGGGTACTGGTTACCTTCTATTCACCCTGCTTTTCGGCAGTGTGTCAGCAGTGTGTGGTGGACAGATAAATGTGTGCTTCATAAACACAATAACGTTAACGGGTACATGTTTACTTCACTTTTTAATTTCACTGACATAATTTAAAAGAGGAAACCCGTTCTACATCATGTTGAACACAAAACAGATTTTTGATGATGTATTTCTGTGTCTACCGTGATTTTTTTTTTTGTGAACAAGTGATATTGAGATATTTCCAGTGCAGCAACGGCAAAGTTTTATTTTGGTGGAGGTCTCGAAAGGCTTTTTTCTAGACTCAACACTTGGCCATGGTGGAGGAGGAGGACACAGTAATTTCTGTGCTGACAGTAGCCTTGATACCAGAATGCAATGCTGGCGCATCAAACGTTATGCTTTGAGTGGGAGTTACGGTTTTACTTGACTAGAAAGAATGTGTTTCTTTGCTGTTGCTGTACTATTACCGGTGCTGTGGAAATCGTCACTGCTCTCTCTACTCAAATAAATATTCAACAAGTTCAGGCTCATCTCTGGTGCTTGTCTAATGGTGTTTTGTGAAGCGTACTGTGTGAAAGCACAAACTGTACTAGGACTAGATGAGGCAGATTAAGTGGGAGTGGGTTCATGAAAAAAAAAGTAAACAAGTCTTAATTACAAATCATCTCTTGGAATGCACTCGGTATCATGAGCTGATGAAAAATTACAGTTTATGAACTTCTGACGGTTTTATTTGCATTTCCCTTTAATTAGCTTCTACTTTGCATAATGGTACCTGCTATTAATATTACAATTCAGTTTCTGAAACAATTTATGCAAGTCCAATAAAGGGTGCCGTTATTCTTATGCTTGTTAAACAACTTGTTAACAACACTTGTCTTGTTTACAGGCTCATTATCATCCTGGGCGACTCCACTCCCACTAAGAAACACATCATGAAGTAGATTCTATTAGTTTTCCTGGAACTCGTAGGGGGGAGTAGGTTGATTGTATGCTCCATAAAATGTTGAGGAAACCAGGTTCTTTTCATCAGTGTGTCTCTTACCTCAAGTCTATCTGTTCTCAGCAGTTTCTGGGCCGCAGCGGCGGCAGCGTTCGGGACTTGGCTGACGGTGGGGCTGGAGGCCATGAGGACAGGGGTGCTGGGCATGATCTCCTGGGGCATCAGGCCTGGTGACACAGGGCTCAGGTAGGGATTAAAGGCTGCGGCTGCAGCTGCTGCTGCTGCACTGGCGTTGGTGGCCAGGCCTGGCGTCATCGAGAACATGGGCTGGAAGAGAGCAAATAAAAAGCAACGGAATTAAATGACTACGGATAACATGTACACATAAACCGCGAGCTGTGAGCTTTCGGTGTGGGAATAGAGACGGACTGACGGAGGGACAAATCAAAAGACGGCAAGAGCCACGCACACAGTGAGGGAGCTATATATGTGTGAGCTTTTACATGTACGTGGTCTCACCGTGGGCAGTAGCTGTGGTATGTTCATACGTGTGTGTCCTCTCACCATAGGTGGTAGCTGCGTGCCAGGCATCATGGCGTTGGCGAGCTGCATCTGTTGAGCGAGCATGGCCATGTTCTTCTGCTGGATCAAGTTGTTCCTGCCATTGATCTCCAGCTGGGTCTTTAGGTGGGGTGGAGGGTGCAGGTACTTGCAGTTCTCCCTGGAACAACGGCCCTGGAGTGACAAAATGGAGCAACAGAGTGAGAATGACACGTACTGTATACTGCAGGTTTAGCTGTATTCACACTGGAAATACGGTAATCATCAAACTAATGGACGAGTATATGTTAACACTACCGGGTGAAGTTCTCGTGGGAGCGTCTTGGACACAAACATTATTGACTGGTGATGTCTGTGAGTTCGTGAAGTTCACCTGAGCTTGTAAAAGAATACTTCACCCCCAAATGATCACTTATATGTCAATTACTCATCCCCTGTTATGTTGAATTTGTAAAGAAAATTTGTCTTTCCTTGCATGCCTCTACAGTGATCGAAGAATCCAAAAAGGCAAACATTCTTAATAAACTGAAGTTACAGGAGGCCACTAAATCATAACATCCATTTACAAAATTTTGCACAACTCGTGCAGTATAATCCAAGTCTCATCTATCTCAGTACTTTCAAAACACACTCCTTTTTCGCTAAAACCTTACCATTTAAAACATGTCTGCAAAAACAGCACATCCACAGTACTTGTACATGTGTAAGACTGTTTTTATGGATGTGTTTTAAACAACACTGTCTTCGTAAAAGTGCATGTATTTGGAAAGTACTGAGCATATGATTGGATAAATGAGACTTGGCTTATACTGTTTGAGTTGTGTGAGTTTGTAAACAGATGTTTTAACATAGTTTTGCTGGTGTTCATTAACAACTTTTTTCATTTTTGGATTCTTCGCCCACCCAAATGCAACGTAACACAGAGTAAGGATTTCGCATACAAATGGTAATTAGGGGGGTTAAGTATTCTTCTAAGCCGTGGATGGAAATGTTGGTCCGAAACATCTCAAAAAATGTTAGCAAAAGCTAGCATGCTAAACACCTGCTAAACTAAGATGGTGAACATGATAAATGGACTTGCATTTGTATAGTGCGTTTGTGGTCTTGCGACCACTCAAAGGGCTTTTACACTACCCACTCCCACATTCACACACTTGGCAGCCAAGGTCACCATACAAGGTGCCACCTGCTCATTAGTTAAGCATTCACACACACTCACAATCTGGGGTTCAGTATCTTGCCTAAGGATACTTCGACATGCGATCGAACCGCCGATCTTCCAATTAGCGGACAACTCACTCTACCTCCTGAGCCACAGCCATCCACACCTGCTAAACATCAGCCTGTTAGCGCTGTCACTCACGTTAGCATTTAGCTCAAAACAGCATTGTTCCCACGTCTTAAGCGTGGCTTTTGACTTTTGAGTCTTGTTGTGAACTAGGTTGTGATTTTATCGTACTCTGTGCTATCTCTCAATGCTGACTAATTAAAATAGCAAAATTAAAATGTGAAAATGGCAGATAACAGTCAGGTTTGTTTCTTTTAACATCAGAAATGGTGTAAATGCTCAATGTCAGACACTCTAATTCTCATTAGGCCCGGGCTGAGTCTTGCACTAATTGTTAATGGCTTGCTATTTCTGTTAGTCCCAGCAGGGACAAGTGTACGTGTGTGTGTTTGTGTGTGCGCTAGTCCCA
>JAPZEB010000004.1:14171253-14190652 GCA_029783705.1 Chaetodon striatus
TCTTACCTCTCACATTGCTCTCCAGTTTGTGTGTGTGTGTGTTTGCTTCCGCGTGTCGATTGACTCTGTGTTTATGCGTGTGTTCAGACAGGCCGCGACAGCAGACCCCCAGGCACCGGCTGGACCATTCTCAGGCAGGCAGGCAGAGCGCAGCAAGGCAGAGCGACTGGCAGAAGACAGGCAAGCGAGTGAGCGAGTGAATCAGCAGCGAATGAGTAGAGGAGCTGTGCGGAGCCGAGCACCAGAGTGAGAGAGAGAGAGAGAGAGAGAGAGAGAGGGAGAGAGAGGGAGAGAGAGGAGGAGTGTTTGTCTGTGTGATTGTGTGTGTGTGTGTGTGTACGTTGCAGCGTTGGCTGTGTGCGCTAGTGTCTCCCCTCCCCTGCCTCTTGAAGTGGCTGAGCTGGGCTGTGCTGAGCTGTGCTGAGACGGGCTGGGCTGTGTCTCTACTGACTCCCCAGCCTCTGGATCGTCTGTCTGCTGCCCGAGGAAAGTGGTGCTCGCTGGGTGGCAGTAGCAACAGCTGTGGAGGAGGAGGAGGAGGAGGAAGAGGAGAAGGAGGAGGAGGAGGGAGCCCTGACTGCACTGGGCATACAGATCCTGCAGTCCCCTCTCCCTCCCTTTCTTCCTCACTGAAGGCTGGCCACGCCCCCCCTAAAACAACACCAGGAAGTGCTGGTTCAGTTACAGCAACACTGCCCTTGCCTATCCAGTGAAGCTGAGGACAGAGAGAGGCAAGAGGGAGGGAGGAAGGAAACATTGGGAAAGCACAGCAAGAAGATAAAGAAGGGAAAATCATAGAAGCAAGGAAATGCCATGCAGAGTGATGGAGAGTATCAGAAATAAAAACTGGGACTGTGATATTAAATAGAACCAGTGAGGACAGAGCGAGACAAGAACAAGTGAAACAACGTATTTCGTGATGTATAGACGAAAAACAAGAAACACAGCAGTTGAAGAGAATGAATAGAGTAAGGGATGTGGAGAAAAGAATTATTAAAAGGAATTTACAGGGAGTTTGCCACAGATTAGGCCTGGCTTCTGTCAGGATCCTCTCCTCTGCTGTGGCATGCAACCCTCAGAGACCTCAGCTCAGCCTCACACTCCTGTCCACACTGAAAAAGCAGCACCGATTAAACTGCACTAAACCCAGTTGGACTGCACCAGTAAGTGGTTATATACATTGAGAGAAACACAGAGCATATAAATACTTGTTCGGTTGCAGGTCAGCAACATATTATGAGAGGGCTTACCATGACAACACTTAGGCAACCGCTCTTGCCAACTTTGCTGTATTGTTGTTGACCTGAGGCTTCTGCCGCCACAACCCCTGCATCCAGGGAAAAGCCAGCGAAGCTAAAGAAGCCTCCAAGAATTTGATTTGGACCTGATGCTGCAATATCCGGTAGCCATGGAGATAGTGGCCTTGGCATCTGCAGGAATCTTTACAGATTTTGAGCTGTGTGCTGACGCCAAGTTTTCTGTCTGATCCTGCATATTGTCTGTGACTCACTTCATTTGATTGTGATCAAGGAGAGAGTGCATTCATAATGCTGCCTGAACTGAAAATAGCTTTTTAATGTAGTTTCACTTACAAAGAAAGCAAATTTCACACATTGAAGCGGAATTCAGTTTGACTGAGATCACACCTGCATCCGTATTCATAGGGAGGAGGAAGAACCCTCTCTTCCTCTGGTGTATTTGCATATACATGTGCAGTATAGTGCTGCGAAAAATACCCCAGCGCTTCTCCTATGTAGAACTGTCACGCCTGTCTTTCCATTCCATCCCCTCCTTCTCTCTTTGGACCGGGTCCTATTGCTGCACAGCTCTGTTTAATACAAAGCTGGTGATAAGTCATCTCTAATTTACACAGCAGGCCCTTAAACCCAGGGTGACAATCTGTGGTAGAGCCCCAGCTGCAGTGCTAACCCTTTACCTAGCCAGTATTATGGTGCAATGTGCCTGCATACCCAGAGAGATCAAAAAACATGTTGTATACCGCGGACAAAAGGAAGATGTCACGGGATGCCATAGTACTACTTTTCTGAGTTGACCACATTTTGATGGACAGTGCCATTATTAGCTCCAACAGCAAACTGCGTGCCTTGATCTATTTCCAACCGTCATTCATTAGTGATGGAAGAAGATCTATTTCCAACCATGGAAACAGCCCCACTTGAACACATACAGTATGTCTTTTAGATTAGCAGAGCAATCTGTTTGACTGCTGATCAATGGAAGCAGCAGGTCACTCTAACCTCCAAATGGAGTTTTCCTTGACCCATAATGAAGAAACATGGTGATTGATGCTGCTCTGGCTCAATAGGAGACACATTAGCAACGCCTCCAAAGATCTGGGCTTTCTGCAAAACTCAGACACTGACGTGGAATTTCCCCTCTTCTGCTGCAGCTGAGTGTATGCCAGTGCTTCTGCTCCTTTCTGTCCCTGCGTATTACTTTTACTCCTCTGCCCTGCTGGTCCATATTTCCTATTCATTATCATTCTTCGTATGTTCCCTCTGAGTGTTTTCATCACATTCTCTCACTTAATGACTACATCTCAAGTCCGCTAAATTTCCCCTCAAACAACCACAACCACTTGTCTATGTGTCACAGCCCACAGAGCTATATACAAATATAGAGCTCTGCTCTCTGCTGTCACCAGATGGCTTGCTCATTCAGTTCTACGAGTTTTATTCTGAATATAATCTGATCAAATGTACAACAGGAGCCTATTTCTCCTTTCCCAGTTCTTTTTTCTTTATCTGAACTGAAATCAGCCATACATTTTAACTTCCTGCTCCCCATGTCTTGTGTCTCACACAGATAAGAAGATGGTGTGACCGTTGCTCTCTGTAGGACATCAATGAGGCCGTAAAGCTGTTTAGATATGAGCAAAGCGCGACAAAAATCAACATCCTGGGGTTGAGCAAACTCTTCACACATACTTACGTTAACCAACTGAAAACAGGAAGAGGTGTGTGTGTGTGTATGCGGTGTGTTAAAGGGGAATTCCACCCATTTTACAAATCAAGATCAGTGAACTAATCATGTGGACAATGTCTGAGAAAGTAGATCTAACAAGGTCTTTATGTATTATGATGATTGTGAGATTTTCTGTTGCATCATTTTTGACTCTTTTTTATTAAATATCTTTTGTAAATTCTACTAATTTATGAAAGTGAAACTGCTAAAGAGCAGAGTAATTTTACAAGGAGGGGATGAATATTCTGGAAACTACCTAACAGTCTATTCTACATCAGCCACATTAACCCTAAACCAACACAGTCTGGCCTGAGTGACCCTTCTGCCTCTGTCAGGCCATCGAATCCTAACCCTTCACCTTCGGCCGCCCCTATTTTCTCCCCCTCCTCCCTGATGAATGCAACTTTCCACCTTAAGCTTCCCTATCATCTCAGCGCTCTGCTATTTCCCAGCACTCTGTAAATGACACTGGCTGGCTGATGTGAACTCTCACTCCACTGAGGAAATGTCCCAGAGCTTTCGTGAGCCAAACTCTGACGACTCATCTATCACTAAGGCCGCAAATACACATTACACTCCCATTACAGACCATCACAGCAACAACTGCAACAGTACACAGTCCTGCGGAAAGGCCCACAGCAGGGAGCTGCACTCAACGTCAGCCATTTTACTATGGCTTATTTTGGAGGCTGCAGAATGAGAAAGCAAAATATTGCTTTGAAGCAAACAACTTCTGCTTTTGTTATGTGTCACTTTAGAATACGTGGGGAGAATCCCACATAAATGAAGATGTGAGAAAAATGCTACTAATTACTATAAATATACATGAAAGTTGGACAAATTATAACAAACTACTTTTCCAGTGTGCATACTTGCAGTCATATTTCCCTGCTGCATATTTGTGGTTTCTCTTAACTTCTCTCCACTTTGACGCAGTGAGGGGAAGCAGGTGCAATTCAAGCTGTCGGGTTTGAAATACAGAGAGAGGAAATAGCACACTGTCTTGTCCCCATCTGACACCATTGTACATGTGTGTATGTGTGTGTGTGTATGCACCGCTCAAGCTTGAAGCTTATCTTGGAGATAAAATGAAAACGAATGGAAACACCCTTTGCAAAGAGGCCTTTCACTCCAGCTTCCAGCTATTTTTCTGTCTAAATGTAGCCTGCAGATATACTGCTGCAAATATCAAATAAACTCCACTCGCATCCCAAACTTCTTACAAACCTTGTATCTCTACACAAAGTTGCATCAAGAGGAAAATACTGCAAATGCTGCCTTTCCTAGAGCTGACAAACTTCCGTCTTTGCAAAGTGTCAGAGAAAATTCGGCTTGTTGAAAAGAGGGAATTATCAATATTTACACAAAAACATAATCTTATGAAACAAATCAATAAAAAAAACACCAAGTAAAACCTGAAGTTAAGTTGTAAACAGACATTTATCCCACAGAAAGTGATCTTACCTGTGTGTCTGTCTATCGCTGACGTGCCACTGGGACAGACGAAGCCACTTCAACACAGGTCACACTGACGCAATGCACTATGGGATGAACTAACATCTTCATTTCTCTCTTTCTCTACTTCTCTCACTCTCATCTCTCTCACTCTCATAATAGCACCTTCTGCTTGGCAACGGCCATACCACAAATGTGGTCAGGTTTACAGCGAACCATCACTGCGCAACATCAAGTCTCCATGACAACCACTCCTTATCTAATTTGCATCTTCTGCTTGCATTATCTACTGATGCCAAATACGGTCACCTTGTTATTTTCCCCGCCTCTCTCTGCATCCCCTTTGTATAACTTCCTCTTTCCCTCCATTTTCACAACTGTGTGTACTTTGTGTTGAATGTTTATGAGCACACAGACACGTACGCATGCGTGCAGCCTGTGAGTGTGTGAAAAAAAGGAAGTGCCTGTGACATTAGACCAGTTTGCAGCCCGAGAGATAAGCAGTGAAGCGGCTTTTTAGATCAGGAAGTGGAGTGTTGTAAAGGTTGCTGTTGAGGGACTTAAAAAAGAAAGGGGACTTGCAGTATGTTATCATAATCCTCACACGGCAGGTACATCATCACAAGATTTCACTTACCCCCTCGGTTCTTCCTCTGTGAAGTCGGCGCAGGCATTTGGCCTCCTCCTCTTCCTCCCCCCAAGGACTGTGTCTATCAAACTATCGCCGGAATGTTGAACCAGGCCCCTGGAGCCCACACATACAGCAACACTCAGCAGCACTCAGCACCTGTCTCTGACTGCCAGCACAGAGAAAGAGACGCGGTCAATCACACTGGACAGCACAGCAAAGAGGAAAGAGCAGTGGAGAGTGGGAGGCAGACAAGCATTTTATCAGCAGAAAAAAAAACACACTGAGCAGGTTGCATGTTGTGTGCGACAAATCAAGTGATGGCTTAATTTGTTGAATGGAATATATTATCATTAAAACAATTATGAAATCTTGGCATATTTACCATAAACAAAAAAGGGTGAGACAAGTTGCAGCCTCCTCTGTCGCCACTGTTGTTGTGTTTCCCAAATACGAGACCACATATTGCAAAAATACTGCATGTTGCTTCTTGTTGCAAACATGGTGGTATTATCACACTACATACTTGAAGCAACTTGTATGCATACACTGAACATAGGGAGGTTTTTTAGAGAAAACTCAGATGAAATTATCTTCACAGATGGATTTGACTACTTCAGGGACCTTATTTCTGATATTTTGGCAACATTTTATACTTAAAAGAAGAATAAAAATGTAGTTTAAAAAGTGCATCTGTGCTATTTAGGGACATTTCACAATTGCATTTGATACCATGAAGCTATAGTTTCCAACCTAGGGGTCTGGACCCCAAAATTTAAATCTGAGGGGTCACCAAGATGATTAAAAATATCAAAAGAAACAAAATCATGTCCTTTCTGTGACAGTTACACCCGAAGAGGAAACTATATGTGAAGGGAATAGTTTATCTTTAGTTTGTTGGCTAATAAACGTAGCCTCATTTGCTAGAAGAAAAGATTTTCGCACACTTAGATCTATGCAGTGTTTCACTTAATTCCAATCTTTCCCTCTGTCAGACCTTCATCAGAGCATGCCTGACTCAACAGACAGAAAATAACCAATCCCATTCTAATCACTGGAAGTACACAACAATGTTCATGATACTAGTGGTAGAAGCTCCACCTCTTGGGTAATGTAGTGTTTTAAGTACTGAATGGAGTACTGTGAGGCAGACAAATGGAGGCCATACTTGTATTAAAATACAATAATACAAAAAGGGTTGGAGCACAGTGAAGAAAAACATTAATACAATCAGGAATCACATCTAATCAGAGCATACACAAGCCAAAAAGGTCAGGAACTACTGCCTTGCAGCAATATAGCACATTAATATGTACAAAAACCGGCAGAGCATACTGTCTTGTTTGTTATAGTAATTATACTGTTACTAAATTTTATCTGCTGATGATTTATTAATGTTGAAATGTCAAACATCACAGTCATTTACAGTTATTCATATTTCTTTTCTATTTACTCAGATACTATCAGGAGATGCAACCTCTCATCCCAAGCTTTCTAGACATATCATCTCTCCATCTGCCACTTTAACTTACCCAGGCAGTGTCTGGAGAAGCTCCGAGGAAACATCAGAGGCCCTGAGCACCAGCCGGCCTCTCCTCCTCTGGGCTGCAGGGCTGCTGAGACTCTGGGGATTGGAAGTCAATGAAACCAGGCCTAATTTAGCCTCCGCTGCTCCGCGAGCTGCCAGGAATCAGAGTGAGACTCCTTCCCTTTTTAGGGCTCCCTGGACACTGCAGTCTGCAAGTGGCACTACAACATTCCTATCTACACTAAGAACCTGGAGGGAGAGACGGAGAGAGGTGACAGTCAAAAATCGTTATATGGAAAGCACTGTTTTAATTATTAACTAGGTCTGAGAGTCATAAACTTGCACTGTGGAACCTATGTAAATTTAAACAAAGCTCCTAGTTATTGACATTACTCACGCTGTAAGCTTTTTTTAACCTGCCAGTGTGGACACTTTTACAATCGTCTTATCTTTACACCACTTTCACTTGATATGTGGGCAGCTCGGTCCTGTAAATGACTGAGACGCTTTGCCCACTGTCACAAAAGCTTGCCATAAAATCACACCAGTAATTAGGTGTGAAAAGGGGACTAATCAGATAATCTGTACTTACACAATCCACTCAGCCAGGCCCTGACACTGTGTCATGTAATCTTTAATAACCTCGGTCTGCACTGAAACTAGATGCTGCTGGCCAGGAAGTGTGTTTTTTTTCCTCCATCGTGATGCGGCTGATTTTCATGTGACAGAGAGAGAAAGAGAGTAGACGCTCATCTTCCTCTAACACAAGACACATAGTATTTCATTTTAGTGTCTTAGTTTAGACTGTTGCTGTCTGGTATACTGTAAATAAGCCCGTGACTAAAGAAATTAAATAACCCCGAGACGCAACTATTTGCTGAAAAACACGGATTAAAAATAAAAATAGAATTCAGCGTGAAGATGTGTGTTTTCTTAGAAAGTAAAAAGAAACAGATTAAGACAGCAGTACTCATGAAAATGATGGACACGTTGCTATCTATTAACCATGGCAGCCCCATGTATTTGAAATAAATGGATTAGATGAGGATTACTCATTGAGCCTCCACTCCCGTCCCATCCTTGTGTTTTCCTCTTATGATATGACTGCACATGTATTATAGAAGACAGTGATCACATAAGACATGGTATGGAACACACAATAGGATTATCTATGGTGGAGAGACTAAGTCTCATCTTCACCTCCCACCTCCTATGGGGAGCACACAAATACAAGGCTGCCGTTTTTACTGCAACTCTGTGAAATAACCCCAGCAAAGACCAATTCAAACCGACACAATCCCATTAGTCTATTCAAGGTCCCTGTCTGACCACCCTGCATAATGAGGAGATAAAGGCTACTGGGGCAATATCCATTAGTAACTGTTTTTATAAAGAGAATTAATCATGTCTCTTGTGTCATGGACAACTATTAATTCAATTAACCTCCCCTTGCAGGAATTGCATATTACAATTTTCCAAGGAACTTCAGTGTTTTAGTGAGTCTTTGGCAAGACGTCAAGGCCTTCACTAACTGTGACGACAGTTGTTGGGACCTGCATGTTTATCCTGCCTCCTGCATATCTGACTCCAGCCTTCTCACCTCCATATATAGTGCAGTTAACTGGAAATCTTTGCAGCTCCTTGGAAATCCTCCTGACATCATCTTTTTTTTTTTGTGAACAATGAGCTCACTAACTGTCATCACCTCAACATGCAATTAGATCATAACTAGAGGCTATTATGTGACAAGTGATTTCAATAAAACGTCAAATTACAGTCTTCTGTTGGTATTTAAGTTGTGCATGTCATGCCAACACGTTCAGATAACAGTCAGTGGTACAAAAGTGAATTCATGATATACAGCAAGTCCTGTATCAGTCATCCAACTGCGCTGGTAAATATCAATTATTGTAATCATACTAATTTCTTTTCAGATAACTTCAAACCAAGGTTCCATTACGTTTTGCGGTGCTGATTGTTTTTTATCTGGGAAAAAAAAAAACAGGACTATTTTCATCTACTTATTGCATCCAATGCCAAGGTGAACTATTTTCTTTATATGAGGAACAATATGACCGGCTAATATTGAGAGAGTCAAATATCAGATACACAGTATTGATCACATATCCATCAAATTACACTGCCATGTACACTGAAAATATGATAATATTTACTAGATGCATGATGGTACCTTAGAGGATATTTAGGCACAAATTTTGAAATGTGATCCATTACATTACATCTGCAATGCACTCCTCTGGGGAAGAAGAACAATGTGTATGCTATATAAAGAGTTTAAAGGACAGGTTCGCAATTTTTCAAGTCTTTCTTAAAACAGCAGTCTGGTGTCCATGTGAACAGTGACACGTTTACATGCACAAAATGTTCTGTTTTTTCCCCTATTCTGAAAATGACAATATTCCTAATAAGCTGTTGACATGGCTAATAAAAGTTAATATCCCACTAATATTCGCAGTTACATGCAGCTTTACATACTCAGATTTACGTGCCCTAACATGTCATTTACCATATCAAAAGTTGGAAAAAATAGAAAAATAGCTGCGTCTTTGCGTTTTCCACTGGTAGCGAACTTGTTCAACTGTGTGAACACAGCCTCCATCTTTCATTCCTCCAACCACCTCCTTTAAAAGGTCAGCGTTGCAATAATTTCTGTGTATCCAAAAATTTGTTAATATCCAACTCTTTCATAATGTTTAAAAGTAGGTGTGTTTCTCCTTTCAACCAGAAATGTGTGGTTTTTTTGCGGGCATGCATGTCTACCCTAGCCTTGAAAACTATTGGCTAGTTGGTTTGTGTACAACGCACAGAGCTGACCGTAAACAGGCAAGAGGCCACGTGAAGCAAACTGCGGTAAAAACCCCAACTGAGATGCATATTCTGAATTAGATGTACACATGTCCAAAGAGTGCTCCTAAACCCCTAATAATACTGGCAGATCTCATATCTTTTAATTGCCAAATGCTTAAATTGGAAAAAGGCCTACTACACAACATCCAAACAGAATATGCTGTTTGCGCGACCTGTATTAGATTCTGAATATTGTCATATTTGGAATAATAGTGGAATATAAGTGTAAACATAGTCACTGAAATAGTTTCTGCTGGCTGTAATCATTCCTCCTGTTCATACCAGCCTTTGAGATGCCTAAGAGATTCTTTCCAAAAGTGCTTCCAATGTAAGTCATGGGGGAACATAATTCACAGCCCTCGTCCTATACAAAATTGTGAACTTATCCTTGAACACAAACAAAATCCCAGGCAGTATCTCGCCTCGTATGACAATATCAGTGATGAATAATGACATTTCCCAGGGCTAAGTAACTCCACGTGTGCCTCGCTGAGCTGAGGGTAAAGACAGAAAAAGGGTTCAATCACTAGAATATCAAATACATTTCCTATACAGTAAAGACCCTCCACTTAGTATCATAGCAACCAGTGAACTCAACATGGCACCTATTGTAATTCTAAAACTAGCTAAGCTGAGCGCCAGACATAATTATATCTCTCCTCAACCAATCACAGAAGCCTGAGCCATAAATAACAGACTGCTCCCCTACAGAGCACCAGTCTGTGCCGAAAAGTCAACAAACACTTTCTCCAGTAGCGGCTCTTGCTCACTACTGGATTGGCCGTGCTCAGAGGAGGACAAACAAGAGAAGGAGAGAGACAGAGGCCCGTAGGTTTACAAAAAGAAAGAGCAAGAGATATAGAGTAGAGAGGAAAAGAAAAACAAATGTAGCCTATGATTACTGAGTCATAATGAGGGCTGCTGGATGGGACTGTGGCTATGAGCTATGTCATTAAAGACAGTGCCGAGTGGCTGGAAAACCTACAGGTCTCTATTTGAAACACTGGCATGCTGGAAGACAAGGACGCATAGCAGAGGACTCAAAAGTCCTTTCAGACAGCTTCTTCAAAGTTATTACAGCATTTCACAAATATTGCGCTATGATCTCAATAGCAGAAGCTCCCTTGTAAGTGGCAATGGCTCCACTTTCAAGCCTTATTACCCTGTGTGTGTTTCTGCCAGACAGCTACCGCAGCGCTCTGTGAAACAGCTTAGTCCCTGGGGCCTTATATTTAGATTTTACGACCAATATTGAATTCTGACCTAAGATGTTTTCACCAGGGTGATTTAAGGTGTCACCTCGATGGGGCAACAAGTTATGGCTGCAATTACGTTCAGATCACATCGCATCACATGGCTGGAAGAGGACGTTGGTACATTTGTTCCCTGTGGGTGATGAGTGATGGGATTGGGAATGTGTCTGCACATAACACATGTTACAAATTAACAGAACACTTGTTTTACTTCGGGGATTTGAGAATTTATCTAACCTCTCGACGTAATGTCATCATTGTCATTGTGGTGACAAGTCACAATGACAAAATGGCCGCACGGACACAAAATGACCAAGCAGTTTCTAGAAAGATCAGATAGTGCCTCATTTTTAAACTTGCCGCAAGGCTTTTCGAGACACACTCGGTTTTGAAGGAATGTGATATTATCAGCAGAGATGCCAATGCATCAGAATATCACGTTTTGTCACATATCTCCTGGGATATGTAAACATACCGAGATAGAAGTGCCACAAGACATCCTTGGCATGTATCACATAATAAAAGCAGATGTGTCCCACATTTCTCCTGCCCCCCCGTGCTATTTGTTTTATCTCGCGCCTCTCATACGGGGAGGTGATACTTTCTAGACTTCAGTGTGACATATCCAGTGAGTCATAATCTTATCCTTGTTTGTGACATATAAAGATTACGTAGGTGCACATTGTTGACTAGGATTAGGTGTGCTTCGGACAGTTGTATCATATGTTGGCATGATAGGGTTAACTCCCTGTCACAACTACAGTCTTTTCCACTGTGAGGGGGGGTAACCTTTTTGGGGAAGCAAAAAGCTCTGCATATTGGTCACTATTTAGACTTTATGCCATTAAACAGATTTAGAGCACAGTATTGACCTTCAAAACCTTCGCCTTAACTGCAATTCTGACATATTTATCATTATGATGCTATTATTACATGACTGTGATGTTAACCACAGGATCTTTAATGAATACAGTTAAAATTAACTGTGTGGTAACATTATCACGTGATCTGTCACAGCACCTCAATACCTTAAAAATAATATTATTTATGCAAACGTGAAGGACAAAAGTATTCCTGCAGAGGTGAGGAGACTGTGTGCGATGCTACAGGCAGAACAGCCTGACCCCTCTCTCAGCTCCCAGGACGTTTTCTTCAAGCCTCCCTATTGGGATTCTGGTAGCCTACATTCCCTGCTTCAAGGTCGGCAGCAGTGGCAAATTAAATTACTTGTCCTGTTTTGTGGTGTTGGCGCCGGGTCAACAGCAACTTGGCTAAAATGATGAGTGCGGGATTCTGAAGGGAGCCGCATTTGTCCTGAGCCTCTGGTGTCATGTTTGCAAAGCAAGTAGCAGCGATGAAAAGAGCTGAAATCAAAAGCAGTGTATTAAATTCTGCTTCTGTAATCACTTGCGAAAAAAATCAATTACCTCTGCTTTAAAATGCACCACTTTATACTGTTGTCCTTTGGGTTTACCCTGCTCTGGAGGATGTCTTGTGCTTGCACATGGAGTGAAGCTAGACGACATTAGGCCCAATTTGTTAAACTCACACAACAACGCACGCCACCTGCTGGGCATCTTGGGTAGCAAATGTGACAAAGTAAACGTTAAATTTAATGTTTATTGATACTGTTGTCATTGTGGTTTGTGTGTGTCCGACCACAGTTAATTTAACATCACTTTACATAGATGTCTTTCACTCAGCAGGGTCTTCTCTCCACAGTCAAAATACATTTCTGTCATGTAGGCTGTCAGCATTTCGTGTTAGCTGTCTCTACAGCAGCATGCAGAGTTTATCTCTCAGTTGCTGAGGGGGTTGTTATCAGCAGACAAACAGCTTACACACCACACTGTGGAATGGGAGGAACTTAGAGTATGTAATGTGGTGTCAAAACACGACACAAGCAAACAGACGACTTGATATTATGCTACCCTGGGCTGTTCAAATGTGTGTCACAGTGGTCTGTTTGCAGTGGACAAATCAATGAGGAGTCCACACGTCACCAAATATTAGATATATGTGTGTGTTTTGTCATACCTCTGTAGGATGATGTGTAATTTGCCCATGATATGAAATGTGCTCACTTTCACAATAACAAGAACGTGACCTCTGAACGCACACTAGGGTTGTAGCTGCAGCACTTATGTGTGCAAAACCACAGTTCACATGACACCATCGTTGTTGTCAATATCAGAGAGGATGTTACCTGAAAAAAAGCAATGCACACCATTTTCTCATCTGATATATATACCCAACACTGTAAGTCATTTTCTATAACGTGTCGTGATTACATGAACCATGGCTAGGCTGAGGCAAATTGTGATGGTTGGTCAAGCTTCAGCTCATAACTATTCCAAGGAGGAAAAGAGCCAAACATGAATACTGAGAGGACAAGCACTACAGGCCCGGGTGGCATCATGTATACTGTGTAGCCATATTGTATGCAGCAGAAGGTTTATTGGCATTTCTACAGGAAGTACAGTCCCATAGTCATCTCAGACATCCACAGTATGTCGAAGGCATACTGATAACTATGAGATAAATTCACTGAAGCAAAAAAACGGCACTGACAATCAGATAAACCCACTGACGATGTGTATAACTACATTAGAAGGTGCAATACGTTTAAATTTCAGCATTGTATAAAACTACAAAGCCTCCTGGTGGAATGCAAAAACTCATACTTGCAATATTATCATCTTTAATGTTTGTCACTAAAAATGACATCATACATCCAAACAGTACTATTTTTATGACCACATCGCCTCAGTGATTCAACTTTCTTTCTTAAAATGTTTATGTGTCTATGACACACATTTATAAGGCAATCTAAAGCAGAGCTAGTTATATGCTAGCTGTAATATCGAGGTGTAATCAGTTAGTATACGTTGACATCACTGTTGCAGTCAGAGATCCAACAGACTTGACAGTTTCAACCAGAAGAGGTCAGTAAAACAGTGGTTTTCTACTTGGTGTTAGGTTTCTCTTCAAGCATGATGCTGGGAGTACTAGACACTAGAGAGCAGCAGAGCAGCACCAAACAGACACCCAGAGACTCATGCGCTCTCCTCTGAATACTGCACATAGGTGTTCTCACTGTAAAGTCTCATAAGTACACACACATAAACACAAACAGCAATCATCTGTGTATTCATTGCACTTATTTTCATTGTGTTATAAGCTAAAATGAGCATGAAGCCTTTAGATTTGTGTGAATGTTGAAAGGTTGTCTGCATGAGCCCAGTAATGAGGGTGTTGGTGTGGTAACTGAGTCTGTTTTGGTCTGTTTTGAACCCATTTGAACCCTATAATGAGAAGTATTCTGAGTTTAAAGGAGAAGAAGCTCACCCTATCTCCTCGACACAGACTGTTAGACCACGGGCTACGCCTCTCCCAAGTACCTATTGTTGCTTTACGTTGAAAGAGTAGATGAATATTTAACAGGAGGAGGGAAAGTGGTAGGCATAAGATCACTAGAAGAAAATAACACTCTCCCCATCATGTGACCAGACTATCAATGGTCTGATGAAAGACTAGATTGCTGCTTTTGATTGGCTGCTTATTTCTCTGCTGGCCCAATGCTGAGCTTTGGAATCAACTTTGAATGAAAAAGGGCATACATGTTTGTCTAGTCTGTGTGTTCACAGGTCAGATGGGGTCGTGTGGTGGGTTGTATGCCTCTAAGGGGGGTGCAGGCAGGGTGGAGAAGTGTGCAGTTGGCACCATGGACAGTGAACAGAGGCTCATACAGGTGATCAGTGCGATGCGGACGGAAATCAGAAAGCTAGAGCTGGAGAACATGGGTCTGAGGAGGACAGCTGGAGCTCATCTTCGAAAGAATGCAACAGTTCCCATCATGACACCAGAATGCAGAGGTAGATGTATATAAGCTATTATTAGCCCTGTGTAGCTTTGGCTAGAGTGTAGACTGTAAAATGTGCCTATGTGGTGAGTTTTTGTAGCCTTATTTTAAGGTAGATTCTTGATTTAATATTCTGATAGCCTATTTATTATTATTTCTACTTAACTTTTATATTAATATCTTCAAATTTTAGTGTCTTGCTTTTCATATGGACTCACCTGCTGTTGTATTTTCTTCTTTGTGTCATTCAGAGAGCATCGTCATGAAGGTGAGAAGATACTCCATCTTCCAGCCGCTGGTCAATCACCGGAATTTGCAGCTGGACGATGCGAAAACAGCAACTGGAAAACAGCAAAGATGAATATTAGCATGGTGTTGAACTGTAACTAACCTGACACTGACACAGCATGGTCGTGTAACATTGTGCTCTCTCAATGTAACGTTAGCTTGCTAGCTGCTAGCTTAGCGTTAACTCTATTTTAGCACTTGAAACAAAATAGTGTATCACTGTCACCAAATAAAGATTTTTTTTTTCTGCCCTCGGGTGTGTTTTTGTGAATCCTTTTCATGTTAAGTCAATTAATGTGACGTTAAAAGTTTCTTCAGCTCTTCAATACTTACAGCTTTTCGTCGAAATATTAATATCAAATGTAACGTCAACGTAACCGCTATGATAAGCAGTTATCAACCTGTGGAATGCACCTGTCAGTAAAGTGACTTTACTCTCGCGAGATTTCGGCGTTGCGCAGTGGAGTACAGCCGTCCGCCATCACTGCATACAAGCTAACATTAGCCAAAAAAACACTGAGAAGAGAGCGAGTGACAACAACACAACAGACACACAGACCGACCTAATTCCTGAAGGGGAGGTCACTGAGTTTCCCTGCCGCTTTCCTGGCGTAGAAAACAAACTAGCAACTGCCTTTCATGTAGTCTTTAAGTCAACTTAGCAACGAAAGTCGTTCTAACTAATCATGTCCAACCTCAAAGGCGGCACCAAGAAGGACACCAAGATGAGGATACGAGCCTTTCCTGTAAGTATTTACCGGCTCTGTGAGCACTGAGACGCTAACTATGACACTCGAGCACCGGGGATGACAGGTCTCTATGCTAGCAACAGCCTGCTAGCTAGCTGGTCAAACGAGAAAAACATGTCATTGTGAAATAAAAGCTGATATTAGTTGGACAAATTACCCCGAGGAACATTAGCTGTGTTATCAGTTCAGTTTATTTAACGTTAGCTAGCTGCTTGGTCTGAAATGCTATCGTCATTTGACACGGGCTAATGTTAGCATATGTAACGTTAAGGAAACTTCCTTAGTGACATATTAGCAAACGGTAGCTAGCTAAGTAGCAGGCCTGGTATCGTTAGCTAACTTGGCGCTAGCTAAGTTACAGTCAGTCAGCAAGTATCATTACGCTATAGTAACGGCTAGCTCTTTTGGCTGTTGGTGTTTTGTTGCACCACGCATTTGGTGTAGGTTGTTACAGATGGCAATTAACAAATTATCATGTAGTGCTAGCTTGAGAGCTAAGGCAACTTCAGCCTAACGTGAGAGTAAACATGCCCAAGGTAACTTGAGTAGTTAATGTTGTTGATGTCATCCCAGCTATCCACTGTTAGTACTAACGTTGCTGTCACACAATGATTGTACCAACATCTGCTGATCACTGGGCTGAATGACATATTCTCCCACTCAGTTAATCTCTATAATTATGAGCGCAGTTGTCATGTTGGAAATGCAGTCTTGTCTAAGTTGCTTAGCCCTTGCAACATCATTCAATTTCTTGTTAAGATTGCTAGTGTGAAACACAGACAAATGCTTTTTCTTCTGTTAGATATCCAGGGTTATGAGTGGGTGTCTGGCAGAATGAGTCAGTGAGCAGATGAGTGAGTGAACACAGTTAATCCTTCCTCAAACATTGAGCTTAGATGCAAGTGCAAGACCAGCCAATTGGACCACAGTGTAGCCACTACCAGGTAATCTTAGTCAATATAATAAGAAAATTGAACTATGGGATTAATACTGATTGATTCCATTACAGCTGTTGTATTTTTTGTTGACACTGAGACATGCTCATCTTGGGATGTGAAAAATCTGTGACTAATAATTTGAGTTGAATTGGAATTTGGCCAGGTCAGCTGTGAAGCTAGAGTTACTTTTCCCTACCCACCCAACATTTTGTCTACTGATCTGATACTAGTATTCTCCTTTCCAAATTTTAAACATGTAAACCTCTTGCCTCAAACCTATCAGGATAAAAAAAAAATGAGTTGGCAGACATGACAGACTGAATGAATGATGACATTGACACAAAACAGTGGCTGTCACTCAATCGGCTTATTAAGGTCAATATTTACTAGATTTCTATGTGTGGCAGACAATGTAGAGGTCATCCCTTCACATTTATGGTGAGAGACTCAGAAAGTGACCCCCACTCGGGCATGGCAGTTTTGGTAGAAACCACAGTGTCAAGATAAAGATAATAATTTCATGCCTACCTTATGTTTTCAAATCAAAAGTTAAGATCATAGAAGGCTTATTGGGGTTTGAAGTATTTTCTTTAAAGTCAAAAGGTTGAACATATCAGAGGTTGTAGAGAGGTTTGGCACAATTCACTGCTTCTTCTTCTCTCCATTATCTGTACAGCTTTAGAGGTACAGTTTGGGAGAAATTGTAATTGTAGGAATTGTAATTAGGTACTTAATGTTTTAGTTTAGCAGCTTTAAGTACCTTTTTCAATCCATTATCATGGACATGGACAAACAGAGTATATAAATAGTTTGTAGTTAGGGTGTTTGGTAAGCCTACCTATTTGCTGGAATCAAACAGCATTTGCATTGTCTTAGGTTTGCATGCAGTGCGGTCAAAACGATGACACCGTATCACAACTTAAACATCACGATGTGTGGCTAACTTTCTCCATGTCAGTTCCTTGATTTTTTTTTTCTTGTTATGGCTCTATTTCTGCGACGTGGTTGACAGAAATTACATCAGTGATAGGTCTTGCTGTTGCTACTGACAAGACTACACAAGTATAAAATGGGGATTTAACTTAGGCTTTCTGATAACCAAAACTGTAGTTTCAGTGCTGCTGCATTGAGATGTTTGATCATGTTGCTGTTATAAGCTTGCAAAGTTATCTGATGGCAGGCAAAATTGTCGAGACATCACCCGGCATCACCTGCATTGTGTCACAGAGGGAATTACAAGCAACAATTGTGGCTTACTTCCATTTGTGCTATACTTAAGCACCCAGGTTTTACTGTGAAAGTCCTCAATCAGACGTGTGCTTTCAAAAAGCTATATCATCTCTGTCCACACTGTGGAAGCGTGTATGGGCATAGCTTTAGAAAGCTCCAGTACTTTTATTCATTCACAATGCAGTACATATACTGAACCTGTATTATGCATATGGATCTTTTTTACATGTGGTCTACTATGTTGTAACGGTATTGCAAAGAATAGTTCATGGCATTACTGTTGTCATCCACTTATACCATGTGTAAATAATAAAGAATAGACATTTTCTGAGAGAACACACTGTCATATTTCTGTCCTTCCTAGATGACAATGGATGAGAAGTATGTGAACAACATCTGGGACCTTCTAAAGAATGCCATCCAAGAGATCCAGAGGAAGAATAACAGTGGGCTAAGCTTTGAGGAACTGTACAGGAACGCCTACACCATGGTGCTCCACAAGCATGGAGAGAAGCTCTACACAGGCCTGAGGGAGGTCGTCACAGAGCACCTCATCAACAAAGTAAAGAAACCGTTTTATTGTCTAATGCAGCTTTTTGAAAACAAAAAAAATTTTGGATACTCACTGATAATTCATCAACTTTGTCTCTCTTTGCTTTAAAAGAATACTTCACCCACAAAACCATTTGAACCCTGTGTTAGTTGAATTTGTGAAAAAACTTTGTTTTTCTTGCATGTCGCAAAGACAAAGAATCCAAAAACAGAGGACATTTATGATGAATTTAAGTCATAGAGACCGCCTTTAACAGCACATCTGTATTAAAACATCCATTACAAGCTCAAACAACTCATGTAGTATTATCCAAGTCTAAGTTATCCACAAGATGCATTTTCGGTAAATAAACTATTTAAACAAGTTGAGCATAAACAGTCTCAGGCGTGTATGAAGAGCAAGCCTGGACATGCATCTGCGTTTGAACTCTGCTCAGCTGAATGCACAAACAGAGTTTGAATGCACGCGCTTGCCATGCGCATTATGGAAGTGTTTTAAATAGTAAGATTTCAGCGAAAATGTATGTTTTGGACTATAGGCCTGGATAAACAAGGCTTGGATTATACCGCATGAAATGTGTGTTTGTAAACGGATGCTACGACATAGAATGTGGCCCCCCTTTACTTCAGTTCATCAAGAACGTTCAGTTTTTGGATTCTTAGTTCACAGTTAAGGTATATGAGAAAAACAAAGTTGTCTCCACAAAGTCAGTGTAACACGGGGTGAGTAATCAGTATACAAATTCTCACTTTGTGGGTGAAGTATTCCTTTAGGTCTCCAGTCTTTGGGCTTCTGTCACTAATAGATTAACAAAATAAAATAGCCTTGTTGGCAAACAGATAACAGTAAAGAACATGTTTGGATGATGTTTGATTTTATTGACAACAAATTAAAGAAGCTTATTCACACATATTGTACCAAGCAAAATACACAAACAGACTGTGAATGGACTTTGTATACTACTTTTCTAGACAGCTATGAGGTCCAAAGCTGTGTTAACTCCCCCTTTTCCTTTAAATGATTTCATCAGTGTTCTTGTGGCTTAATGTTTATCAGTCACTC
>JAPZEB010000004.1:14190752-14203027 GCA_029783705.1 Chaetodon striatus
CGAGATAACTTGACTTGACCTCAGTTCTGTTTATCTGTTTGTATTTTCAGGTCCGGGAAGATGTCTTAAACTCTCTAAATAATAACTTTCTGCAAACACTGAATCAGGCCTGGAATGACCACCAGACTGCCATGGTTATGATCAGAGACATCCTCATGTACATGGTAAATAGGCTGGTTTGCTCTCCTTTCACATTCATTTTGTATAAATTGTTCTGTAGTTGTAGATGCATTCCTTTATGAAAAAGCAGTGGTGGCTGTTTTTTTGTCACTGGGACCAGAATTTCTATGTTTGTCCTATGGGATCTGTCGTTTTGCAAGGGGATTAGGGTGCTTGTTTCCTGTCATGAATAATTTTGTGCTTTTAAATAAATGGCCTTTTGTTTCCAACTCTGGCCAGCCTTCACCTACATCCTATTCTGGACTTTGTAAGGTGCTGTTTTATTTGTGGTCTTAACAATAAGCCTCTGTTGCTGTATTTATTTGTTTTGTTGGAAAACTGGCAGGACTAGTTGATTTACTTTAGCAGCAAGTCCAAAATGTTAGCGGGGGTGTGTGTGAGTGAGTGAGCCCTCGAGATAGGCACAAGTGTAGGCTAAACAATGGCACAGTCAGTACAGAGACTGCAAAGCTCTCCTGGGGTTCTTTTGTTCTGCACTCTCCTTTTTCCTGTCCTGGCCTTACCCCGGACAGTCGGCTTTCCGGGGTTTTGACTAAGGCAGGCTCCCCACGTCTGTGCAATGAGAGCAGCCTGCTGTTGTTACCTGCCTGCTGACCTCTACAGGAGAGCCAGACAGATGCAGCAAGTGTGACTTTGCTTTTTCTCACCTGGTGTATTTACCTTTTAGAAGCCACTGCTTCTCTTTAGGCCCTGGGGACATTATTTGTCTAGGAGAGGAAGGGCCATTGTAAATTTCCACGCAGTATTCATTCATTTAAATGCTGAGCACACATGTATCATTTTTAAATAAAATTTACCTGCTCTCTATATTTTTTTATAGTACTCTAATCTAAGAAATGCAAAGTCATTCAGTAGTCAAATGGAAAAAACTGAGAGGCATCAGAAAGCCAAACCTCATAAGCTCATAAAACAGGCTTTTGGAAATTGGCAGGTTTGAAAGTAAGCACTCTTATACACAAATAAAAAAATAAACGGCCATGCAAATCACATTATGATGCCATGTAATATCTTGGAAGTTAGTGTGTCTAACAGAAACCACCTTCTGTGATTTTGCACTTGTTAATATTTGTCATTCTAGATGTTTGCAAATGTTGTTACTGATTGGCATTGTAAATATTTTATCGCCCACACCCCCTATAAATATTTATGCTTTCTGGATGGGGCTTATGTTGTACCCCTGTGTTTTCTGGGAATAATTCAGACACCTACCGGGCATTAGTTGTGACGCTCTAATGACCTTATAAAAGCTTTGCACCCTGGCAGTGTATAATGAAAGGTTTGCTGGCATATCCAGCTCCAATAAAAAGATCTCTGCACCACATTGGATCATAGTAGATGTAGCTTTTTTTTTCACACTTGTCAGCATACAGGATATTTGCTTTGGAAGTTGGAGTGGGATGATACCTTACATATAGTGTTACCTGTGCTTTTAAAGTTTCTTAAATCCCTTAAACATGCATACCTGAGTCAGTTTGAGCCATACAACATCTTTCCATCCATGCAGTACTCGGTGTATTTTTAACCTTATTCTCCCTTGTCTCCCAGGACCGTGTCTATGTCCAACAAAACAACGTGGAGAATGTGTACAACCTCGGCCTCATCATATTCAGGGACCAGGTGGTGCGCTATGGCTGCATTCGAGACCACCTACGACAGACGTTACTGGATATGATTGCTCGTGAGAGGAAGGGAGAGGTTGTAGACAGGTAAGCAGGAGTACTACTAGTACTACTACTAGTATACAAATATACTGTGTGTATATGGGGAGGCTGTGTCCTGTGGGAGTTGCCTGTATCTCTTGAATGCCCAAGGAAGAAGAGGAAGACAATAAAGGCTAATCTTGTTTCATCTTCCTTCCCTTCAGTCTGAAGGATTACTGTAACTGTGGGCCTGCTCCATGATGCCCTGTACTTTGGTTGAGTTAGTAAATTGGGTGACATGCAGCAAGTTTCCGAGACATTTGTCTTGATCTTAAATGTTTCAACTTTTGCTGCTAACTTAGAACTAATCCAGGTATTTTTTGTGACTGATGGCTGACTCTCATTAATCGATCATTAAACATTCAGTGAGTGGGGGCTGAAGATGACTTTTTTGTTGTTGTTTACTATTTAAAATGTGGAAAATCTTCTTTCATTGTAAAGCTGCTTGTAGTGTATTGCTTCACACAGTGCCTCCCTGCCCCACTCCTGCCGTTGTGCTCTCTCTATTATGACATTACTGCTGTGGGAGAGTGAGCTCTGCGCCAGGGAAAGTTCGCCCACCCTCACACACGCTGTGATTGAGTTAACTGTCATCACACAGAAAATGTAACCCAACAGGTTTAACAACAGTGTCAGGCCAGTTTAGCGTTAGATGTTAGCCGCTGCTGCTGTGTTAGCTCATGCTAACTATGCAGATGTTGAACTGACTGCTCTGGTCGATGTATCCATCTCTGCCTCATTAACTTGTTGAGGGGTGCTCTAATCGTCTCCCAGGAGCAACATCATCATTGCCCTGGCAGCCTCTTATGACTCCAGCCTGGGCAGCAGCAGACTCCGCTGTCTCCCAGTGTAGTGCCAGTATATTATATTTAAGCTATGTTTTTTAACTGTTTATGTGATCATATTAATGGGTCAAAATTGTTATTGTCGGTTAACAGTGAAAGGGATTATTTTGAATATCCCTAATTTCACCTTTATTCACAATTAAAATCCTTTACTTTTTGTTTCTTTTCTTAGTTGAAATATATTATTTTCTGAACATTGATTTATTTAATGATTGCTAATATGGAGGCCTCGTCTTTTCTGTCATCAATTGCAGGGGTGCCATCAGAAACGCGTGCCAGATGCTGATGATTCTTGGTCTGGATGGCAGGTCTGTATACGAGGAGGACTTTGAGTGTCCTTTCTTAGATATGTCTGCGGAATTCTTCCAGGTAAGTCTGTGGTGGGCTCTTCTTGGTGACTCTGTTTTTTGTAGCCACTAAAACTCTTAATAGTATAACAAACAAATAATACCTGCTCTTTCAGATGGAGAGCCAAAAATTCCTAGCAGAAAACAGTGCCAGTGTCTACATAAAGAAGGTCGAGGCCAGAATCAATGAAGAGATTGAGCGAGTTATGCACTGCCTTGACAAGTCTACAGAGGAGCCCATTGTCAAGGTGGTGGAAAGGGAGCTCATTTCTAAACACATGAAGACCATCGTGGAGATGGAGAACTCTGGCCTCGTCCATATGCTCAAGAACGGCAAGACAGAAGGTAAAAGCTTAATCTATTTGATGTTTCCGGTTAATTATTATTTTGAAATAAAGATGAAAGCATAATCTTTCCCTGTCATGTTTTCCTTTCAGACCTGGCATGCATGTACAAGCTGTTCAGCCGTGTGCCAAATGGCCTGAAAACGATGTGCGAGTGTATGAGCTCTTACTTGAGGGAGCAAGGCAAAGCTCTGGTGTCAGAAGAGGGAGAGGGCAAGAATCCTGTTGACTATATCCAGGTATGCAGGTTGAACAATGAGCCCGAAAGCTATGTTCACATTACAGGGCACAATGCTCAATTCTGATTATTTCCTTAGATCCTAGCTTTCTGCTTATACTGTACACATTCATGTTTGTAGTGTGCCATATCTGACATCAGTGTGAACGTATATCTGCCCTGAAATGTGTCACAAGCAACAAAGAATTTAAACACAATTGGAAAAACTGGCATTTTGGGGAATAATGAATGAAATAGTGGTGCAGGCTTCATCTCTCAAGCGCTTGCGGTAATAGGAAGGTTTAATAATGTCATATTGCATAATAAGTAGCCACGTGCCTCTGTTTGGAACAGTGTGTAGCGAATTTTCAGAGAAATAGGCATTTGTTTTCGGGATAACGGTCTGTCGTACAAATGGGGATTTGGTTTGTTAGCTCTACTGACAGCTATTGCTAGTAGTTCTGCCACCTGAAGGGAGTCAGGAGTGACGGGGCAGTGATGTGGAGGGTTTCACAGAGGAACAGTTCTTCCAAACCTTAGGATGTCCAGGGCTTCATTCCAGTATCTGTCGGCACCTCACGACAATGCTGTCACAGCGTGTAGGCAAGCTGTCCCTGTCAGAAAGCGTCTGGCGGTCGGGCTTTATTGACTGGCAACTGGGGCAACCTACAACAGCCGCGGTACAGCTACTGCAGCCTCCAGTAGATTAAACAGACCGCTCAAACCCAGAGTTACCCAGAACTAGTTGGAAAAAAAGTCAGATCTGTGTGTTAGGAGAGCAAAAAAACAATCGGATTTGGACCACATTTGCTTGTAACGTGAACGTAGCTTTAGACTTAATGAGTCCTCCTTGAGATAGTGAATGAGAGAGATCTGTGTCGTCATAGATCATATCACCACTCTGTAATTGCCTCCTCAACAGGGCCTGCTAGACCTGAAGACACGATTTGATCGTTTCCTCCTCGAGTCTTTCAACAATGACCGACTCTTCAAACAAACCATAGCAGGAGACTTTGAGTATTTCCTCAACCTCAACTCCCGCTCACCAGAGTACCTATCACTCTTTATTGATGACAAGCTCAAGAAGGGTGTCAAAGGAGTATGTATCCTTCGAATTTTCTTTCAATGCCTACCAGATATTTTTATGTTTTTATACCTTGCAAGAAAATCATTTTACACTGTCTCAATATTTTTCTCCCTGCCTCGTTTGACCAGTTGACAGAACAGGAGGTAGAGTCGATCCTCGACAAGGCCATGGTGTTATTCCGCTTCATGCAGGAGAAGGATGTGTTTGAAAGGTACTACAAGCAGCACCTGGGCCGCAGGCTGCTCAGCAACAAGAGTGTGTCAGACGACTCGGAGAAGAACATGATCTCTAAGCTGAAGGTAAAAAAAACGAGAAAGTTTTGGATACAGATGTATATGCATATCTCTTTTACTGTTCCCTAGTTTTTCCTCTCCTCTGCTCATGTTGCCCCGCTTTCACTCTGTCTAAACCCCCGTCAGCAGTTTCAGCTCACTGTTCTGTCTCTCTCCTTCACAGACAGAGTGTGGCTGTCAGTTCACCTCCAAACTGGAAGGGATGTTCAGGGACATGAGCATCTCCAACACCACCATGGATGAGTTCAGGCAACACATACAAACCACATCGGTAAGACAGTCAGACGCCTTTTCAGAGAAACAAAACACTAATTATTCTTCACAAGGCACACATAGTATTCTATGTGTTTATAGAAGAACATTTAACGCAGGATTGGAAGTATGTCTCCCATCATCAGTACAGCAGAATGTTGTGTACTTGTTATTCTGACATGGAGATGTAATAACTGTGCAGTCATGTTATGTCAAAATGCATATTGACAGAAACTTCCATGCATCTCTCTCAGGCATCTCTAAGTGGTGTGGACCTCACAGTAAGAGTCCTCACGACTGGCTACTGGCCCACACAGTCGGCAACACCTAAATGCACCATCCCCCCCTCTCCCAGACACGCCTTTGAAGTCTTTAGAAGGTAACGCTCTGAAGTTCAGTCAGGTGTTTTACTATACACAGGGAGTATAGACTGTTGAGTTTTGATTTGTAAAGCCCAGTTCAGGCCAACGATTCGTAACAAGACAAAACTGTTTTAGAATGTTGCAGAGAAAAGTTGCAGCAATGTCACCTGATCCATCTGAGCTCGACTCGAGCCAGCTGATGGTGTGACCTGCAAATCCACTGGTCAAATCACAGAACATATGGCATGTCATCAGTTTCGACAGCCAGTCAGATTGTAGCAAAGTCTGCTGGTCAAGTCAAAATGACTTCAGACAGCATGTTCGCTTGCTGCAGCAGGTGCTCTGTCGCCGCCAAGCCCTCTTGTGGATCGCTGCTGCTGCTCGCTGTATGTGCTTACCCCCCCTCACACACACACATTCTCATTCACTAACTAATTGGCGCTGGTTATTTACATTATTGTGGCGTATTAACCATGAATACAGTCCATCTGATGCTCTTTTTGTTTATTTTTTTCTCTGTTTCATCACTACTACAAATGCAGCTGTAGCCACTATCTCACTAACACTATCCTCATTCATATTTTAAGAAGCTTCTAATTATATTCAGCCACAAAATCAGCCTGAAAGGCTGGAAATCAGAGCAGAAGTACAGAGAGTTGTTGCATAGAGATGATACACTGTCTCATCTAGTAGCATTTGTGTGAACTGGCAGGTTTTTAGAACGTTGCAGAACGGCTCATTCCAAGTAGTTCTATGTTTCAACTCGTCTCGTCATGAATCTTTGGTCTGAACTGGACTTTAAGATCAACTGATCATTAGTTTTATGCCCCAACAGCTGTCGTTTACATATTCAGAATCTTTAAAAAGACGGCTGCATGGTATCATGTGTGATATAACTGCCATAATTTTGGTAATGTACAACACTAAGGCCATATGGTCACACTTAAATAATGTATTTAAAATGTAATAGCATTAAATTATTTATCGCCAATCCTGCTTTTGATTTCGATCGTTGCAATTGAAAGCTCACTTTGATTGATTTTCAGTTCAGAATCAGAATCCTGACACCCCTAACAGGGGCACGCAACGTTGCTCTGTGTAGTTTCTGAATAACTTGGTCCTGGCTTTTACTTTAACAGGTTTTACCTCGCTAAGCACAGTGGTAGACAGCTCACACTGCAACACCATATGGGCGGGGCAGACCTAAACGCAACTTTCTATGGAGCTATTAAAAAGGTAGGCACAAAATGACACATAAACCACATAATTTAAGATGCAAAGTGTAGAGTTTCACCTTCCCTTCTCCTTCACCTGCAGGAGGATGGTTCATAGGTGGGTGTGGGAGGTGCTCAGGTGACTGGCTCAAACACACGGAAGCACATACTGCAGGTCTCCACCTTTCAGATGACCATCCTCATGCTCTTCAATAACAGAGAAAAGTGCACTTTCGAGGTGAAGCACCTTTATCTCAACCTCACTTTCCCTTTAGATCTTTCTGTCTATGAAAAGGATATTTTTGCCTACTGTGTGACTTGTTTACATCCTTCTAAGTGAGGACAGAATTTAACAACAATGTCTGTCCCCCCTGTTTACAACCTCACCACCCACTCTGTCCCCATCTACAGGAGATCCAGCAGGAGACAGATATTCCTGAGCGGGAGTTAGTGCGAGCGTTGCAGTCGTTGGCCTGTGGGAAGCCGACGCAGAGAGTTCTCACCAAGGAGCCAAAGTCTAAGGAGATCGAGAGCGGCCATGTGTTTACAGTTAATGATCAGTTTACTTCCAAACTGCACAGAGTCAAAATACAGACAGGTGGGCTTCTTTCTGTAACATAAATGGATTATCCTCCCACTTTTTAGTATTTATTAGCATTTAATAACTACATTTTAAGTGTCTTGTGTGTCAGAATATTACTAGAATACCCCAGTACATTATTCAGCCTTTCGGAAACGAGGCTAAATGACAGCTTCTGTTCAACATTGACATGGAAGTGGGGTGGGACTAAAACCATACCTTGAGAGATCTCCTCCATTTTCTCCCTGGACCTCATCTTGTCCCTTTGTCCTACGTTCCCAGTTGCTGCTAAACAAGGGGAATCAGACCCCGAAAGGAAAGAGACACGGCAGAAAGTGGATGACGACAGGAAGCATGAGATTGAGGCAGCCATTGTCCGAATCATGAAGTCAAGGAAGAAGATGCAGCACAATGTCCTGGTGGCGGAGGTAAGGAGCTTTCTATGAGAATACACATTTTGGTCTGTTTCACTGTAATAATAGGCAACAATTTGAATCCAGTAATACCCCTCTTCCCCTCCATGTCCTGATGTTTTCTCACATTTCGTGACCTTGTGTTTTCAGGTAACTCAGCAGCTCCGGGCACGTTTTCTTCCGAGCCCTGTCGTAATTAAAAAGCGTATAGAAGGACTAATAGAAAGAGAATACTTGGCAAGGACACCAGAAGACCGCAAAGTGTACACCTACGTTGCATAAAAGATGAACTGTGGATGGGAGGAAGAAGAGACTGGATGGGGGGTGGGGGTGGAATTTGTTTGTTTTCTTTGGACTGTTGTTACGCATGGACTGGAAGTTTCTTTTAAAGACAAATGCTGGGAAACCTGATTAATCCTCCCTTACAAAAACACAGTAAACACACGTAAATGGGGAACGAAATGTCGGCGCAGAAAAAAAAAGAATCCATCAAAACTTGTAGATGATTTTTAAATCAGGCCCAGTCTTCCTCTTCCCTGTGAGTTTTAACATGGATGGATCCAGCTTCAAGCTTTTCACTGTTTTACCCTTGTAGAGATCAAACTTGCAAAGAATCCCTTGGGAAAAATGTGAATGCACCACATTATTATTATTTTTTGTTTCAATACTGTATAAAAAAAATAAAATTATTAAAAACAGCAATTGTGGATTGTTACAAAACGAAAATAAAAATAATGAGTATTGATGCTCTGTAGTTTCTCACAGAAATGCTCTGCTGATCTTCTACATTTGACTCTTACATAACCTCACTGATTTCACACTGCAGTCAGTATGAAAACATCGCTTCTGACCCTTTTCTGAGACCAAAACATTTACTGAGCAACAGTGTTATCTGCTCCAGTTAAAATTTGTTGTTGATTTTGTAAAGAAATGTACCAAAGTTTGAGCCCAAACTGGCTGTTTGTGAGGACTGATAAATTTGAACAGGGGCAGATGACCAATATGCCATATTTCACCCGTTATACTGGGCTTTTAATACTCAATTATTAACACTGCAATTATCTAACAATCTTAACTTCTACTGCACAAGATTGTAAGCATGGCAGACCACTCTGCAAACACTGATATACTTATATATATCTATATGTTAGAGCCACAAGTCAAAAATCAAAACCACATCACGCACATAACCCCATAGATCTCGTTTTATCATCTAGATCAGTGGTTCTCAATCAAAGGTCCTCTAGGGAATCCACTAGGTGTCCCTAATAAAATGGGAAACAGTTTATTTTCGCTGTTTAATTCACCATGAAAGTGAGCCCACTACATGCAAGAGTCATAAACAGTGACTAGTCTGATGACAGGTTTCACATCCTGCACGGTTATCTCCTCAACTGTACCTGACAACTGTAGAATTCTGGTTTTAACCTTATCTGACAAAATCGAGGCCCCTGAAGCAAATCTTATCACAAGGGGGTCTGTGACATAATGTGTATCACTTTTGGGGTCCTTGATATAAAATAAAAGTTGAGAACCACTGATCCACCTCACTGGTTCCAAACCTGGGATACTAGTCTCCACCAGGGGTCACCAAAGCTTCACGGGGTGTTTCGAGGCCTTCCTGATTTTAAGGGTTATTAGAAAACTTGTTTTAAAGCAGTGGTTCCCAACTGGTCCAGCCCCAGGGTCCAGATTTCTCCTTCGTCATTAGTTCAAGGTCCACACAGTTTAATACATTTAGCGTCATACTTGCTAGTCTGCTGCCTCTGTTAAGTAGCTGTCTGTTAGTCACTCACTTTACAGAAGGAAACAGCACTTCAAAATAAAATCTCTGTGCTGGAAATTCACTGAACTTGAAAATAAAGTGTGTTTTTTTACAAACATGACACATTTCAGAGTCACTTGCAGTCCATTCAGAATGAACCCAAAACCCACTTTCAGACTGCAACCCACCAGTTGGGAACCACTGTTTTAAACTACACAGTAAGCCAGTATCTCAGCACTTCATTGACTTCTGTGAAGAAAACTAAATGAAAGTGTTATTTTTAAAATTTAGATTATTATTCAACATACAAACTCAAAAAAAATCTCACAGTATAAGGGCACAGTGAAGACCTGGATACAAGCTATATTCACACATCCCTCATTCTCCTTAACATCCTCGTCCCATATTATGGAAGAAAACACTGAATTTCTCTATAAATAAAGCCTATTAAGAACATATAGTTGTTTAAATAAATAAAAAACATAATACAGACAGAGAATTTTGTAAAAAGTTCCCAAAAATCATGAGATATTCAGTCGAAATCAATGACTTCTGTCTTAAAGTCAATAGTGCCTGACATTGCTCATGTAGACAGTCCAGTTACTTCATGATGACATCACACATAATCAGGTGACTCTGAGCTATGCACCATCCTGACAATATGGCTGTGTAGAAGAAGGAGGTTCATTAAACAAACAAGATAAGCATGACACATTGTTTCCAGGAGTTGATGTTATTGTAACTGTTGCTTTAATGGGTTATGTATGGTTTAACATTTGTGTCAGGTCTCAGACAAACTGAGGTCTGGAGGGGCCGTTAGGCTCTACGTCAGGCTGTGACTGAATGGACCTGGCCAGAGTCTCCATCTGAGTCATGAAACTCTGGATCTCTTCAGCTGAACTGTGAGTCCAGGCCAGAGGCAGGTGGACGGGAACAGGTTTACGATCTGCAACACAAACAGTGTTCACTGTCAGATTTTACAGGAAAAGGCTGAAAAGAAATGAAAGGAGTATCTGTGTGTGTGTGTGTGTGTGTGTGTGTGTGTGTGGAAGAACCCGTCACACTTCACGCTGCTCACCTTGAAAGAACTGCCCGCTGCGTGTTCTGGCATCAACTCTAGACAAGGCCAGCCACACAACCGTGTCGGCTCCTTGCTCTACGCCGCGCAGCCTGTCCCCCATCATGTGGTGGAACTGAGGCATTGATGTGGAGACAGCTGGAAAAAATCAGCCAGGATTAGTGGAGTGTGTGTGTGTATTGGATTTATTTTACTATCAAAGAGCGGCCGAAGAGTTATCTCTTTCTTATCAAGCCAATAAAACAGAAGATTTCCACCACAGGCAGAATAATAATCAGGATTGATCTGCAGGAGCAGTCAAAGACAAATGCAAAGTGAAAAGTACATTGTCAAAAGTTGGTCCTCAAGGACAGATTCACTGAAAAATCATTTGATGATTTTTTTTTTTTTAAATGAGGACAAAGGGCAAAAATAACGGAAATTAAAATATTTATTTTAAATTCATTATCCTCCTGAGACCCTGTGTCCTCATATGAGGACATCACATTTTGGGTTTACTTGACCTTTTACTTCATTCTACTTAACTTAAACCTGTTGTCCTTGTTTGTGGACACTTTTGTGCCATCTAGTGGCAGTAAGAGCACAATACACTAATCCTTGTAAAAACAAGATGGCTGCCAACTCTGCCAAGTCAGTCTGCAGCCGATCCAGACACATAAGTGAACAAAACCTGATCACATTTTATGGGTGAAACTTATTTATTTATGATTAATAATGTTTATAGTTTCATGTGGCATTAAATTTGTCCAATTTTAGCAACAGTAACGATAGAAGACGCTGTTAATGACGAAGTACTCATTTGAAAGCATTAGGACTGCATAATAGTCTCGTTTGAGGACACTGGGACTTAATAATCATTGAAAATGTTTAATTTTTTATACTTATCAAATCCCACTGATTCCAAATAAATAAAATCAAATCAAGTTTATTTATATAGCACATTGAAAAACAATCACAACTGATCAAAGTGCTGTACAAAATAAAAGAATGACACACAAATATACAGCAATATAACATGTACACAACAATTACATATGTAGAAAAGATTATAAAATACTAAAATATAAAAACCGCTACAGACAACCAAAGGCCATTAAATATATGTTTGTTTTAAGGTTTGTCCGTTCATAAGAACCCTAAAATCAATCCTGTATTAGCCAGTGTAACAATGCTAGCTCTGTCTCTGTCTCTGGCACCAGTGAGGAGTCTTGCTGCAGCATTCTGCACCAGCTGCAGGTGAAACTTGTTTTTTAACACAAAAATCGTGCGTAACACACCAGCCGTCAGATTCTGATTGACAATGTGAACTGAGCTGCTGATTTTGCTGATATACTTGAAAAAAAGTGCCACCTATGAGTAGCATATTTAGCATATTTAGGACTATTCTGGCAGAATGTGGCTTGACAACCAACTTCATTATTTTATTTTGGTTACTGTAGTCCCTAAATAAATGCAGGAAATGGGATTCTGATTGCAAATACAGGCTTTATGGTCCCACATAGTGTGTTAGGGAATTGAATTTCCAAAACAACCAAATAGCATTGATAGTCAATAAGCAGATATACTGCACACAAGAGGGCTGAACTGCTTCTTCACAT
>JAPZEB010000004.1:14217626-14240715 GCA_029783705.1 Chaetodon striatus
ATATATATATATATATATATACATATACCATTTTGCTGCTATATTAATGTTGGAATATTGCATAGAGAACCTTAAAAGCTTGGATTCAGAATTTTGAACTTACCATAACCCTACATGTGGTAACAGTTGTTCCTGCTGTATTTAGGGGAGATTATAACCCCTGCCTCTGTTCAAAGATTGTCTCTGTTCATCTAAGATGTCCATTATCTCCTGGTTGATGACTTTTAGTTGTGTGAAGTTGTGCAGTTTTGTTGAGATTTTGTAAAGGCTGAGATATGCTCTAAAGATAAAGGGCATATGAGTTGTTATATAAGGCTTTTGTTGTGGAGGGGTGGTAGGAGTTTTTATAAATATACATATATATATTTGTCTAAATCCACTTTTTGAACAAATTCTATTTTAAGCAACTTAATGTGATGTGAGAAAGCTTCCCAATTAAAAGAGAAAAGACTGACTGTGCTTTCAAGGTTAGTCAGTGGACGTTCACTTTATTTTTAGAGGCTGAATTGTGGAAAAATGCTGTGTCTGTCATAGACTTAATTGTTTTATAGTTTGCTTCAGGACTTTTCCAGCTGTTGATTAACCATGACCATCAAAGATGTTTTCTCTCCAAGCGTAGCATAATATAACAAGCTACTAGGACTTACAGCACTGTTACTGCCTTTACCACAACAAAGAATGACAGTCCCACAGCTTTTTTTTCCGAGGCCCTGGTCTCTTGTTCTGACAGTTTTAAACTTCAAAGGAGAGAGAAAACAGATTTAAAGAAGCTCTCCAGCCTGTTTTTGCTCCTAGAGGGTGTCAAGCTGTCCTTCAGGCATCAATAGACACACTCAATTTGTGTCTCTTGTGCTAAACAAGGGTTTGGCCGTGTAGCGACTACTTGTTAAACAGCAAACTCGTCCATACTGGACACAGGCTGTCTGAATAATATAGAGTCCTGAAAACTGAGCGCCTATACAGCTCAAGTGTTCTCTGTAACAGCAATGTGCAAGGTTTTAAATCTTAAACACAAGTTTGTACTCTAATATTTACCTCTTAAAATCGCATCACCTCAGGAGGCCATATTAAAGGTGCTGCTTGGGTTCTCCATTCTCCTATCAGTGCCATCATGGTCTCCTAACCCTCAGTCTTGTGGGGCTCTCCCTCTGGGTACCTGCCTGGTATGTTTTCAGATTTCTTTAGATTAGATATATGTATAGATATATAGGGTATCCTTTCCTCTTTTCCTTTTCCTCCTATCTCCAGAGGAACAATGGAGGACATAAGGACTGACAGCGCTGAGGAGATAATTAATTAGGCTCTCAGAACTTCACACTTTGTCACTCCAGAGATTTCTGTCTGAATCTTCTGGGGAAAGGCTGTAGATTCGTCTTTGACATTCACTTTCTTCACAGTCTTCTCTTACTCTTATAAAAGAGTTCGCCTAAAGACAAATCAAGGCTTGGGTTAGGCTTTTAGAACATAACTGGACGATATCACGGCAAAGTTTGTTCATATTTATCAATAGGGATATTCATCATGAGATGTAGTTTTATCATACTGCCAGTTTGACGAGTGTCCTTACACTGAACTTGGCAAGCATATTGCATCTGCCTTAACAAAACAGTACAAGTTAGCTTGCTTGTAATTCATTACAATAACAGCGTCATCACTGGGATGGCACCTTTTCAGGTGATGGAAAAGATTTGTTTCTGGTCTTGGTTGGCACCAACAGCATTTTTCACAGACCGTCTTAATCTGCACATCTTCACTTTTTAGATATCAAAACAACTTCAGTATAATTGACGTGGTGTTAGCGATTCTGTCAAGGATATCCTCAGCTTTTAGAGGATAACGCATAACAACACTTGAGCATAACGAGCTCCGTGGCTGTTAAAACAAACCCGGGTTGGATTAAGAGGAGGCAGCAAGTTACTGGAGGGCAGAAAAGCCAAAGACGGCACATTTCTGCAAGATTGTGTTCTACTTCTTCAACGTGTTTAATAAATTCATCATATTGTCTCCTTTTTTTGCACCTATGGATAATGAGCGCCGTTGTCGTTGACTCCAGCAAAATATATCCTCAAGTCTACAGGAAGAAAAAATGAACTTCAGGCACTCATGCATGGAGCAGGAACAAATACATTGGAAGTTTAAAAGCCTTTATTCAAAAACATGGCTGCTTACAGTAAAACACTGACCGGTGTCGACCCTAAGGTCTTCATCAGGATACAAAAGGGTGGACAGAAGTCAAGCAAAACATTTTATAAACTGAGTAGGGGGTGTAACTCAATCCTGATTAGTAAGTGAATGCAGGTGGGTGACAACAATGGATTACAATGAGAGGCCATTTTGAAAGTGGCATGCCTCCACAGGTGTTAAAAAAATCTCGTACTCAAAATTAAAAACATAAAAAAGAGAAGGACAGAAAATAAAGAAAACACAATCCTTTACTTTGATTACGTTGTGCTACCGTCCACTTTGTGTGGAGTATAGCCCCGCCCTCCTGCAAACAGAAAGCAAACCAGAGGAGAGCAGAGAAGAGAGGCAGCTATAACTTTGTCTTGTTTTCAGAGATGATGTATTCAACTGTAAAAGTATGAAAATGAAATTAATGGGAGATGAAAGGTAAACACAAGAAATTAGGAAAAAGTGTTTGTCCTGATGAAGTCCTCAGCAGGTCACCGTGGAGCTCATTGTATTGATTACCGCTATTTTTCAGTTTTAATTTCCAAATGAATTTCATGTTGTGATTATGACCTTTTGTAATGAAACAGATTTGGATAATGAAGGTCAAAGCAGATGAAAGGCGTGCCGAGAAGTGGAAGCAGATTCGGTTCTAAATGAACACTGAGTCAGAAGTATCAAACTACACATCAGCGCGCTGAACAGTAAATCCACGGATGCCAGTCTCATGTCCCTGCTGTAAATTGTTTTAGAGAGAACTAACCTCTCGGCACGGAGAAGGATTTTTAGTCTGAGACAGCTTGCGTGCTCGACACCACATGTGGGATCAATTATATCGCACAGCTGTTCAGTTTCCCAATTGATTTAGCCGGCTCTGTACAATAGACTATGTACATTTTGGATCTGATGCATTGTTTTCACCCTGAATCTGGAGGCTTTCCTTTTATTCTCCTCGTCCAAATAACCATCTGATCCACCCTCAGTTGGCAAGCAAAGCTTTCAGAATTTTTATTGATCCTCTGTCTTTGCTTTCTGTTTCTTTGGCATCGTGTTTTGGTCATTAGAGTCTATTTCAGATATATCATGGGGGACGGAGCCAACTGAGAAAGCACAAAGATGACTTGTTGCATGCAGTAGTGGCAGTAGTCTCCTGTAATTATTAGATAGTTGACAGTGGAAACATTGAATATAGAGAGAAAGAGAGATATGACATTTAACAAATGCCCCAGGCAGAATCTGAACCCAAACACATACACAATATGCACTGTTGCATTTTATGTTCCTGAGTGCCATGGCATTTTGTGTGGATTGCTGTTTGGGTACTTGTCAGGACTACATTTAAAGAAACATTTGACTGCTGGAAAAATTGTCTTTTCATAAAAGTAGGCTGTCTGTGCAGCAGAAAGATGCAAATACTTTTGAAATTGGGGCAACATGACCAGAGAAAACGGAGGGGTAAAAAAAACCCTGTGGCATTTGCTTTTGCTCAAGAGGCAGAAAACCTACAACTACCAGAATGCACTGCGCCACAACAGACCAACAAACGCTCCAACTTGTGTGTGATGTAATGCGAGTTTCCCCGTCTGAAACAATATGGCAGCCAGCTGGTAAAAAAATTATCTCAAATTACAGTGAATAGTAAGATTAAATATGTTTCTGAAAACGTGTGAAGAGAAAAATATGGGGACAATATGGCCCTAAAATAATATATCGATATTGGAGGGTATTTTTGCGATAACGATATTCTTGACAATATAACAAATCAGTAAAAAAAATGTAATTTTTATTTCAGAACACAGAATTGCAATAAAACAAGTAATAAAGTTTACATGTCACCCAGACAGTTCGCCTTCAAGTATTCAGTAAAAATTGAAATGATCTCTTATTTATTTTGTTTGTAAACAACACAAGTAGCTCAGAGTGAGATTCAGATTCTTTACACAATATCCATAGTTCAACTAAATAAAATCTACCACAAATTACACATTTAAACAGCTCCCAAATACAAAAAATGTCCCTTGGGGTCTATATATTTATATAAATCCCTAAGCAATTTATCACTAATAATTTTGCTTTCAGCCATACTTGTTGTTGCTGTGGGTAACAGTATGACATCATATGTCAACAAGTCAAAATATTGATGAACGACATGATATAGCAAACCCCTGGTGCGAACACCTGTTCAGAAACTCTCGTCTTACAGCCAAAAAGTACACTAAAATATTTCTCTGCAATCAATTGAGGTAAGAAATGGGCAGCACAGTAACAGAATCTTGGTTTATATTTGATCAGCACTGCCTGGTTTTACAGTTTTGATGAGTTTGTGAGAGAGACGATCGACTCCCTCTCAAATTCTCAATTCTCTTTTATACTCTTGATGTCCTTGGTGGTGGCGGGCATTAAAAAAAAGAGAAATTACAATCTGTATTTTGACCAGCAGCCCAAGAGCAAGCGAAGCCAGTGGTTGAAAATCTGCAAAGTATCCCTTTAAGTACGTGTATTCAAAGACAGCATCCATCATTCACTAACAACATCCAAAATGGGATGACATACATCAGGGAAAGGTTAAATTTATCAAATAGATTGTTAGATGAGCAAGACTTCATAGCCACAAGTAGAATAAATGTCCGTTCCTGCTAAGTGGACCCAGAGCTGCTGTTTAGTAATGCATCTTGCTCTTGTGTGGTTCCTAATTTAAATCAGTGTGGATCTACTGAGATAGTGGGCGAGGAACACCAACTGCACTAATTTTTAGCTGCCTGAACCATGTTGTTTATTTATTTTCTTGTCCTCTCTACTCGTGTCTGCCAGTACCGCTTTATATCTCTCGCTTTAACCCCAGAGATCAACTCATTAACAAGGTCCGTCCAGTCTCCATTTGTCTGTGTGTGAACCACTGAGAGCGGCACAACACTGTACTATTGAATGTTTTCTTAGTGGTATAAATGAGTTCTCTGTTCTCTGTTTTTAGGTGGCCCTCTTACCTTTATGTAGTTCGCTTACCTTGACTTTAAATGTACATCTATTTGTTACATCTCCTGTTGTGCCTGTTGGTTGTTTTGCTTTGTCTAAGAATAGGTTTGATTTGTTTGGTGAACAGACGGTCGCTGCAGGAGAGCTCAAAGTCATGCAAATTGCTCATGATAAGTCACGTTCCGACATAATGCATAATGGATGAGGGGGAGAGTTAAATTAATATAGCATGTATACCAACCTAGCTGTCTTATTCCATTAACCTCCATGTTTATCTAAATTCTCTACCATGACATTCCTCGCTCTGGTTTGAAGTCTCAATAGATTGGCTCATATGAAAGTTTAGCACCCAGTGAATTTATTATATTACAACATATAAGTTTGATTCCCCACTGCTGGGGAATTATGCACTTTGTGGGTACGCTGCAGGATTTTTTCCCAATTACTTCTCATGTGGGACTCTCATGCGTTTCTATTATAATTAGACATGCTGAAAGTTGTAATACTTTCATGGATTGGTCGCATTAAAGCGGGATTTATCTCCAGAAATATGTTTAAAATGAATATCTGACCATATGTGTTAAAATCAAAACAAAATTTCCATAAACAGTATTTGGGCGTCGTTTATTTAGAAGTTTTTCTTCTATGTTAGACTCTAGTAGTTATTTATTGATACTGTTCTTAGCTTGATTTAAGGGCGGTTACATTTTACTCTCCGTTTTAACTCATGTAGTTTGTGTACTGTTAAAAAAAAGCAAAAAAAGAAGAGAATAAATAAAAGAAATGGCAGCAACAGACTGTAACAGACTTCTAGCATCTGTGGTCTGACCGGGGGCACTGTTTAGGAGTAGGTGATCTGTGACTGCTCTCGTGGGTATGTGATAAAACAGACACAGTCCAGGCCTCAGTGCCACAGAGTCTGGTCAACGGGAACAGCATCATGTTTCACAACTACTTCAAAAACAGTAGTAAACGGCTCGAGTGTGTTTGGACCTTTTTCAATTGGCTGAGTTTCCTCGGCTGTTCAGCAAATGGACTCCTGGTGACATGTTGATCATGTTACTTAAAGTGTAGATGTGTTGATCTGACTCCGCGTTGTGTTGAACAGTGGACAAGGACTTTCTGAGACTGTTTGTCAGCGCTGTGTTGCAAGGCAGCAGCATAACAGCAGTGTCATTGTGGAGAAACAGAACATTCATAGCGCCTGTTTACAGCTGGTATTAACACACGTCTTGGGTGATCCATGGACAGCTTCATGTCTGTCTGTTCAGACAATATGTCTCCACATGCATCTTGAATGACCACTTGTGATCGCATGTCTCTTTGCTGGTCTGAGCAAACGGATTTCAAGAAGCATTGGGGACACATTTGGTGCATTTATACCTGTATTAAAAGCTGTTCGCATGTTAATACCAGGTGTAAACAGAGGCACAAATGCTCCCTGTGCCTTCTTAGGGAAAAGTCCAGAACATAAACAGGGAAAGAAGATGCGTAGTTCTTTTAAGATGAATAATTAAAATACATTTTTTAACCTAAAATAGTACAACATAAAATGGCTGCATACCTGCAGCAGTATGGTATCTGCCAACATAGTCACAACAGTGCACGGTAGCATTGCTACCACACACGGTAGACACACCGCAGCCAGCCACACGCCTCCACAAAGTTGCTGAAAGATTCATGAATGAAACTAAATAATGTTTCATGCATGAAGCCGTGCTGTACAACACGGTGGTGCAGTGGTCAGCGTTATCGCCTCACAGCAAGAGCGTCCCTGGTTTGAACCAGGGGGGAGCCCTTCGGTGCAGGGTTTACATGTTCTTCCCATGTATGTGTGGATTTTCTCTGGGTACTCCAGCTTCCTCCCACAGTCCAAAGACATGCAGGTTAGGTTTGAACGTGAATGTGAACGTGAATGGTTGTCTGTCTGTGTGCTAGCCCTGCCATAGTCTAGTATAGTCTGGTGCATCCCACCTCTCGCTCAGTGTCAGCTGGGACAGGCTCCAGCCCCCCCCGCGACCCCTAACAGGACAAGCAGTGATGGAAAATGACCGAATGAATCCAAAACTTAAGGATTTCACTACATTCTCTCAATACTTGTTTAAAGGTACTGAATATGATGAACACACATAGGAAAAAATCTGAAAATTACTGAAAAAGGAACAAAGAAAATGCAAACCAGGAAAACCAGAAAGTCCAGAACAAAAAGAGAAATGCTAGTGCAACACATACTTGTGAAGTTTTTTAAATCATCACTATATTTCCTGTTGAGGTTTTAAAGCAAACTGTACAAACACTACATAATTATGCATTTACATACCTAGAGATATAGTAACAGCACTTTAAGAAAACAGGATATATCACGACAAATGTGTCAAAATAAGAGTCAGTAGATTGTCAAATGATCAATCCATTACTAAAATAGCTATTTTGGTGTGTATTTTTCCAGAACAGTTGCCAAACATTCCCTTCCAACTTCTAAACTGAGGATTTTCTGCCTCTCTTTTGTCTTATGTGACCAAAACAAGACGTGAAGACATCACCTTGGGCTTAAGGAGATTGTAACAAGCACTTTTTACAACTACTTGACATTTTATTCACCAGCAATTAATAAAGTAAACATTTGGCAGAGTAATTGATGATGAAAACAACTGTTAGTTGCCACCTTTACATCCTGTTTATAATTTAGCGCACTACATATGCAGAGTATCTTCCTGCTCCTGCTGCTCATACTTTACTACTGTCAAGATAAACGCTGATGAGGTTCACCCTGTCGAAGCTAATTTCAGACTCGTCCGTGTTATCTAATAAAAGTAATAGGATGCCTTATTGATCCCTGGTTGCTCATACAGTAAATGCACACAGGCTTAAACATAGTTCATCTGGTTGAAGCAGTTAGTTTTTATGTCCTTAACTATGTGTATCACATAAATATTGGCTGGGGTCCTGCAGGATTCATCGCCGGGTCTCATCTCTTCCTTTTTGCACTTTAAATGATCAAATTGCCAATTACCTCTCTCCTCTTTAGATTGTTGTTCTGGTAATAGAGTCACATCTCCACCACACTGCGTATTAGATTGCATACTCACAAATCAGTATTTACTGATGTGACAGCTTGGCCATCATAAAAATATTTCAAATTCATAGTCGCTACCGCTGTCACTCATCGACCCCCTCCCGCACAGTGGAATAGACGCTGTGCATCATTTGCACATTAAAATGAGAAGCCATTTCTCCTGCTCCGTAATGAGATCTGCTGGACTTGTTTTTTTCTTTTAAGCGGCCACAGTGTAAATGTAAGATACATATTTGGATTGAAATGCACATCACAAACATGAAAGCATATTTTGCGTCAAGCTTCAAGCTGTTTTATGTCGTACTTCACTGGCTCATTGTGCATGTTTAAATTAATAAGCCAGAAAATGACAATAGGGTTGTATATTACACAATGCTTCAGTAATTCATTGTGCATGCTCAAATTAAAAAGCCAACAAATGAAAAAGAGACCTACTCCCATCCCTAATGTTGGTCGCACAGATTCCCCAGCTGTGCTGCAGGTGTGACAGAAACGCAGGACGATAATCAGCTTCTCTGTAATTGGACAAGTCTTAACTGCTATCAGCGTGGACAGAAGGATGTCAGCAGCAGTCTCAGCAAACTTGTTCATTAAAGTAACTTCCTGTCTCTTAGAGCTCATCATTCTTACAGATTAGCAACAGCTGTTTTCTTACATCATTAAGATCAATGCTACAGTCAGCGCGCGCGCTCCTGCATCCTGTTAGTCATAAAGTAATTTTCCTGCTCTTAGACGTCAGTCGTGTCTTTGGTTAAAGATGTTTTCAGTATCCATAATTACATTAGTGAGGTTCAACAGACTAATCTGTTGTGTGTTTAAGGTTAAAAGGACGACACATGGAATTAATTTTTTGTCTTGAAACTCACAAGCAGTGCCAGGACTCATTTAAAAAAACTACCTAAATATTCTAGATCCATTCATCACGGGAAATGTGACCTCCTAGTCTGCCCTCCCCGTCACCACACTGGACACCTGTTACTGTTATCATTATGATATTGCGTGAAAGATTCAGTGTCTGCTCCAGGCAAGATTTTAAACATTCATTTTAAAACATGCTCAGTTTTTTCATGAGCTGATTATGCCCAGGGTTCCCACAGTCATGAAGTTCCTGGAAAAGCTATGGAATTAGAATAACTGTTTTCCCGGCCTGGAAATAGTTTGGAATTAACAGAACGTTTGGAAATGTTTTAAATGTACATACTTTTGGCTGTTATTTGAAATATGTTATTTGAAATATCCCAAATATGTCTAATGTTACGCGGTACACGTTCTCGTCTTACCAATTTAAAATGCAGTGCTTCGCTGCCTGGCTGTTGAAACGTCACTAATATCATGTGATACACATTTGTGTATGAGGCTAGTTGGTGGTGGGAATGATTAATGTTAGCAGGCACCAGCAGTTTGCTGATCCGCAAGTGCTGGGAAGTGCCTGTTTAATAATTGACGGCTTCTGAACAACAAGAGAGGCTCAAGAGAGAAGGCTCTCCATGAAAACTTTCTACACTTTGGTACAGAGGGAACAGTGGCCAAATTTTCGTGGGGAAACGGAAAAAGTGCGCACCTCTCCACATTTGGAATCGCTTGTCGTCAGAGAGGTGTCAATGCAGACTTTTTTAAACCACCTACATGAAGTCATGCAAATGGGGGAAATATTATGGAGAAGTTTTGAAACTGTACAGGAACAATCTGTGGGAACCCTGTCTATTTTTGTTATGTCTTCATTTGGTGCTCCAAATGAAGATGTTCCGGCTCAGCTGTCGTCAGGAAAGTTAGGTAGTTGACGCAGCAATCTCGCCACAAGCTTCCTTCAGTGACTGCTCTGGAGCTTACCATCATATCACATGATTCTCCTCAGTAGATGAAGTATGCCCAATTTGAAGTTATAGATTTTAAAATTCTAATTTTCTTAAGCACTTTAAGGACTTCTTGAGACAAGGTCATTATCAACTAAAACTAAAAAAAAGAAATAGGTGTGTGAAAAAAAGTATTATTTAGTAAACTGAAATAAAATCTAGGCTTTAGAATAAAGCAAAAACTAACTAAAATGATATTGTCCATCCATATTTGTAACCTCTCTTTTCTTAACCCTTTGAGGGTCGCGGGGGGGCTGGAGCCTATCCCAGCTGACATTGAGTGAGAGGCAGGGTACACCCTGGACAGGTCGCCAGACTATGGCACGCTCACATTCACACCTGCGGCCAATTTAGAGTCACCAATTTAACTATCCCCAACCTGCATGTCTTTGGACTGTTGGAGGAAGCCGGAGTACCCGGAGAAAACCCACGCGGACACAGGGAGAACATGCAAACTCACTGTACCACTGTGCCCCCTGGCTCATGAAAGACTGTAGTGTGGCTGCTCTATAGGCACAACAATGCAGATGATCAGGGTAATTTTACACCCAGGAAGTCAAACTTACTGGGCTTCATGCACCACTGAGCAACTTTCATAGGAACAAACAGCCCCACCTCAAACAGTGTAGGCCTATTCAGTTCTCTTTATACATCCATGGGTGCTAACTCCATAAACAGTGCTAACAATGGCAACAGTGCTAACAGAGCAGTGAACACTGTTAACCTGGGGGTTGCACCAAAGGGTGGGCGTTATGCTTTTGTGGCAATGCCATCCTATCACAGTGGGTTGGAGCAATGTTATCAGCAGTAACCGCCTTATGAGCAGCTGTGCAAAGCTGCTGTAGTTAGCTAGCCAGTGGGACACACTCACAGGGACTCACATGCACTCGCAACCAGACCGGCTGCCAGAACAAAAACCAAAAAAGCTCAGATTACAACATACACACAGTTAGCATGACTTCTGTCTTTCCTCAGGATGCCACTGATGTTCTGAATGCGTCATATAGCAACTTTTAATATATTTAAATTTAATTCAATATTCACGACCCAGCACTCTTGTTTCACACTGTTAATGCTTCATTCTTTGTTGGTGTCTCCCTCCAAGCCAACCAAAAGGCCAGTCTAATACACTAGGATGATTTAATGCTCCTGCAGCATCTCAAGTCTCCCTCATACCATCTTAAGTGATTCTAACTCTGGCACTCAATGCCCTCTGACACCCCACACGCATAAGTGCTTTTCCATTTCAGACGTGCTCAGACTGCCCCTTGCCACCCCCCCACCTATTTTCGTTGCACATAATTGCATCCATCGTGTTCTTTATTTATTCCAAGTTGTAATGCTTTCACTTCCATTAAACTGGTAAAAGAGGAAAAAAAAATTCCCACAACGTCTGTGCCGAGCACACGCTGTGTCATCAAACAGAGACGACGACGTTGGAGGTGCTTTTTAAGTTGAATGTGCCGTCAGCTGCCTGCTCTCCGGGGCTGAGGAGCTGCAGAGAGCCTCCTGACGTTAAAAGACACATCCATCTGCCTGGCTGCTGATGTGAGTGCTGGCTTGTTTAAGTTCCGCTCTGTGTGTGTGTGTGCGTGTGTGTGTACGTGCACAAAAGAGAAGGAGGAAAAAAACTGAATCACAGATCAACAGACTGATAGAGAAAGAGAAGGAGAGGCGTGGTGTTGTTTGTAAGATGTGTTGTATAATCCCACAGCATCACTCCTCTGACATCACACGTCTCCATTCAGAAACAGCCTCCACCCTGAGGGACAGGGTGGTCATGTCAGCCAGCAGCACGCTGTAGCATCCATCATTTAAAGGTTACATTCTTGTGCGCGCCCGTTAAGAGATGGATAATAGAATATGCTCACTGTCTGCTATCAATTTCACTGAAAATGAACAAGTGCACAAAATCTGTCTGAAGATGAATTTGATTGTTCAGGTCGTTCTGTGGCCACTGACTGATGAAGATGTCTGACTTCTTGGGAAGATTAAGAGAAAATTTGTTCGGCTCAAGAGCCCTCTTATAAGCGGGTTGTGTCCCTTTACAGCCAGGAGCACACTGAAGCACAGGCACACACGTACTTACTGTATTTTATGAGTCTGAGTCAGAATGGTTGAGTTTTTCTTTAAGCTAAAAATAACTTGTCATATGGTTGCTGCGATGTGCGTGATGAAGTGATCGTGCACCGCAACAAACAAACAGACATTCATTAAAGAGGGATGGTATGTCTTCAAACTTACCTCTGCCAATGTCTAAGCTAGGGATCAGTCAGGAAAAAAGCAGGTTATTGAGTGTGAGTGAGTGTAAAATCTTGATCTATAAAGTAACATAAGCTTTTAAATAAAAATTATGGAGTCAAAAGTACAACATTTTCCTTCTGAAATATAGAGACGTATAAAGTAGCACGAAATGGAAACGTACAGGTACCTAAAGCTGTGTCTTCTTAGCATTGAGTTCACACTGAGTCATAGAGAGATCCTTTATTGTCACTGTGTGTTATACAACGAAACTTTGCCGGAGCAATCCAGTTAGCAGCATATGAGTGTGTGCACATGCACCAGCACACACTCGCAAAAGCTCATCACATTATATCTATGTTTTTAAGATATATAATAAATACTAAGGGGACGGGGGTTTATAGTCTCTGGAGTTCCACAGCCTATTTGTGCATGTGATGGAGTTCCCGAGGGGAGGGTGGTGAAGAAAGGGTGTCTGAGGTGTCAGGTGTCCTGCCTCATGTTTGTGGCCCATGTGAGAGCATGGCCTGAGTTGATGTCACCAAGGTTTGGTCATGTGGCAAAGTGTGTGTCAGAGGAGGGCGTCAGCAAGCCGGTCGCCAGAAAAAATGTTGGCATTGCACATTTCTGCTAATCATGGATATGTTGTATTTGCACATTATCATACAGCAGGGTGTCTGGGCTCAGCATCACAGAACTCGGACATCTGGAGGAAGCTCGGAGTAGAGCCGCTGCTTCTTTGTGTCGAAAAGGGGTCAGTTGAGGTAGTTCGGGTATCTGATCAGGATCCTCTTGGACATGTTCTGGGCATGTCCTGCTGGTAGGAGGTCTCAGGGTAGACCCAGAACAGGCTGGAGGGATTACATATCTCATCTGACCTGAGAACACCTTGGGGTCCCCCAGGAAGAGCTGGAGGGCAAAGAGGGACACCCAGATAAGTGGGCGAAAATTGATGGATGGATGGACTAGCTGATATGTTGAAACTTTAGGTGTCAGCAATGCTGCGGTTAGCGTGGTTAGGTTTAGGCACAAAAACAACTTGGTCACAGTTGGAAATAGATCATATATTGACTTAAAATGCCCACTTTTGGTGGCACAATCCTCGCTGGAAAAACAGCGGTGTCTCATTAAAATAACAACTGCTTTCCGTGGCGCTATCCTGGCAGGAAACGCAGCAATGTCTCTGTAAACACAAATGCTTTTCACTTCACTTATCTCAACAGAAAGTGCAGCAGTGTCTTCATAAAAAAACAACAGCTAGTTGTTGCACTATCCCAGCAGCAAACGCAGTAACAGGTTGCTAAAAAAAACACCTCAGTTTAGTGGCTAAAAAGCTGCTGGAAAAACGGTGATGGGTCACTAACACATTCTCACTGCGACCACGTCACATATTGATGTTTGGTCGTGGACTTTCCACGTCCAGATATGACGGGAAAGTTACCCTGGGTGAGTTAGTTGTTAACGTTCTGGGACACCGTGTCAAGCTCTGCCTGTTGCATGCATTGTCTTCTTTCAAAATACACTTCCGTTTTCACAGGAAATTGCATGTTTACATACAATCTCTTTCAAATAAAGGCACTACATCAGTACAACAACGCAAATTGGATTTTTTTGCCTCCAACAACTAACACTTTGGCTTTATAATCTTACTGGACACGAACACCACTTTCCCGAGTAAAGGTCGGCGTTTGTTGGTTTGCTGTTAGAACTGTAGAGATATCCGTTAAACTGTGACGGCGACTAGCTGCGTATCATACTGATAGTTAAGGACGGCTATTTTCGTCAGTGTCTGAGGCCTCAAGTCGCTGCCCAAGTGCAGGTTTTCGACAACTTTAGAGTGAGACCAGGGTGCTAAGACACAACCTTTTTTGTGGTTTGTTGTTCTTGAACAGTGACTCTGTAGTGGTCTGCAGCTTGGCAGGTGTTTCACCTATCTACCAGGCCATCCACCATCTTCTCTACCTCACAATGACAAAGTCAGCTCACATACCAGTCTCTAGAAATGCTGATATGATACATATAAAATGTGCAAATGTAATGTCCTCTGTAACAACAACAACATTTACATGTGGATGAACACAACAGAATTATACTGATGCCACTAAAAGGCATTTCATGTATGCATCGCTGTGAGGAATCTCAGCATATCTGAATTTCCATCTGTCTATGTGTTGTTGTTGTTTTTTTAATCTGTTGTTGTGTAAGTTAAATCGGCCCCCTGGGCACAATGAGGATTCTGAGTGATGGATCAGAGGTTTTTAAACTCAAATCCCAGCAGGTTCCCGGTGGTGGAAGATTCACTGTCTGAATCTGTGATTCCTCTCCGGGGCTTGATGTTCTGTCTGTGTGCATCGTTCCATACAGACCCACACAGCTACTTGAGACATTAAAAACACAGGAAACATTTCTAGTGATTGCTACGTCTCTTTCTCTTTCTCTTTCTCTCCTTCTCTCTGTTTGTTGAAGAGAATTACACAGGAATAAGGGGAAATCAGACTAATTAGATTAACAGTCCTTAGTGCCAATCTCAGTCTCTCGCTGGCTTTGTTTCCTGGCTCGCATTACTTTAATTCTCTCTTCCTCTTCAAACGAGCTTTATTGCTATAAAATACAACATCATTTGTTGGCAAAGCACTGATGACATGAATTGCCATTGTATCACCATTGTTAATGTTTGCCACCATCCACGGCGCCTCCCTCCTCCTCCTCCTCCTCCTTCAGTCTCCAAACCCACAGCAGGCAATTGGGACACTGCTGCTGTTTATCCACATGTCAATCAAAGCAGCGGGGAGAGAATGATATCAGCTCAACGACGGCTTGTGTGCGTCACAGTGGAACAAAAGCACGCTCCCATATGTTCACGTGCGCGTGTGCTCACTGAGAGCCAACAACAACGATACAAACGTACAAACAAGCTGCATCTTTCTGATCGTTTGAGTGGGTTCAGATTCTTGCTTTTGTACTTTATCCTCGCAAGGACCTATGACTCAACCAGTCAAGGTGAAGGAGCTGCAAAGGCTTCATCGTTTCAACCCTTGATTTCTTCTCGAATGGCATAACAATCAAACCTGATGCTGTTACATCAAGAGGTGTAAAAAAAAAAAAAAAAAGATGCAATGATCACTGTGACACAGCGAGAAAGGCGTCAGGGCCACATGTGGTCGTCCTCCCCCTCCTTCTTTGTTTGTTTTCATCCTCCTCCTCACCTCTTCACCCCCCCACCCATCACCCCATCATGAGGTGGGGAGAGAACGGCACGCCCGTTGTCATGGCTCACCTTCTTTTCAACCGACGTCTCCATGGTGACGCTGCCTCACAGCCTTTCATCTGCTCCCACCATCATCTCTTCCCACAGGTTTGGTGTCCTCCTCTCCTCCATTAGCCGCTTCCTTTCTCAGGCTAGACATTTTCTGTGGTGGCTTGCATTCATTACTTTTCTCCTCTGTTGTATCCATCCGGCTCATCTCTCCCCTCGCGCCAATTACTGTGGTTAAAGCGTGGTCCTTGTCTTCAGAAGGCATGAGGTTTGAGCCAGGAACAGAGATGGGGGTGATTAGGGCTGCGATATGTTGTCTGAGCCATTAGGACAGAGGAGCAGAAGTAAGGATAGAAGTGTGCTGTCTTGAGCAACATAGGGAGGAGAGAGGAAGACTGAAGGAGTGTGTGAAAGGAATGAAGGTGGAGATTCGATACAAGGTTAGCCTTTTTGAAAAGGGCACACGTCCACGTAATGCTACAGGAATGCAGCAGAAAACCTGCGAGACATGGGCTAAACATCTCTGTATTAATGAGACTGAGTTCACCACCTTCTGCTAATGGGCAGGTTTTGATTTCATCTAACGGAAAAGTTTGACATTTGGGACACAATGTATTCACTGTCTGCTGAGAATCAAATTAAAAGGTTGATACCACTCTTATTTTTTAGAGTGGTATCGATCTCCTCGACTGACTCTCAGCACGAAAGAGACTTCTTGTAACTCCGCAGTATAAATGAACTCTTCTCACTTTTTTATAGGTATATATTTTTGGATATTTTGTATGTTTGTTAAATTAGACAGTAGAGAGATGCTAGAAAATGAGAGGAAAGAAAGATTGGGGACAACATGCAACACCCCAAATCAAAACTACGTATATTTCCTCTTACCTGTGGTGCTGTTTATCAGTCTAGATTGTTTTGGAGTTGCTGTGTGTTGGAAATACCGCCTGTAGAGATGTCTGTGTTCTCTCAAACGCAGTGGGGGAAATAAGTATTCAGCATGTCAGCATTGGCATATGTTATATGCAGAGCCATTGGCTCCAAACATGGCGTGCTGTATTACACTGCTAAAAAGTTAGTTTGAAGTTTGTCACACAGCATTCAGAGAACTTTGTAGATGACTGGGAGAATTTTTTTAAAAATCAGCCTTTTTAGCAACAATATGATGCATCATGTTTGAAGGAGAAATGTCTCTGCATATGTCCCTAAAAATACCATATCTAAGGTAAATGTCAGAAGTTGTTTCTCTTCTCGTGGTACCAGCAAATCCAAATTATCACAGGGATGATGACTGGAACCCTGTAGCAGGAAATTCTTGAGAAGAATCTGTTGCCACCCACCAGGATGATGAGGATGAGACGCAGATGGACCTGCCAGCAGGACAACGATCTATAACATACTGCAAGGGAGACTGTGTTGAATACTTATTTACCTTGCCACATACTGGAACTAGATGGCGCTCAGCTTGTGGTGCTCAAAGCGCCAAAAAATACATTTGAAAAACTTAACAGCAACGTCTCTTTCCAGAGATCATGACCCGGTTACTGAAGATAATCCACAGACCTTGTTGTGAGCAGTTTCATGTAGGAACTATTTCTTCTCTACCAAACTACTTCCACTAACTGAATCACCGCTCAAAGGGAAGCATGCATCTACTGCTAGCTCACTGTAGCTGTCTTGCTACCCCTGTGAGTTCCCCAGCACAGACGCACAGATTCAGCACTCAGTCTAAATGCAATACTTTTATTTACTGCTGCCCAGCACACAACAACAAAATCAGTCCTCAACATGTGCCTAAGGCTGCCCAGCTCCCCCAGCACGTCTCCCAGTCCATTCAGTTTTAAACCAAAAACTCTGGCAGTGTCCCTCTCTTTGGTCTGGGCCACAGTCATCTGAGGGCCAGCACACTACTGCATGAGAAAGGAGAGATGTAATCAGAACAAACCAGCAGCAGCTGTGACAATCAACTCACCTGGTACTCCTCTCATGAGCCATCCCCCCTACACCTCTCCCCTGCATCTGACAACTAATCACACCCACCTCACTAGCACCACTGAGCAAGCTAACATTACAGCTGAGGAGGATGTCATTAAAGAAGCTTTGCACTGCTGGAAAAGTCTTCTGGAAAGTCTTTGCATAAAACTAGGCTCTCTGTGCAGCAGAAAGATGCAAATGCTTTTGAAACTGGTGCTATATGACCAGAGGAAACAAAAAAAGAGTGCTGTGACACTGGCTTTTACTCAAGAGATAGAAAACCTACAACTACCAGAATGCAGTGTGCCACACCAGACCAATAAACTCTCCCATCGGTGGCTGATGTAACGGAAGCTTGGCTGTCTTTCCACAGGACACAAAATGGCGGCTAACAGGTAACAATCTTAAATTGCAGTTTCTGAACACATTTTAGCTGATAAATAGGTAACTCATTCACTAAACATTGGTTTATATTTGATCAGTACAGACTAGTTATACTGTTTGATCTAGTTTTGTCAGGAAGCAACACAGGCAACAACACAGGAATCAGTATGGTGCCCACTTCATGGTCACTATCTCTCATATTACAGCCAAACAGTGCACTAATATATGTTTCTGAAGACATTTTAGGAGCAAAGAAGGCAATATAGAAACTGTATATTGGTTTATATTTGATCAGCACTGCCTAGTTTTACCATTTGATGTGAGCTGCTATACTCTTTGTATCCATGGTGGCAGGCGTATGAAAATACTGAAGTACACTCTGTAGCTGAAGCAACAGCCCAGGAGCCAGAGAGGAGGAGCGGAGGAGAGGAGCAGGAAGATCTGAGCTCTGGTAAGATGGAGGGAATTTTACTACGTTTATTTACACATACTGCCCACACTGTTATGATACAAAGCTGATTCAAAATTGGCAAAGTGTCCCGTTGATGTTTATATCTCACACTCTAACAAGCATGAGCCTCTTGTTCATGAGTAGATGCACACTTCCTTCAGCGTGGTGATGCAGTTGGTAGGTGTAGTTTGGTAGTGAGAAAATAGTTCCTATATGAAACTGCTAAGCACAAGGTCTGTTGTTTCCTGTGGAAAAACAGCCAGGCTTGCATTACATCACCCACCAATGGGAGGTCAGGTGCAGTGCAGTGCATTCTGGTCGTTGTAGGTTTTCTGCCTCTCAAGTAAACGCAAGTGCCGCAGCCCTTTTCCTCTGTTTCCTCTGGTCATGTAGCACCAATTTCAAAAGTATTTGCATCTTTCTGCTGCATAGAGATCCTAGTTGTATGAAAAGACTTTCCAGAAGACTTTTCCAGCAGTGAAATACTTCTTTAATGACGTCCTCCTCAGCTGTAATGTTAGCTCGCTCAGTGGTGCTAGGTGAGCAAGCAGTAGATGCACACTTCCTTCTGCATGGTGATACGATAAGCGGGTGTAGTTTGGTAGAAAGAAAATAGTTCCTACATGAAACTGCTCACAACTAGATATTGGACAAAGCCATCATGACGTCACCCTCTAGCTTGTGGACTTCAGTTTTGAAGCCTGTGTTTGGCATTTTGGCCGTTGCCATCTTGGATTTTTGGAGCCAGAAGTGACCATATGTGGACGAGATGGTGGAGCTGTGGAGGAGCAAGGGGTGGATCTGACTCATAGGCTGTGGTTACCCAGTCTCACTCCGAAGTTGTTGAAATCTGGCGCTTGGGCAGTGACATGCAAGTGTCAGAGCCGCCTTTAATGTCAGCATGATATGTGGCCGGTTGCCTTTATAGTTTAATGGCATACTGCAGCGTCAGGGGGAAGTACGGCAGGACAAGAGGAAAGCTAAGGCGGCGAAAGTCCAAGAAGGGTGGGCAGCAGGGTTGTAGTTGTTGTATGAAAAGACTTTTCAGAAGACTTTTTCAGCGGTGAAATACTTCTTTCATGGTGTCCTCCTCAGCTGTAATGTAGCTCAGTGGTGCTAGGTGAGCTAGCAGTAGACGCAGACTTCCTTCTGTGTAAGGATACGATAAGTGGGTGTAGTTTGGTAGAAAGAAAATAATTCCTACATGAAACTGCTCACAACAAGGTCTGTGGATTATCTTGAATAACTGCATCATGATCTCTGACATTGCTGTTGAGTTTTTTAAATGTTTTTTTTGTTGTTCATATTTGCATGTAAAATGTGTTTTTTGGCTCTTTGAGCACCACAAGCCGAGCGCCATGTGGTTGCATTATATTTGAGAGAGGGCAGACATCTCTACAGCTGATATCTCCAACACTTGGCAACTCACACCAAAACTAACAGACTAATAAATAGCACTACAGGTACCAGGAAAAAAACACATTTTGATTGAGGAGTGAACTGTCCCTTTAACCCTTAAGGCACCAAGGTTCGTTAGGCTTTGCAGTCTCTAATGAAGTTCCACTCTTGAGCTCATTTTTACATCCTCTGCACATTAAAGTCACTATTTCAGTCTTTGCTTCCACCGTCACAAACCTGATCCTTGTTCTCTCTCTCTCGTCGTGTCAGCAAACATTCCCCAATTTGCCGCACTGTTCCCAAACTTATCTCCAGTTTCAGCTCCTATTTCCGCTCTGCCTCCCACTAACCTGTCACCCTCCATTTTTCTCATTATTACTACCCTCCACCTCACTACTTTTTTTTCTTTTACTCTGCATGTATAAGGGCTGTGAGTGTTCACCTTGGTGTTCTGACTCATCCCTTTTCAGCAAACCGTCACTGTGCTTTTTCCCCCCCACTGTGCATGTGTATGTGAGCACACGTGCACAGATTATGTTAGTGTCTATGGTGAGGGATGCAGCGTGACGCACTGGCTGACGTCGTCAGAGGCAGAGGCAGGATGTGTTTTTTGATGAGGAAATCTTGACAATGAAAAGAGAGCAGAATGAGTAAGTGAGCATACCAGTAATAACGCACATATTTGCAGCCAGAATGATACAAATGAGCATTATTACATTCATGCTGTAAAGCTCCAAGTAGTCCTTTTGCCTCTAATTGGGTTTTTCGTCCTTTTGTCTCCCTAATTGGCTGCGGTGTAACTTGAGATGTACAGCGTCTAGGCAACCGTGGTCATTTTTATGTTCATTAAAATCTGCCACTTCTTCTGTCCTCCTCTGCATGACTCCATCTCACCAGTGTCTAAATGTGATGCTGCAGGGGATGTGTGTGTGTGTGTTTTTGCAGATGTGTGATATTGGTCACATAACAGCTCAGATAGAGACACTGTAGATGTGTTATCAATGTCCCCGCAGTGTGGCACGCCCAGCGAGATTGTTTATTTTTGTGTGAGATTCTTTTTAAATATGCTCTTTGTCATGCCAGTGCTGTTCTATTTTGGTCTCCCCTCCTTTTCTTTCACAGTTCATCCTCTCATCTTTCCATTATGTCTCGTTCACCCACCCTCCTCTCCTGCCTGTTTTCCTACCTCCTCCTCTGCTTCGTCCCTCCCACCATCCCCCCTTTCCCTCCTCTCCTCCCCCCCTCTTTTTTCTTCTCCTGTGCTTCATCTCTGCGGTCTCTGTCTCTCCCTCCACCCCTCCCTGTCGGCGGTGTGCTGATGCCGTCCTGGCCGCCTCCCAATCCGCTTGCCCCTTCGCTCCTCCACCCCCGCACCTCCCTCCATCCCTCCTGATGCTATAAATACCCAGCATCGGTGAGTCATCGCCCAGACGTATTGGTTGCCTCTCCCTCTGCCTCTCCATCACCCCTCTACCCCCCCTCCCTCCACTTTCTCACTGCTCAAGCTCATTGCCAGGCCTCTCTCCCACCTCCACTTTGGCCTTCGTATCGTGATGACCCAACTAAGCAGGGGCGTGTGCCTGGCGTGGTGCTGCTGGCGTTGCCGAGCGCAGCAGCCAAAGGTCGGCTTGACACTTAAGGACCAAAAACAAAATCAGCAGGAGTGCACACAAGACGGGGAACCAAAAAAGTAGAGCGTCACATCCACTAACTTTCCAATTAGGTGCTGTGGCTCTCCTTAGATGCCCCCTGAGCAGCTTCATAGTCAGATCAAACATGTTTTCTTGTATCTTCTTGTTCCAGTGCCTAATTGCTGCTTAGTACATCAAAAGAAAAAGTCTTTTTGGCCTTTTTTTTAACACGTTTGGTATCTTTGGATGCCTTCAAATATAGATTTGAGTTTGAATTCTGTGTGCCTGAGCAGTGCTTTATCACACTTTGAGTTTTTAATGAAGGGCCTGCTAATGAGGTTAAAGGGGTTAATGGAGAAAAAAAAACATGACAAAGACATTTTAGGGAGCTACTTTGCACACAAAAGGGCAGCAGAAAGAAAAGGAGGGTTGCGCACCTTTTCCTATCCTCCCTTACACACCCACACTTCACATCCCTGCTGCACCTGAGTGTGTCTTGCATATAACTTTAACAGTCCAGTGTCACATCTCAGTCCCAGTCCTCGCTCTACCACCATCTTTCAGCCTCAGATGTAATTATTCTCAGTTTTCTCCAGCTACCACCCACCTCTCCAGAGTTATGAGGCAGCTCCGGTTCAGCTCCGCTCATCCTTGGGTACACTCCAATATGGCTTATTGGCTCACGCTGGTGAGTGCGCGCATCAAGCTCAAACACAGATAAAAGTTTTTTTTGCGCACTTCTGAGTCATATAAGTCGACAGGAAGAGGGAGCAGGCAAGGCGCGCGAGGGAGACAAGGGAGTGAGAGAGTAGGAGAGGAAAAAAAAAGTTGGAATAAAGTGTCAGAGAGCACAAGAGAAGACAATCAAAGAAAAGACAAAGACAAACACAAACCACATTCACACAATATGGATAAGATGTCCTTCACAGTTTCGGGCTCCTTGGCGGTGGTGGTGCTGTTGTTGTTATCTTTGTGGTGGAGACACACTGTGTGTATGTGTCTGCGTCAGAATCAGTGGGCTAATGAAGGGAGCATTATGCCTCTGACGCACTCTCCGGTCCCATAGGGTTGGATGGAGGGAGTAGAGAGGAGAGGAGGGGTTAGAGGGATGGCTTGTCTCTGTGTGGTCTTACAGATACTGTTTTAAAATGAAATGCAAAAGTGGCAAGGACAAAACCATATTGTAGGATTTAAACCACCTTTGTTCTGTCAGACTGCTTTAACTCGAGAGGTTTGTTCTTGCCGATAAATGTTTTCTGTCTCTGATACATTAAAGGTTCAGTACTAAGCTTTGACTTCACTACATTATGTAGGAGCTTAATACTCTCTGTAATGTCTATTGAAAGCCCAGGAGCAGAATTTATTAGCTCACAGTTTAACTTGTAGCCTACAATTTGTATATATCGTATTTAAATTATTGTGCACAAATTGTTTAATCAAACATTTTATAGCCTCAAGCCTGAACGCTGTGAAGCAGATAAAGACACAACAAATCAAGTTAATCAGAGCGGAAACAACTGCTGCTTAAAGCTGAAACATGTAGTTCATCAAAGCACCTATAGCCTCTACAACATTCAGCGCATATCCATGATTCAGAGCTCTCAACATGAAGGCAGCTGGCAGCTAGCGATGCTAACTGCCAGCTGCTAACAACGCCAACAGTGCTGACAAGGCTAGTGGTGT
>JAPZEB010000004.1:14250016-14268372 GCA_029783705.1 Chaetodon striatus
TCTGTGAAATTAAAGTAAATAAAAGCTTTGTTTCCACTGAGGGAAATGGTTTCAGCTTACAAAAACAGACAGGTGGTCTGCCTCACCGCCACGTGTAGTTACATTTCTGGGGAGGTGCATGCAGGCCACTTTGTAGGGTACAGCGTAGGCTCTACCTCGACGTATACATCCCGCTCTTTAGTGCCTGACCAACCGTCCAAAAGCCAAAGCTATGCAATTTCCAGTGACACAAAAGTAATAAAAGCAGCAAATCCTCATGATTAAAAAGTTTAATTTCCTGCCAATCCTATAATCCAATATCTTTTCAGTATGATAATTATGTAAGATTCTTTTAACTTGATCCCCAATGAAATTAATCTTAATACATACCAGGTTTAAATTACTGTAATTCTTGTTTTCTATTGGTTGTGAAAAAACAGTGTGTTCTGTCTGCAGTATCAAATCTATTATATTCCAGTGTTTTCTTTATCAAATACTATATAAAGAAACTCAAAAAATGGCTCAAGTGATAGTTGTACCACAAACATAATTTCTGTTTCCTTTAATTTTCCTGAAATGCCGACTAATGTCATTATGGCGTTGTTGGCGAGTGGTGATCTGACCTCTTGCTGACTCCGTCATGCATAACACATTACTGCAATTACACATCAGGGTGTTGGCTTTGTATTAAGCCTCCATCAGTGTACTTCCATTTCCCCTGACCAAATTAGAAAACCTTTTTAATCACACTGCACAAATACTAACTGTTTTCAGGCTTGGATCCCATCTCCTTCACAGCATCCATGTTGTACACCATGATGCCCCTGGGGATGTTTGGCCAGCTCGTGGGTTTACAGTCAACTACGATGATATACTGCAGCCTCGGCACATCGCACAGTATGGCCTGGGACATGGAGGAGGGTGTAGGAGGGAGGGAGGGAGAAGAGTGAGTAAGAGGAGAAAAGTAATTATGCAAATAGAACCGAGCTTCTTATCAAGCCCTGATGTTACACAGCGTAAACAACCTGCACAGCCTTGTTTAACACAGCTGACATGACAGAGACAGAAACAGGTACCTGGAGACGGCTCTGCAGCAGGTTATTGCTTGTGATGATGTGCGTGACCTCGGTCTCGTTCAGGCCGTGGGCGATGGCTGTCGGTCCAAGAGTGGCGTACAGGGTCACAACTGTCAATTAACATACAGCCAAGTGGGTCAGTCATCTCGAGTGCTTCACAGTACGCCCATGATTGTCTGGATAACATACATGTTTCGGTCACTCACGTGGGAAGTTGTACATAAAGCAGGCTTGTGCTGCCACTATCCACTCCGCTCTGGTCTCACAGAAGATGGCGATGTTGCGTTGGGGCCTCTGGCCGAGTGCTGCCAGACCACTGCCAAAACACTTTGCGGCCTCGTACGCTTCCTCGTACGACAGCCAGTTATAGTTCCCTAGAATAACCTGCACACAACATGCAAAGGTTTTTGCAATATTCAGGATTATTTCCACACATCACACCAAACAACATGAAAACTGACGCACGTACAAACACACAGCTTCAAAGCATCTTTTCAGGAGCAGTTTTATAATATGGAGAGAGAGCGCTTTCATGATTTCAAGGACCTTACACCCCTGATATGAGCACTGTTTATCTGCATCATACTTTAAAAAAGGTAATATGCAACACCAGCACTGAATCTCAAAGAGCTCTGATGTTGTTGCTGGCACACCATCATCCTCCATAGGCAGTCATTCAGCGCCATCTACAGGGCTTTTTCAGCCATGCAGGTGTTAATGAGGAGGCTCTCAGCTGTGAGACAAAGCAACAGAAACACTGCTGCTCCTCCACCCACATCCCTCACACTGTGCACAGTGGCAGACTGCGCTGTCAGCCCAACAGACACAAGCGAACTTCCTGTAATCCCACAGATTCACCTAAAGTTACCCTGCTCTCAACCTACATGTGATGAGCAGTACCACCCACTGACTATGTCCTAGTTCCTGACAATGGAGGTGTGTCGATTTCCAGTTTCGCCAGTCCGGTCCGGTGTGCGAGCTTAAACCGGTCGAACCGCCATTTGTAATGATGACACTTTATGGAAAATTGAAAAGTAACTTACATCAGCAACCTGTGCTTATGGCACTAAATCCAACTTGTATTGGCCATGTGCAGTTCACTGTTGAATAGGGGCCGGCAACATGAAGGAGATTCAGTGGAGGCGGGAGGGGGGAAGAGCGGCACACATTGGGTTTGTTTGCTAGAAAGTTCCTGTGTTTTTTGGGGTGATGAGACGACACATGGCAGAGTTAGTGGGTCTGCAGCAAAGCGGTGTAGGTGGAGGCTGTGCACCTTGATGGGTATTGTAGCCAGCAGATCACCCGGATCTGCCGCTAAATTGGAGTGGTGACAGCGGCATATACATCACCACGACCCCATGGCTCATACTAACACAAAGAAATCCTGGAAGATTGATAAGGGAACTGATGACTGCCATTAAGGCTTACATAAAGTTGTATTGTGAGAGTCCCTGTCCATGCAGACAATTATTTGTTGACTAGGAAAGCTACCATAGTTTTTGCCCTGTAGTCCGTCATTGTTGTTTGTTTTGTCGGCTGACTATCATGGTATGTGTTAAGCATCGCACTGGCGCACTGAAGTTGAGTGGACCCAGGCTCTCCAAAAAACTAAAACTGCACCAGTATGGCAACATTTTGGATTCGTAGCCAAGAGGTGTCCTAACTGGCTGCGAGCGACACAGTGTGCTGTTATGAACTCAACTTTGCAGGATGTCCTGTTTCAAATTACTCCTGTTGCTCACTTTGAACGCGCTGCAGTGGACGAGGAATGGCTGTAGAGTTGAAATGAAGAGGTATCGATAAGATACCTCCTCATCTTACTACAAAAACTTAAATAAGGTGGTAGCTGGCTGAGGGAGGTGACCGGAGAGGTGAAAGTTTCTGGTCAGTATACCGGTCCGATCTGGTGTTTGGCTACCCAAGCTGACAACAAACCGAACATTTAAAAGAATGATACACAAACCTTCCGAGAACACAAGCGTATCGGGGCTGTGACTCTCACCTTTTTGAAAACCTTGCCATTCGGCTGGAGCTCGTCCTCCTCACTGAGCACCTCCCTGGTGCCCAGACAGTCTCTCTGCGGAAACCGACTTGCGGCATATTCAAACATTTTGTCCAGGGTGTCCACCCCAGGGTGCAGCCACGCCACCAGCTTCTCTTGACTGTTGATGGCCCTGTACGGCCCGGCTGGGTGTCCGCTAACTGAGCGCGCCTTGATCCGTCGAGCCCGTTCCAAGTTGGTGCCAGCTCCCGAGAAAAAGTACCAGGGTATGAAGGTGATGACGGAGTAGACCCACACCACCGAGCGAAACACCTGCAGCAGCAGGGGGTTCAAATCCTCCTTCAACTTCATCTTTGAGGATGAAGTCAGTGCTGAAGATGAATCAAGCCAGACAAGCAATGATACACTGCGTTTGTCACTGTCCCGGCTGAAGGTTACAGGCGGTGCTTCTTTGGCGCAGCAAAACAACCAGACCTGCAACACAGAGACAGAACATGAAATTTTAGTAGTCTGGAATAAAAGAGGCATCAGCACATTTGGAATTATCGAGATGCAGAAACTCTTCTGCCTCCTGGCGAAAGCAACCTTGCTTGCCTGCAGATCATCTTTGCCTATTCTTAGGCCAGCTCTCAGTCAGCACTATCTGTTTCACCAGATCCACTGGCCCTGCTGCACAGACCCCAACCTCACAGAGACAATACAACACTTGACATAATCAAGATTTCATAATAGCCATGAAATGATTAGTTAATCAACTGATTAGTTGACAGACGTGAAACTTTGCTGATTTCATTTCATTATCAAAAACATTGCCTTGCTATATTTTCAGGAATTAAACACCTTATCTGCACCTCACCACAAGTGACTCATACACCTCAGGGTATAATAATGTTTGCAAATCCAACATTATAGCTCTCTTGTTTGACTGTACTACAAAAACCCCTGGATCAAATCCGACTGTCTCCCAGAGCTCAGCTATTCTAGTGCATCCTCAGGGCCAGAGTGTAATTTGCAGTGTGGCCCTGTAGCCACTGAGCCAGAGTATGCAAGAACTAGCAGCAGTGACTCATTCTGCAGCTTGGAACGAGAAGTCCAGGGGTCACAAGGGAGACTGGCATAACCTGGCCAGCTAATATAACAGCACTGAGAAGAATCTAACACTGACCGCTGATGTGGGCCTGCCCCTATGTAAACACAAGCTACAGAAACCAACCTAAATAATCCTTACTTCGTGTCTAGCTGCACTTCCGAGAACACTTAAGGAAGTTCTTACTTAGAAAAACAAATATTATTTGCATCTAACATGCTACACCTCAATGGTAAACAGAGACACGTGGGCAGAAGCTTAATCTCAGTGAGTCCTCGGTGAGTGTCCAATTAGGCTATCTAATACTTGTCCCCTGCACTGCACCACAATCTTGTCCTCCAGAAAGGATCGAGACACTATTACATGGCCATTGGCCAGTATAATATTACACTGCAGGGGCCAATTTGTCTCCACACAACAATAGATGATTGCCTCTCATTGTGTCGGGTTCCTTATAAATTCAAAGCAGCGTGTGTATGTGTTAGTGTGTGTAAACAGACGGGTGTGCAAGTGCTCAAAACTTCCTCATGACGTCTAACCTCGGAGGTCAAAAACAATCATTTCAAAGTTATGGAGTCCGATTCGTGCCAAAATTATGTCACACGTGCACTGTCCATGTCAACTGCTCACGTGACAAAACATTCATCAGTTCAATTTTACAGTGTGCTTCTGTCATCCTGTTGTACTCCCTATAATTTCACTGTTTTGTCTTGCATGTCAACAACATGTGTAGTCCTTCCTGTCTTTTGCCTGTCATCATGTGTGGTCCAACTGTGTTGTTATGAATGATGTCCCGTTGCGTCATTGTCCCTGTCGATTGACTGTCAGTTTGCATTTTGTCCTTACGTATCGTCTGATGGTGTTGTGATGAATATCGCACTGCTTTATCATTCTAGGGCTGACGCGATAATCACAATATTGCAATACGACGCTACTGACAAGCCAACTGCAGTGGATGACAGACAGCCGCCACAACGGCTATGTTTGTGTTTTTTCTATTTTTTGTGGGAGTCCCGTTTAAACTGCCAGTGGTGTGCAAAAAGGTGCACACACTGCACATCTGCTGCTTTTTTTTCCGGTCCAGAGCGAATAACTTCTCTATCTTGTCTGACAATACTTCCATAGACGTTCAGCTGAAAAAATGTTGCCCCCCTTATTGCACCTCATTGCCTCTCTGCAGTTCACAATGAACAAGTATTCAATTTGTTTTAAAATGTGTCATGTTTGTCATTCAAAAAGCAACAACATACCTACTAACAGCCTTACAATAAAGATATTTACAAAGCACTACAAAAAGGAGAAATAAAGTCCTTTGCAAAAACAGCAAATAATGACAGTAACAACACACATCTCGCTGTTGAGCCACCTTTGATCAACCCCGGGGGAAATTCCTTCACTGTAAGGGCCCTATCGGTCTGTCTGCACTTGACGGTGTTGTTGAAAGTCATAGTTGTGGTTTCCTCTACCAAGCTGTACTGTACTGTACAAAAAGTGTAACGAGTTCAAACAAAAGGAAAGTCAAGCAACAAGGAGAACACATGACAACGATGAAACAGTCAAATTGCAAGGAGAACAACACATCTGCTGGTGGTGCTGCTCTGCAAGAGACCCAGATACTGTTGCTGCTGCTTTCTGCCTCCTTTGATTGTTTTTTATTTGCCTAAAATGAATTTGTGCCAACCCCAGTTAAGATTTTAAATAATGTCGCTTGATGCTTTAAGGGTTGTGTTGTGTTTTGCTCATGGTGCTCTGGTGTGTGCTGGTGTTATGTGCAATACATGAGCGGCTGATGAGCAATAATGTAATGTGTAGTATGTGTTTTTATGTCTTTTTATGGTGTATGCTTTTCATTTCATCTGGACTATTATTGCAAGGCAGCAATACTTGTGCAGCTCCTGAGTCCAGGACGAATTCCCCTACAGGGGACAATGAAGTACATGATGTTGTATCGTATTGTACATCAGGATGGCAAGCAGAACAACACAGATAAACGACAGAGAGGATAACACATCTGGTTGACAAACGGAAAAATGTTTTGTCAGGTGAGAAATCGAAAGAAAGACAATCAGATTATCAAAACAGCTTTGTCACAGCTGCAGTGCAGTTCAAAGCTCAGTCGATGTAGACAGCGCAATTGTGGCATAATTCTGGCACAGATGAAACCACATGCAATGTAAGCACACTGGTACGTCTGTCCTTATCTATCATAAAATTGTATTTTTATGTAGTGCTGCTAGGTAAAATGAGAATGCAAACATCAGCTGCCTTTACTGTCAAGAATTTATCTCAATACATGTTGCATGTGAAGGTGAAGATGAACACGGTTGACAGGTTTCACAAGTTTTGCAGCAACTCACATACCAAAATCAACCGGCATTATTATACTGTAATTGGGCCTAGCAGACGCACAAAGAAGTCACAGCCCCTGGCACATCAGGAGGTTGAGAACTCACTCCGTGTCTGTTTAACACTTGCACCACCGGTTGAGTCACTGTGTACTTTCTTATTAATAAAGTACATACACCTGTACCCTGTAGCTATTGCAGCAACACCACAGATGATAAAAAATGACAAAAAGCTCATCAGAGAACAATGTAATTAGAACGTAACATTGTTTTAATCACTAACCACATATTCATCTTTACAGTAAGCACTTCATGATGAGAATATCACCATAACTGTAATGCCAGCTCATCTGTGCAGGGCTGTCATAACACAAAACTGACAAGTGCATATTGTTTCAAAAGCAGTATAACGCAAACACACATACAAAGAGATGCGTAAAGGGTTTGGTATGCACTCAGTGTTTAGCAAAGGAGAGAACTGGGCCTTCTGCCAATATACTTCACACTTGAGATAAACACCACAGATTAAGACAGTTTTTCACAGTTCAGCATAACAATCAATAATGATTTTATCCAGATATAATTTGATACTAAATATAGTTCATGCTAATTGCCAGTGTCTGGGTGAGAATCAGGACAACAGGATGCTGATGAGTTATAAATCTGTGCCTCTATCACTTCAATCTGGAGATCATTTCACGCATTTTCACCATCTTACCATGTGCAAGTTAATCAGAAAATGCGTCACCAGAGGCTGTATATGCTTCTCTAGCTCGGACTGTTGTATTAATATGTTATATTTGTCCTTCCTGCGGTGTGGTGTCGATGTTTTGATGTGTGTGTCCTTATCTTAGATATCCTCTGCCAACGTGTGATAAGATCAGGACACATAGCTGTTATGATAACCGGTGCATAACTCTAGCTGTTATGCAAGATTCAATCAAAGCCTACCTATGTAAGCAGACTGTTTTCATTTTAATCAGCTAATAGCATGATATATTTCACCCCGCAGGGTCCGTCTCTATAGCTATCCAAAGCTAGCAAAGCAGCATCAAGATTAGCAGCTAGCGGACAGCTCAAAGACGCGCTAGCAGCTAGCATGTAGCACCTGAGCTAATCACTGCAGCTGCTGCTAGCTCGCTGCTGCTGCTACTGCTGCAGTTAAAATCAGTCTATTTAGTAAAACTGAGTGATGAATTACAAGGCGACACAAGCCTCGTATTGAACGCACATTAATGGCACACTCGAGGCGATGTGCCGCGTTGCTAAACAAACCGGCTAGCCGGCTAACAGTCATCAACATCTGCAAAGCGTCCACACAGCCATACATTCTCACCTCTTTTCTCAACCGCAACGTCTGAGCCGCTGCGGGATTGGATCAAGTCTTTTTATCCTTGTAACCACAGCTCTGACATTATACTGATAATAGCTGTTAACAGTGTGTGTTTGGTTATAAAGCACAGCCGCCGCTCTGTTAAAAAACGGATATAAAATTGAGTAAAATTGTAAATCTAAGCATCGCCGGGCCAGTGCTGCCAGCCCGGAAGCTAGTATGTGACGTCAGGACCTTTCTCAGTCAGCGATTGGAGCGCTGGAGGTGGCGCGTGCTAGGAGCAGCGGGGACGTCAGTGGGGTTACTACAGTTCACCGCCGTCTGGAGAGTCAGTTTCTGCCACGATGACCCGGGTTAGACTCGGGCTGCCGGTTTGTGCGAGCAAGCCGTCGATTATTCGACGTGTATTCGTGACCAGGTTTGAATGCCGTTCAATATTACTTCAACATTGTCGAGTATGAACTTAATTTTGTCACGGAAGACCGATACACAGCGCACGAGACGAGGAGACTGGAAGTGAGCCCTAACTGTATGTGGTAACTATGTCACTAAACATGTGAAACAGTGAGTGTGTTTTATCTGCCTGTGTGGGGCTGCAGACTCCAGTCTCTGTGAACAGCCCCCAACAATCCTCCCACCCGCCTCTCCTGTATGAAACATAGCATACAAGTGTTATTAGAGCAAAACCAAAACCACCGAAACACCACTTTCCTCTATTTGTGGACGAGATTACACGACTAGTGACTAGCATGCAGACCTGGAGCTGCCTGTAACTAATGCAGATGCAGTGGTCTCTGAAAGTAGCTGCAGTATCTTTATGACTTGCATGCCATTCATAAATATAACTCTGAAGAAAGGGGAGCCTGTGGGTTTGGCTTCTTTCCAAACGCTTGTAAGAGAACAGTTTGCACCAAAGTGCTTTTCAAGACAGTTACAGAGTGTTTTACATGTCAATAAACCACACAAGACATGAAATCAACAGCTTTTAAAAGAACTGATAAAAACACTTAAGCGTGTTAAAACAGAGGAAATAGTAGACAATCTAAGTGAACTTGAAACTCAAGTAAAATCAGGAAAGGCTCTCAGATAAAAGTATGTTTTAAGAAAGGACTTAAAGAGATCACTGACTCGGCCGACCTGATTTCCTTGGGCAGACTGTTCCAGACCTCGGGGCCCTGACAGCAAACAATCAGTCCCCGGTAGTTTTCTGCTCTCAAACAGACAGAAGAGCTCTGCCTGAGGACCTCAGTAAAGTATGTCCTGGCGTGTACAGCCCTAAGAGGTCAGGGAAATAGCAGGTAGAGAGACCAAAAAGAGCCTTAAAGGTAATCAGTAAAATCTATTCTAAACCATACTGGGAGCCAGGGTAAAGAGGCTAAAACTGGACTGATGCGATCACATCTCTTGGTTCTGGTTAAAAGCTGTATAATAGCATAAAACGTCAATTAATATCCCAGGCTATTGTTTGCTTAAATCACTGAAATCAACAGGCCTTTATTTGGGACAGGAGAGATTGAGTTACAGCACCCAGCATACAGACACAACACCACTTTATCCTGTTAAAACAATACTCACAACTTGGATTAATTTTTCTTAAAAACCTTTTTGATTCTTTTGACCTGTGGGCCCTTACAGACTAAAGTAATATCAATGGGTAATTCAGGAATGGACACATAATTTGACGTAGCCAACAACCTACTTTTATACATCTGAAGAACTTCTATTTAAAAAATAAACTGCTTGGCAACCAGATCAGGCGTCTAATTGAGACAGGCATTTATTTGTCAAAATGTGTAGCTACACCAGGCTAGTAAAGGGGACTGGAAATTTAATTAAAGTTTAGAGATCGTGTTACAGACCAAATTTCAACCTGCATACTTATTTTGTATTCATTGATGTGATTCTTTGTGTAAAAATAGTTACAAGGTGCTTTAACATAAATGAAAAGATACTCAAGGATGTCATAAAAATGTGTCAAATAAACATTTTTTAAATTTACATACTTAACATTCCAGTGCAACAGACTACAGACAATATTATTTTACAAAAATCACAATCAGCAAGCTTCAAATATGTTTTTAAGCCCTCTGACATGGCACCTGGCATGATATTTTCAATCAATCAGACAGTAAAACTTTATTTATATAGCACTTTTTATACACACAGAATGCAATACAGAGTGTTTCACACAATAAAAACAATATAACATTGTTTCTACAGCAAAGAAAACAGCGAAGATTGTAATGGTAAAATTATTACAGCACTCATAAAAAACGGAACTGAAGATGCTATATATAGCTCTATAAGAGATCACCTGCAGCCAGTTTAGTTCAAACAAAAATTACTAGTTTTTAAAAGGGATGCCATCTTTTAAAAAAGTGTCTCCCAACTCGTGGGTCGCAGTCCAAAACTGGGTCTTAGGTCCATCCTGAATGGACCTCAAGTGACTGGCAAACACTTTATGTTTAAGTACAGTGAATTTCAGGTACAGAGCTCTTATTTTGAAGTGCTGTTTCCTGCTGTAGAGAGAGTGACTAACCGTTAGCTACTTGACAGAGACAGCAAACTAGCTCAACAACATGGCCAAGTGCATACATGATGCTGAATGTATTAAACTTTGGACCTTGAACTAATGACTACGGAGAAATCTTGACCCTGTGGCTGGACCAGTTGGGAACCACTGGTTTAAAACATTTAGGGAGCACTTATCCATTTTGTTGTCATGGAGTCCAGTTTCTCATTTAGGCCCAAAACCACAGTAATTGTAGCTTTTTAAGACTTTGAACTTTAAAAGTTTTAAGTGAAGAAAATTCAGCAGTCAGTTGTCATGAACTGGAAGTGCTAATGCACATTTTGTCGTCTTTATTCAGTAATGCAAACCTAACTGTAACTCACACTGCAGCTTTTTGCTTTTAGCTTTCGTGCACCAGTAACAGCTGTAGTGAAGAGTACAGACAAATAGATGCCTTATAATGTTACCACAATGACAAACTGTTGACGATAGTATCGCTCATCTCTGAGAAGAGTTACATATTGAGGGGATGAAAGAAGCGTCTGCTGTCAGTTGTTTCTGGAAAATTTTCTGGTGAAGTTTGGAGTTACAGTGCGGAGAAAGTTTCCCTTCCTCCCAGCTGTCTGTCTCACCACTATTTTTGGCCTTGCCTCGCAGCTCTTTGTACTTTTCCCTCAGCTTGTCCCCTCTGGCCTTGTTTCTTTTCCAGTCCTCTCATTTGTACATGTCAGTATAGGATGATGAGGGAGAAAAGAGCAATCCAGATGAGGGAGATGGGTGTGGAGTAGATAGATGGAGGCGGAGGAACTGAGAAAGTTTAATTTAGTCCCACTAAACAACAGCCAAACACACAGACTGATAGAGAAACAGTTTCTCTCCATAAACTGCAGTCACCTGAGCAGCACCATCCCTGGAAGAGCCGTCTGCAACAATTTGTTGAGCAGTCATACGGCTACTGTTGAAAATCGATCATCTGGTCTCGTGACAGTAACCAGTGGTCATTTGAAAAAAGATGTCACTGGGCTGAACGCAATGACTGCATAGTTTGCTGGTTCACTTACCAGTGCATGAAGAGGCAGCTACCAAAAGTAGCTGATGAGGGCTGTTAAAACTATCTCACCCATTATTACTTAACAAAGTACATTTGATCAAGATAATGAACCCCAAAAATATCTCTTGGGTCACTGTAGCTTGTTGTCTTTTGGCCACTAAAATAAATGGTAAAATGTATCTGGGTGTATGAATGGACAGACATGTAAAAACAAATTCTATTAGCTTTATTCCTTTTTGTTTCTGTAACTCTACTTTTAGAGTCAAAGGTTTCCACAGGGGGAATTTTTGGATATGTCTTTTTATCACTCCATAAATCAGAAAATACTGTCAGCAGCCATATGAACATAAAATTTGTCATGTTTTTAGGGATAAATGTTCTATAGGTCAGGCTATGAATGATGTATGAACAAAGTCCTTTGTAAAAAAAACCTTCGGAACATGAATGTTAATATTACTGGAAATTTTGTATAAGTGCTGATAGAGTGGAAATTTTTGATGTATGAGAAAAAATATTTTAAAAAATTGCCTTTAAAAATATTTCTTGTAAAATTCCATACATTTTAGACAAAAAATACAACACCACAGGTGAAAAGGGTAAACATTTTAACTAATAGAACTTCCACACTTGATTACTTACATTTGCAATTCATTTTCTTATTATTTGTTTTCAGAAATGTTATGTTTAAATGTGCAAACTATGCATTATTTCCTTAAATGTGGACTTTCTTAAATACATTTCCAGGACATAGATTTGAACTCAATTAAACACTTTAATGTGTACTTTTGGACATTTTCTCTCTACCAGTCTGAAAGAAGACTTGCAATGGAGGCAAATTAGTCAAAATCTCAAAACTGACCTGCATGTACCTGTAGTGTCTTTCCTTTATCATCAAACTTGTTCATTTTACTGGACAGAGTGACACCTCCATGCAGCAATTTAAAAGCAGCATACAAGCAAATGGAATTTATAATTTTATAATTCAAACAGCAGGCATGTGGTTTATCGTTTCCTTTCCTGCATTCCCACTTGTATGCACCAGAGGGAGTCTTTCTTTCATTTTAGCTTTGCACTGCTCTCTTTCATGCTGCCGTTTGTTTGAACCTGACAGAGAGAAGATCCCAAAGTTCAAGACAGAGGAAAGTCTTCACTGATATCCACAAAGCAACATATTGGAAGTGAAATGGCAAGGTAAGCCATGTTTGACACTCTGACCCTGGACATTGATCTCTTCTCACTTGCCTCTGGAGTGTTTCCATGCTTGTTAGGCCATATGTCTGTGCACACATATTCTGACAGATACATACACGCAGACACACAAGTTTGTGCCTTTTCCTTCTCATAAACACACAGCATTCACACAAGCATGTGATCACATGACAAGTCAGAGAGTGTACAGACAGAGTGGTGATAATCGCTCTCCTCGGGCCATGTCTTTGAGGTCATCTTGATGGGACACAAACCATAAGAGGGCAGATGTTGTAAGCAAAGGGAACACTTTCATCTCCTCTGTGAAATTCGTGTGTCCAATCTGATAATGACACGAGGACGCACTTTGCGCACACTTAAAGAGCAAGACACAGGATGAGAGGAAAGTGGAACTGTCTGTCTCTGGATGACCCTGTCTGTCTTGACAGCGTACACGGCTGTTCACTTAGGATCCACCCATGACAACTCACAAGTGTCATGTGACTTGTTGAAAGTATTTCCTTAATGATATGTTTAAGCTGTCAAAAAGACTTCCACACACTAAAAAGACCAAAAACAGAGGACTTAAATGAAACATCTTTGCTTTTACAATAGGTGAATGTCTGTTGCATTCCAATCTTTTAACGAAAAACAACTGAACTAATAACTTTTGAGCCCCTGGCTGATTATGAAGCCCCTTGACGTCCAGTTGGACTTATAGGGAAAAGTGGGGGGAAGGGGTTTTGTAGGGATTAGGGAACAAAAGGATCCTTCTCTGTCATCAAAGAGGATCTGCTCCCAACTCATCCCCTGCTCTGTGGCGACAGCTTTTTATTTTTCGGGAGAGGGAGTGACGGCTGAAGGAAGGGAGGAGGGAGGGAGGGTGGGCTGTAGCGGGAGAGTTTGATGGTAGTAAGGGCTGCAGATTTCAAAGTAATCTTTAACTTTAAGCCCTGCAGTCCCTGTGAAATGAAGCCCTCTGCCCCAGACATAGTGTTGCCTATGGCTCCCCAGTGGAAGCCTGCCACCCCTCCTTTCTTTCCCAAGCTTTTGTCATGGTGGCATTTAAGTGGCATTACTCACCGACTGGATGACCAAGTGAAGGAGTCCCTTTGAGAGACCTGAAAGAGATGGATTTTAACTCCTGGGACCAGTGTCGCCTCTTAAAACAACACTAAGTGGAGATAAACACCCACTGTGTTATTGTGATTCAGCTGAAATAAATGGAGACATCTTCTTGAATCATAACTGATCTAATAACCCAAACCTACTAAATGACAGCAGGGTTGCTCGGAGTATAATGTTCTTAAACACAGGAAATGATGGGCGAGAAGAGAAAGTGTTTGGGCCCTGATTTATATTAAACAAATCCACACAAATTAAATTAGCCAATGTTTTATTGCACACTTCCCCGTAACCCGAGATATTTGAGAATGATCTGGGCACGGAACAAGTCGTGGAGTTTATATGTTCTCGCAGTATATATATAAAGCAAACTTAAGCCCATCATATGATTTAAGACCCCTAGGAGGTTATCTGCACTTCCATTGTTTCACTGCTTTACAACACTATTTATTTTGACCCCCTACCCCAAAGTTATTTCTCTCATCTTGTGAAGGCTCATGTCCCCTCAGGGTCATAGGCCTGGAGATCCCCTGCTGACCTGTTCCTCCACGGGGAGTCAGTGTAATCACACAGAGGTGGTTATGGGGTAAGCAGGTTCTGTCACTGGCACAATAGGTTGTGTTTTTAGGAATGGTGGCGGCACAGGAAGATCATAATAAATCAATCACATAGCACACACACAGTACACATATACACCTGCCTGCACAGTAGCTTCCAAGCACCTTCTGAAATCTCTCATATAAGTCAGGAAACAAGTGTAGGAGGGAGGAGAGAAGGGAAGGATGTGCTGTAATGAGCAATTTTCCCATCATTCAAGTCAGTATCTGCTAATGTTTCCATTAGCAAGACAAATCAAAGTGCTCTTTCAATGATTTGAAGCCTTCAGTGTAAGCATTTGTCATGACATGCCTGTACACACCATCACAGTTGCATTTGACTCAAACAAACAAGAAGTGCGTTCCCTTTAAAGAGGGTAAAAATAAAGAATATAAAGTTGCATACAAAAGTTGAATTCTGTAAGAAATGCAGACAAAATGCTGTGTTACATTTACCTCAAAGGTCAGGGGTCGGACCTGGGAATGACATCACAGCCAAGCTGATCGCCTTTTCAGGCCAGGTTAGCTACTGTTAGCAATATCAACTGATAAATACACACCATGCTGGATTTTCTGCATAGAAACACTGTAGCAGCATGTCCACAGATAGAACATGAACAGTATTGTGTGTACGACTATTTAAAAGAGACACAAATAAGACAGAGGTGCTAAAAAACAACATATTACTGCCGCTTTCCCTACTGTTGATGCACGGAGCAGCCATCTTGGATTTTGAAGTAGGAATTGAAGAGGTTCTTCTGATTTTCCAAGTCAGAAATGCTACTTCAGAGGGCGTTCGAGTTAATACCTCCAACTGGAAACTTGGAAATTCAGACTTCTCAAGGCAGGTGGAATGCACCTGTGCAGGGATGATGTTTTGCATACGGCACCCCGGAAGTTAGCATCGCCCTTGTTCCCTTGACAAAAATCCAATGGAATTTTTTATTTGGATTTTGGCTCATTTGACTTCAACACCACCACAACGAGGCTGTAAAGCAAGTTCGGCACCATGATGTCCTGTAGTCTCATGTAGCTACTTGTTAGAAACCTCCTTTTTTAAGAGATGTAAAGGCTTAAAATTCATGAGTGGGGTTTTTACTGACATATTTTATGCCATAGAACAAAATGTGGGAGTGTCTTAAGCTTGTTTGACCTTATTTCAGGCATCAAATGGAAAACCCATTCAAAAATACCTTTGATTTCGAGATAAGGGAACGGGGAGGGCAAAAATGCCGACTCATTTCCACATTTTAAAACTCATTCCCCCGCACCACTTTAAAGATTTTTTTTTTGCTCTATGATATATAATGTGACAGTAAATACCTTACTCGTTAATTTTGAAGCTTTTATGTGTCTTAAAAAGACAGTTGCTAACAAGTGGCTAAATGAGACTGCAGAGTCTCATCATGCCAAACACAGCTTTACAGTGTGGTGGTGATGCTGAAGTCATGTGATGGAGCGGACGGGCTAGAGGGGTAGTGGATGGGTCCAACAAACACCTATTTTTCACCTGTAAAAGTGGTGTTGGCGTCCCGTAAAATTTTAAGCCAAACTCTGTTCTTTTCTCCTAAACTCAACCATGTGCGTTTGTTGTTGGTTGTTGAAGGAAGAATGTTGTACCAACATAGTGCTTTTATTTTGAAAGAGACTGTACGTAAACGTCAAATTTCCTGTGAAAACGGAAGTTTATTTTGAAGGAAGACGATGCATGTCACAGGCAGAGCTTCATGCGGTGTCCCAGAACGTCAACAACCAACACACCTGGGGTACCTTTCACGTCGTATGTGGACATGGGAAGTCCATGACCAAACTTCAATACGTGACGAGACAATACATTCTCACTCCGACCTCGTCGCTTATTGCTCATGGACTTTCCACGTCCATATATGATCTGAAAGGTCAAAGGTGAAAGGTTGTTGATGTTCTAGGACACCTTGTCAAGTTCTACCTGTTACATGAATTGTCTATTTTCAAAATACACTTCCGTTTTCACAGGAAATTGAACATTTACAGACAGTCTCTTTCAAAATAAACACACTATTTTGGTACAACATTCTTCATTCAACAACAAATGGGTTAGGTTTAGGAAAAAAAGAACAAAGTTTGGCTTTAGAATTTTACGGGACGCGAACATCTATCTCGGGTGAAAGTTGTGAAAGGTGTTTGTTAATTTTCATCCTTGTCCTGCTGCGTTCCCCCCCGATGCCTTTTTCCATGGTTTCTGACGCAGCAAGTCACTGCCCAAGCCCTGGATTTCGATGGTTCTGGAGCGAGACCGGGCTCAACGAGGAGGAACTCGATAAATTCCCATTTGGAAATTTTATTATGTCTTCCTATGTTTGTAAACAAAATAAGCAGTTTCATGTTAAAGTGTAACTTTTCACATTCTCACCGTTGTTCCATTAAATCAGTTGATTTATTTATTTTCACTTTATTTGGGACCTAACTGGTCAAAGTGGGACTTTTGGACAGGTAAACAATAGTGATGTGGAATACTCCTTCACATAAATAGAGATGGCCGTCCACTGGAATGTGACATGTCATTTATAGTACAAACATTGACATCTGTAAGGATGTCTAAGCACATTAAAATAAATAATTTCCCTTTTATGATACTGACCAGGGTGAGCTGGTGCCAGAGGGTCACATTATGTTAGAGGTGAGGGAACTCAAGTTGCTTGCCTCAGTTTCAGGTCGGTACTTTAACATGCACATTAACCATGTGAGAATAAGCGAGAACAGGGTGAGGACACTGGCGACAAACAGACAGATGGGACCCACGGGCCACGTCGCGTGATTGAAGTTATGCACAAAGATGAGGCCCAGAAATAAAAGCACCACCACGGACAGGAAGGAGAAGATGGCGCACACGCAGCCGCTCACGAACGCAACTAGTTTGCAGGTCTCACAGTTGCTCTCCTGGGACAAGGATGAGGACATGGCCGGGACATCTGTGTCTGACGGCTCCGCAGGCTCCTGCTTTTTCAGCGGGAGCGACTCAGTCAACGCGCGGTTGTCGGGGAGGTTGTGAACCCGGTACTCCGGCACCGGAGTTCGGTGGCGACACACGGGGCAGCCGATCCTCCATCCTCGGCCCTCCCGGGAGTGCAGAGCCTCCAGACACTCCTGGCAGAAGGTGTGGGAGCAGCCCAGCACTTTGGGAGTGTGGCGGTCCAGGTCGAAGTAGTTGTAGCATATCTTGCACTCGTATTCCTCACCGGGGAGCGAGTCGGTCGCGTCAGGTGGAGCTGAGCCGCTGTCGCCTCCTGTGCTGCCCGCCTCCGCCATGTTCCGTCTGTTTTAGCTGCAGAAACAGCTTTATTTCTCCACAGTGTCCATTTGCACGAAGGAGCAGGAGCACACTGTGGAGTATTTCCGGATTAGAAAATGCCCGGATGGTGATAAAACGTAGTAAAGTGATCAAAAAAAAAAAAATCTCCGGTGTGAGTCAGTCCTGTCAGCTGTCGTGACTTCATCCGGTTGTGTGATCACAGACTTGTTGCGTAACGGGCCCGGGCACAACCGGGCACTCTGTAGGCTTCATCCCGATCACATTACCAGACTAAACCCAGCTGACTGCAGAAACCTCCCAGCAGGTAGACTTGTCCACATTGATTTCCCAATCTGTGTCACCTGATATGTCACAACTGTGGGTCATATACGGTGGATTTAACAGCCCTGTGTAACCGTGTAATCAGACTGCAGCCCTGCAGCGACACGACAGAGCACCGTGGGTTGTTGTGTCCCGTTGCTTTTCAGCACCACGGGCCGTGGACAGCGCCGAGCACCGCGATCAGCAGTGACACCCTCAGCTGCAGCTCAACACCAGCTGTCCTCTGCTCTCATCCAGGGTGTCGCCATGTGAAGAGGAGTAGTGGGGACATAAGGGATCAGATTAAAAAGGAAAATGAAATGGTCTACAGCAGGGGTGTCATTTTAGGTCATGGGCCACGTAGTAGTAGGCTGGACCAGTAAAACCACTGCATAATAACCTACAAATAACAACGCCTTCAATTTTCAATTTTCAATTTTCAATTTTGTTCAAGTTACAACAATGCAAAC
>JAPZEB010000004.1:14284002-14294821 GCA_029783705.1 Chaetodon striatus
AAAGGATGTTTGCTGGGATGAATCTGAAGTTGTTTACATCTCCTTGAACTGTTGAGTTATGGAGGTAGAATAGACTCCAGTGTGGAGAGTTTAAACAGCATGCATGGCTGAGCTGCGGCAAGAGACGAGTCGTTTATCACATTTGTCCATAAAGCAGGAGTAACTCCAACTCCGTGGTGTTTCATTTTAATTGGAAGATTGGATAATGCAACAGTGCCAAAAATTGTTTTTGTCACCAGTGGCATTAAATGAATTGACAGCATCCTCTCCTCTATTTATTACTGTTAGCACTTTAGCCTCATTTAACTAATTAAAGCAATCAAAGTCATGAAAGAGGAGTAGCCACTCTCGCAGGATCCGTTTATGGCAGTGGGGGTGAAAGGCAGAGAGAAGGAGAAGAGAAAGAAAAGCTCAGAAATACAAACAGTCAAAGGGATAACTTTTCTTTAAAGGGAATCCTGCGGTGCCAAATTGAATGAGCCCAGTTCTTTCAAATCTGCCATGGTGAACGCAGTCAACATGTAATAATTGGTTTCATTGAGGTGCATTCCAACAATCTGCTGCCATTCTCCTGCCTCTATTGTCCGGAGGCAGGCAAATAGCCAGAGGGACAGGAGGAATCAAGTGCTGACAAAACATGAAAGATTTAGCAGCTTTTGTCAGAGGAGCTGAGTAGGACTTTGTTTGTGTAAATAAACTGGGTTACTGGCTCCCCGTGACTCTGGCATGGATTTTAGAGTGTGAGGGGGAAATTTAGAGAGTGAGGAGAGCAGTGAGATCATATTCGTGTTTGTGAGTTTACTATCCTTTAAAGCAGTTTGTAACATACGTTTCCAAAGGGGGGAAAATGATGACGCTCGGTAGCGAACTTCCACTTGAGCCATCTAATCCAATTTTAAAGTTTCATAACTTATATCCTCGCGAGGCATCTAAGAATATAAACAGATACGTTTCTCTCACACGCAGGGAGCAGGAGCAACGGAGCAGGGCGGCAACAACCCGCAACTGTAAACAGAGAGGTGGATGTTGAGTTTTAGTGTCTTTGTTAGGGGGTCCTTGCATTTCCATGGTGAATGAGTTAAAGATTGGAGGTTTGGAGGAGACAGAAGGCCTCAATGCAACCAGAGGAATGTCTGCTACAGCCACATTTCCATTTTCCTCTCAGGGCTGGATAATGGAGAATTTTATATGTGGGCCTCACTCTATGTTTTCCTGTGTTAATAGTGCGTATAACGCCAGTGTAGCCCGAGGGAATGGTGGAGGAAAGCAAACCAAAATTCACAATATATTTTGTTTCTTGATAGGCAGATAGATAGATAAATAGATAGATAGATAGATAGATAGATAGACAGACTTGATACTTTTACGATCTGTGTTGGCATGAATTTCAAGGCTCCCTCTCTCTAAAAAAAACTAAAGAGAAAAAATCCACACTGGCTGATCTGCAACTGAATGCAGACTCTATGCTTCATTAAAGCCTCTTTCTCTGTTGGCACCCACATTGTGATCCTCCAATATTAATTCAAAGGACAATTAATGAATGCAGGCCAACTTTGAAGTAATGGGCCGGGGTCCTGCCCCGAGCCGGCCCCTCAGCGCTGATGTACTCTCCGCATTCTCCCCACTAACCCCAGAGACACTGTGAAGTGACTGAAAGAGAAGCAGCGAGCAATGGAAGGTCAAGGAGAGGAGCCCCAGTAGAAAAAGGGAGCTCTCTATTTCCTTGGAAGTATTAGCCAAGCAAAACTCTGTGATGGGGAGGATAAAGGGGTGCGAAGAGAAAAGGGGTCGGGGGCGAGGGGACTCTGCAAAGAGGAGCACAATGGGATAGTTAATTGAGTAAAGCCAGACAGCGTTGTCAATCACTTAACTTTGTTTAGCCTCTAGTTTTTGTGGAGCTGTTTCGTCCAGCACATTGCACATTATGGACACGCCAGCACAACTCTGTTGCTGTTTTGATTAATGTCTTTTTTCCCTCTCTGTGAACAAAGAAATTCACTAAAAAAAGAACAGAAATTTATAAGACTTTTAAAAATATTTGCTCAAAGTGCTCATTTCACACGTTTGTCCAAACTCAGGCATTAAAACAACAATAAAAACTGCACAAGGCTCATAAAACTATAAGGAATACACCTTTAACGAGTGTTTGCAGGGTAAAAAAAAAGAAAGCGAGGAATGTGATGATGTCTTCTCTCTCTGTTGAGTGTGTGAAGTGGTGTTGCTGGGTCAGTGGTGAGTCTGTTTTCACTGCAGCGCTGTGCAGTAGCTGTGAAAAGGTCAGGGGCTAACCTAGGGTCACTTGACTGTTAAAACTATCAGGCCCCAGGAAAAGGAGGTTATAATAATGTTTGGGAAAAGATGACAACTGCCTGACTCCCTGAAATTACATCGGTGAATAAGTGTTGTAATAACCACAGGTGTGGACTCGAGTCACATGACTTGGACTTGAGTCAGACTTGAATTACAGATTCGATGATTTAAGACTCAACTTGACAAAGTCAAAAAAGATTTGCAACCAAACTTGGACTTTAAAACCAAGACTTTTCTTTGACTTGAGCCTTTCAACTTGAAAATACTCAATGCCTAAAAAGTATGTTATTTAAAAAGTGTACTACGAATACATTTATTTCCTGAATCAGCTAACGCTAACGCTATTCATTCCAAACAAGTCAACATTTTGTTTGAACCAATCTGACAGCAGCTGGTCAAGTTGCAGGAGCCATGAAGAACTAATGTTACGTTACAGAGTGCCAGTTAGAAAAATGATACCAAAGATAATTTAGTTTCTGTCATAAAACTATGCAAATTTGCCGCATGCGAAACATGCGGGTCGAAAATTACAGACAGAGATTCCAAAAACTTCCAAAAAACTTGTTTTAACAAATAAAACCATTCCTAATTTTTGTAAATGTAATATATTAGTATCCTGTTGTTATATATGGCTTGTTTAGGACCCGAAACTCAAAGTTCAGGACTTGGGACTTGACTTGGGACTCGGTATGAAGGCAAAACAGTGACTTGCACCCACTTCTGATGATACCTTTCACTTTACTATGCATAGACTTGATCTGTTGTGTGAATCCAAGTACAGATTTTGCTGGTTATTTGGAGCGAGGTGATTGGTTGGGTCGTCTGCCTGGCCTAAACGAGGCCGGGCCGAGGTGGAGCTCAGTCTCCGTTTGACTGGAACGTGCGGCAGACTGGCCTGTTGCTTTGTCCCCGCGTGGTTTCTGTGCCGTTGCTTTGTCCATGCCCCGAGGGTGGAAATGCCACCGTGAAACTGTCACCTAACTGCACCGTGGTGGAACTAAATAATAACCACCGCACACTGGGCACACATAATAGCCATGAAGGGCCATTTGTGGCTTTTTGTCACCTCACCAATATTAGACAGAGATACATCTTTCAAAGTCATATCGCCAGCTCTTTCTTTGTCCGTTAAGTGCCAACCTCCTGCGCTTATTCACTCCGTTTTTTTTCTGTCCATCACATCATCATCTCACTCTCTCTTTCTCTCTATCTGCAACCCCCCCCCTCCCTCCTCTTTTCCCAGGCAGCTGCGGGATCCTGGGGGCTCTTTAGCAAGTCAAGTGAGCAGCCCACTCGCTCCCATTTTTCCCTTAACTGTTAACCCCAGCTGAGCCCATAAGCTGTCAGTTAACTATTCTTTTCCTCCAGTGCATCTGCTCGCTCTGGCTCTATGTGGCATGCCACTATTTTATTCAGTGGACCCGCTCGCTCTATGCTCTGCGGCCTGAAAGGGCCAGATCTACTTCCCTGGGCAAATAACTAGTTCATTTGTCTCTTCTGCCCTTTGTTTTGTGTTGCGAACACATGTCACCAGCTCAATTACCTTCTCTATTAACAGCCCCTGGAGGAAGGGCTAGCCAGCCCCTACCAAGACAAGGCTATAAACTGCCCCATATGCTCCGCTTCTCTTTCTCTTTGGCTCTTCATCCCTCTCCCTTCCTTTCATTCTTCCTACTGATTTCTTGCTTCTTCTCCTTCCTTCAATTTTGATTCTCTCTCATACTCTCTGTCACTCTTTCCACTTCATTCTTTTTTTTTTTTTTGCAGTTTCAAGCTATGTGTGTGAATCTGCGTGCACATTCGTTCATGGATGTGTGCGGCTGTGCGTGTCTCTTCGTATTAACATCTCTCGAAACCGATGGGGAAGGGGGAGTGAATGCTTGGCAAGGCGAGTCCTGGCCGATGTAGACTGCGCAGTAAACAAGAGCAGTCTTTATTCTCGCAGTTGGAATCCTCACTTGGTTTTTTTGGCCTGTTAGAGGCACTGCTGCTGCAGGTGATGCTAATGGAACTGGACGTTCCCGAAGTTCACATCTGTGACCCTCTGGAGTTTATCTTCTCCGCCTGTCGGTCTCCTCTCTTGATCGATAAATGGTTCTGTTTACAGTGAGTGGTCGGTCTGTAGCGCTGTCCTTTTCCCTGCTGGTCTTTGAGTGTGTGTACTATGTGTGTGTGCACTTGTTTTTTTATTTAACAGTCTCTAATCAGGGAAAGGAACCTGTTGAATTCACTTGTTGAATACTCCCCTAAACTGTGCTAATGCCCTCCAAACTATGTTAAATTGATCCACCATCCACTCTGCTATCTAAATTAGCTTGTTATTAGTTGATTAACTTACATCTTACTTTGTTTTGAAATGTCTGTTTTATGGATAGCTCTGCAGCAGCCCCAATTTCCGCTTGAGGGATAATAATCTATCTTTCTATTAAGATTCTTGTCAGGGCCGCAGCCAAACTGTGAGCGGCTATGGAGTATTTTCAGCTCCCCAGTGCTTTAGCTGCAGCGTAAAATTTGATTTGGGTGTTTAAGTAAGGAGGTCGAGGCCTCCCTTTGTGTGTTTTAGTATCCTCTTCTGCCGTTTGTCGCGGGGAATGTGTGGGAACAGCCCTCTCCGAGTCGGCTTCTGCATCAGCGTGGCTCAAAATCGATCCCCAGCCTTGTTTGAAGACGTCAAAGACGTGGATGCAGCGACGGGTGAGCACACAGAAAAAGAGGAGTGAAGTGAATGGACGAGATGGAAGGGACAGGTCCCCTTTTATGAATGACCAGCACCCCCCATTCTCCTATGCTTGGCACCCCACACCCCTTCCCCAGCATCTTCTTCAGGTGCCTCCAGCCTCCCATCTCCTCTCCATGTCAACCTCTTCAACTCCCCCACCCTCCCCCCATCCTCCCAGCTCTGTGCCCCTCAGGCCGTGGAGGGAGGGGATGAAGGGGTGCTCCCCTGCTGTGCCCCTCCACAGCCCCCAGTGGCCCTTCTCTGGACCCCTTTGTGCCCCCTCCACTTCTCCCTCCCACCCTTCATTCCCCCACTCAGCCCCTGGCCTTACAGCCCCCGCCCCCCCCCGCACTCCCCTGCTGTGCAGGTGACAGACCCCTGAATGCGGGCCCGGGCGTCCCTGATGGCTCCTACAGATGGAGCGTGGTAATCGGTCCAACAGAGGCCTGCCACAGGCTTTTCCCTGCTAAGATACAAAGGCCTGGCCTCATCACTTCCAAAAAAAAAAAAAAAAAGACAGCGAGTGTGAGAGGAAGAGAGCAAAAGAGAAAGTGCGAGCCAGAGGATGACAAAAGCAACAATGTCATTTGCCATTAAGGGAGAGTCTGTGACGGAGTGTTTTCTCTGTAGTTACTAATAATAAAAACAGGGAGGGAAAAAGGAGGGAAAGATAGAAATAAAGGGGACATAGGAGGAGAGATCCACCCCCACCCTGCAGTTAACATGAGTTACAGTGCCAATGGGGAGCTTTCTCCTCTGAGGAGTTTTATGAGCTCTCCTTCCCTCCCTCAGGAATCTTTTTCGTTTCTGCGCCGTCATTGGTTCTCCGTCTTTTTCTTTCTTTCTCCGTCCCTCCGTCATTAAAATGGTAATGACATAGCATCTTACTTTGCTTGCTGTTTCTCGCAGTCTTCTCCTGTAGCGTTGTTTACCTGCTGATTAATGGAACTTCCACTTACTAATCCAAACAATATTGATGTTTAAATATGTGCTTATAGGAAAAAGTATCAGGTTTTCGTGCTGTGTGGCCTCCTCGTTATGCCTGTTGCGCTATAAAATTTGCTCCAACTGGTCTCAGGCCACATCCTTACCTAAACAAACCACATCCCAAAGTCACAGTGCACGTTCCAGCAGTATCTAAGCATCCAGCCAATCCTCTGTGAGACTTTATGCCAGCGTGGCGCCCTTGCTTCAAATGTAATAAAGAGCTCTTCTCAGCATCAGAATCTTGTGTGCTGGCGGCCCTGCAGCACAGCAGCATTCCCAGGGAGCAAATCCGTGTGTAATGCCTGGTCAGACACACACTGGCAACCCGGCACAAACATTTCCTGCTCGGCTCCAGAGGCTCCAGAGGCAAGGGGAGATCCCTGCTGCCCCCCTCCATGTCTGACTTGGCACTTTTTAATTAAAGCTTTAAATCTGGAGGGCAGAGGGAGAATGGGCAGTCTGGGGGAAACAGACAGTCCTCTTCTGTTGCTTACACCTGTCTCTCTGCTTTTGAGTCCCCTATTTCTCCTCTCTCAGCTTAGGTGTTGGCTGCATAGTAAAGTGAGTGTCGAAAAGGTGCAGTGAACCTTCCTCATGAGGTTTAAGAGGTCCCTTTGGGGTGGATTTGGGAGTGGATTCCAACTCTTTCTGTCTTGTGTCCATCTGTGTTTGACACATTGTCATAGACTGCGTTCATTGAGTGAAAGCCCATAGCCGGGACGCAGCAGATGCATGTTTGTGAGTGTGCGTATGACTGAGAAAGAGATGGGGGATTGCAGACATGTAATGGCGGACAATAGCAGGCTGTCACGCTAGTTTGTGGAGCCTAATCATTATTTAATAGATGGGTAACCTCCCCCCCGAACGGCAGCAATAGTCCTCTGTCTCTAGTCTCAAGCCTTCATTGATTCCCTTCTTCTGCTGAATTAGATCCCAATGGCTGTCTCCCAGTTACCCAGTCGCTCTCTCCTGCCCTCAACTGAACAAACAGATTAAGAAGCACCTGCAAAAGGCTGCCTGCTCTTTACTATAGGACCCTATCGGCATAGCGCACAGCATGGCTAAGACTCGGGGAGACACAGTGTCCCAGGGAATAGATGCCCCAGAGGGATCTAGCCCTCTTTAATCCATGTTCAAGCAGCCTCTGGCTTTTGATCCCCTCAGGAACCACTGAGGAGTTTAAGGCAGCAGGAGGACACAATCTAAAATTTGCTCTGCACTCAGCAAAATCTATTGTCTCAAATCTGTTTCAGCTTTGCCCCAAAGGTTTATTCCGTATCAGTCTGCCTCCCCTGAATGCTGAAGTGTATTTGTTTTGCTATTCCAGCCAGCCACTCAGATGAGGGCTCTGACGTGGACTCGGAGCCAGGCCTGCCTCTGAAGAGGAAGCAGCGCCGCAGTCGGACCACCTTCACAGCCGAGCAGCTGGAGGAGCTGGAGAGGGCCTTCGAACGCACGCACTACCCCGACATCTACACGAGGGAGGAGCTGGCTCAGCGGGCCAAACTGACAGAGGCTCGAGTTCAGGTTAGACACACTCTCAGACACTCTCTGTCCCAGACACACAATCTGATGGCAGGGAAATGTTGTCCGTCTGTCACAGATATGTGTCTTGTGGCCGTTAAATCGCCTTGGGATGTTGCCACACATTCCTTACTGCCATTAAACATTTGTCCCCCCCTCCTCCTCTGACGCCCTCCACCCGATGCCTGACCCCCTCTGTACATGTACAGACACAAACAAACACAGACACACTGCTCCCTCTGTATTTGAGGACAGCTCTCTATTTTTGTCAGACTCTCCACAAAAAGGGGCTATGTAAAGACCCCAAAATAGATGTCTGATTCAGATAGTGTGCTAATATAGGCTTTAACAGCTGTTACTCTCTGAACCCATTGACTTGCAGTAGCACACAAAGATGTGGTTTCACTGCACGCTCCAGATGTTAAGATCTCTATCAGTTCAGCTCCCTGTAATGGATCAGAGAGGCCTTGCATACACACACACATATACATTCACAAGCATGAAGCCCTCTCACATGTACTGGACAAGACAACTTATTCTTTTAAGGCTAACAGAAAACATAAATAAACAGTCTTGTCTCTGACCTTCTCTCAGGTGTGGTTCAGCAACAGAAGAGCCCGGTGGAGGAAGCAAGCAGGAGCCAATCAACTGATGGCATTTAACCACCTCATCCCTGGTGGTTTCCCTCCGTCAGCTATGTCTGGCCTGCAGCCATATCAGCTGTCCGACAGCCCCTACACTCCCACTTCAATAGCTCAAGGTGGGTTCAGATAAACACATCCGAGCTTACTTTAAATTTAAGCTTTAAAATGTTTTTGCATAATTAGATGGTGTGTCTACGACCCTGATTTCAAACCTAATCAACTGTATACTATATTTAGAAACTGGATAATAAAGGGTGTTACAACATATTACTCATTAAGAGACAAGGGAAGATAAAAAGATTGTCAAACTTTGGAAAAGCAAGATTTTTATAGGCTTTACAACTACAGCACTATTTAAATTAAAATGTTAAAAAATCACCCATCAAATCTGGATGAAAGTAGTTTTAGGATCTGAAATGTCGTAATTAAACAAAGGTATTTTATCCAGACTATGTAGGGTTTTATGTTAAAGAAATCCCATTCCGCAGAGTACCTTAAGATAAATAGGAAAATGAGATTTCAAGGGAACAGTGCCCTGTAATAAGACTTGATTTGAGAATAGAGGTGGAAGATGGTGCTGTTTTGTTATTATTAAACATGTATTTAACCAGGTCAGGACACATTAAGATTCAATATAATTTAAACAGCATTTGCACTGAACAAACACACTTATAGATCCATGGTTAGTGTATTAACTAAAATAGATCCACACTCCCAGTTTGGAGAAGCAGACAGAAGTACCGGGGCACAGAAGCCAAGCAATGTACCGCTGTGAGCGCCACGTTTGGTTCTGAAAGTCACACAATAAGACTAACAAACTAACCCATCAGAGGCAGCAGTAGTTCAGCAGCTCCCATGTGCTGTGAGGTAAAATCAAAGGAGTTTGAGCTCTGGATGGTGACAGCAGCAAAATGTATTTCAGCCTCAGAAAAAAGACCATATCAGTTTAACCGTATGCTATATTTAGATTATTTTAACTGCTTTACCTTGCTGTCAGACAGCCCTTTCCATTGCAGAACTGAAGCCATGTTATTGCCCTCTTCAAAGCAACCAGACTCCATTGACAGAAGTATTAATTTTACCTCACAGCACATGGGAGTTGCTGGCCTACAACTGTATTATTGACTGTTGTAACCAAACTAATATGGCCTCCATAGCAGTAGGAAAGTCAAAATGCAAAATCTACATCAGGTCACATTTGAAAAGGTTTTTAGAAGCAGAAATTTTCAAGCTAAAATATAGATACTTACATAGATACAACCAAAATTTGAATTTTCGGATTCAAATACCTAAGAAAAAGTACTGCAAGGCTACACAATAATATGAAAGCCTAAGTAAATAATAATAATATAGCTACTGTTTAAGCATAGTCTTTTATTCCCTGCAGCATCTGAGCAGCCCAGTACAGTCCACCGACCGCAGCCTCTGCCCCCCACCTCCGTGCACCAGAGTGGGCTCGCCTCGTCAGCTGGCTCCCAGGACGGAAGCTCCGCGTACTGCCTGTCTTCTGGACGTCACAGCTTCTCAGGATACTCTGACAGCTTTGTAGCCCCGACAGGACACACCAACACTGTCAACCCCACCATCGGCAACAGCCTCTCACCACAGGTTCGTCTCCACATCCATTCTTTGAAATACAACATAGACGTATATAGATATTATATTCACAAGTGTATGTGTGTGTGTATAAAAACACACACACCTATCCACACACACGTGTTATCATAGCAGGAAACAGAACACTAATAGTTCCTCATGGCATTTATGAGATGCAGCATATGGAAGGATAATGATACACACAAACACACGCCGCGCATGACCCCGGAGGTGTCATTGCAGTGACATTGATGAGAACCTTGTTAAGCTAAGAAACACGGTAGCTTTTCATTTTTGTTTATTCTGATGGGTTGTTTGATGAATTTAAAATGTGGCTAACGTCAGTCTTTGGGGAGGGAAAAGGGACGAGACATGAGGGAGGATGTATGGATGTCGCAAGATGACACAAATCAAAACTGAAAAGACAATTATGGTCGATTACACAGTCATCAGTGTCCATCAGTGGCTCCCTACCAGCCTAGAAGATGGACTAACAGGCGGAAAACGAGCTTTTAACCGCCACAAAGGGTGGCCGGCCCACATGCAATGCATGCTGGGTACTAATTCCCATGAGAGAGAATCTCACACTCCTGTCAGGCACAGATAAAAAACTGCCTCAGGCAGGTTTGTTTCAACGCAAATGCCTGAGGATGTATATATATTAAAAAAAAAGAAGAGAAGATCTTTGTTGTGGCTGCTAGGGTGCACGGTCAGGAAGTGGGAGGCGGCACCACTGTGGCTGAGTATAATTGACTGCTTTGATATATGAGCTCTAGTTATGGACTAGAATTTGTTGTTTTTCCCTCATGAACTAGCCACATTTACTTTATTTTATTTCCACTGGACAGATAAAAGTAAAGCGAGATATGAGAGAGTGAAGATAACACGAGGAGAACTGCGAGCGACGGTGCTCGGTGGTTTTAATCTCAGCCATCTGAGCTACCTCGTAATTTGTTGAAACATAAGTGGCATGCTGCGAGTAGCTGCCGTCCTGTAACTGAGAGTACATGTCTGTGGTGTGAGTTCACACACCCACAGG
>JAPZEB010000004.1:14313719-14328434 GCA_029783705.1 Chaetodon striatus
CAACATATAATATGATAACAGGTGGATGCTGTTTACTTACTATTTTAATTGCTTATGACCTATAAACTGAGTCAATGAATCAGCTAAAAATAAAACGTAGCACCCAAGGACAAAGACCTCATCCAGCAGGAGCTTGTTTATATTTAAAGCGGACCTGCACTTGTGAAGCACACTGAATTATTTACCATTATTTTTTGGAATAATCTGCTCAGCCGTGTAGTATTTTAATTATTAAATCATTTGACAATGGATTAGTTTTTTACAGTCAGGCCAAAGAAGAGTTAAACACAGCTCGCTCGTTACATAATTGTTGTTTAACTGTCACTGTGCATCCTAACTTTCTATGAGTTAATTTTGAATTATGAGATAACTATGCCATGACTTTACTTAATTAAACCGTGCAATATTAAATGTGATAATGTGCCACTCACCATCACAGCGAGGCAGCAGCCCCAGCAGGAGAAAGACACACAATGCAGACCAATCCATTACTGAGAGGCTGCTGAGTGTAAGGCTGACTTATAGATGTACACTCCTGACAAGAATAATCCTATTGTCTGCCAGAGAAAAACAACTACCTTATCTTCTTAGAGTAATATCATGTTACGGAAGTTCTGTTATGATTTTTTTTTCTGTAATGGTTTAGAACAAAGTTGGACTGTAGAAATGTCAGGAATGCAGTTGTAGCCACACTTGAGACTGGACTGACTAGACTTACGGCGACACAAAAGTAACCACAGTGCATTTTATTACAACAGTGAAGACTTTATAGAAAACCTAACACTGCGCTGACATTCAAATACACAATATGACCAAGTGCAAACAACATTTTGCTTAATCATTTATTGCACACAGAGTTTCTTTCCAACAGTATCCGAGAGTGAAAAATTATCCATTTGTAGTTTTTATACAGTATAAACGCAGTAAGAACATCACCTTTTGAATAAATAGTGTGACAGGTAATGACACAAAAACTAAAGTCGGATATATTGTCGGAATACAAAGATTTCTTGAAAAAGTGCTTTTCAAAAATAGACTTGAAAGCTGGACATCAGATTCTTGAAACAATGCAAAATCCCAGAATAATGTGGGTGCAGTAGTTTTTTTTTTTTTTACTATGATATGCTTTGTGTATAACAGCAAAAAGTTGTCATCATCCTGTTTTTATTCTCCTGAGGAGCTGAAGTTAAAGAACGCTTCATTCACACAAGTCATGTTTTTGCCACATCATGTTCAACAGCTCAAGTTCAGGAAAAGAAAAAAATGAACATTCATTCTGTCTGCTTTTGTTACATAAAGTGAAGTATGATATCAGTGTGGAGTTTTCTCGTAAACTTCTACAGTGGTGTTTCTACTAGTGATCAAAACTTCCACAGGATATTCTAAGTGCCATGTCTCATCCTTACACATATCTCATATTCACACTCTCCAGCTCTCTCCAAACTCTTGAACGTTCCTGGCCCGGGTGCCATCTGGCTTCGTCAAGTCGTTCTGCTTTTGACCGTCAAAGTTCCCACACAGACCTCCCACTTTCCTTTTATATATGCGTGGTAGAGTGATCTCTGTAGGAACAACATCAGCAATACAATTTTAACAATGACTCATTTATTGACATGAGACAGAATGATAAATTGTGATTTAAGGATTTAGATAAGCTACCTGCTGTGCTGTGTCCATCATACTCCACCAACAGGCCAAAGTCGGTCCTCAGGTAGATGCGAGAGGAACGCTTCCAGATTTTCAGACCAGCAGCTGGTGAGGCGGGAGTATTAGTTCTCCTTCCGTCCACCTGGAGGGAGACAGAGAGGGGGATGTGTCAATGTTGTTTATCATATTAAAGTAGACTCTATCATTTTGTATATTGTGTGCAGGGATTTGCGAAACATGCATTTTAAGCCATGCTACCAGCGTGTCTCCAGAGATGGCTGTTCATACTGTAATATTTTGCAGACTGTTGGATGGATTTTCATAAATTTTGGTACAGACATTTATAGTACACACAAGCGGAGTTGTACTGACTATGGTCATCCCCTGACTTTTCCTCTAGCACCGCTATGACCTTGAAATTTTTTTCAACTTTTAGAAAAATGTCTCCACAGCTAGGCCTATTGAAGGGCTTGTTATGAAATTTTTTAAAGACACAAAGGGATGACTTGTAATAACTTTGGTAACCACTTTTCAGCTATCTCCTCTCATTGTGTCAAAGTTTTGATTGACGTTTCTGAGGAAATACCTGAAATACTAAAGACATTCAGCCTCAGCTGGACTTTGCGTTTAGTGCTAATTGGCACGCTAACGTGAGATGGTTAACATGGTAAACATTATACCTTCTCAAAATTGACATATTAGCAATATCATTGTAAGCATGTTAGCATTAGCTCAAAGGTCCACTGTGTGTGTTAGTATCAGAAATTGAGTAGTCAATACTGATATCAGTAAGATTCTTGATACCTGATTTGATACCACGGTAAAAAACAACAACAACAAAAAAATCCTATGTACTTGAAAATACACTCCTTTTACTAAAACATTCAGCTTTCATTTAAATTTCATTATTAAACCCTGATGAGCAGCCTCAAATACAAAGTACTAATCAGCGTGGATTCATTAGATTTTGTCTGTTAGGAAACATATTAATTATAATATACAGCCTGCAGTAAAATAACACATTTCTCCTCCATTGTTGTTGTTTATTACTTTTACATGTAAGATGTGACAGTTGGTCTTTGTGGTAGGCTGTTTGCCCCACCCCTCCTGCAAAAAGTGTGATGAATGACAGTGATTTTACCAAAAGTTGAACATTTTTTCAACTCTCAGTGACCAGTAAAAAGTACTAAACATGTAGCGCTCTGGGCAGAATAGACAGTCAGAGCCTTGTCAAGCTGCTGTCGTTTGTTGAGGGGTGTAAATACACCATGTTCTAATTGCAGAGAATTAAAAAAATATGCTGGCCTCTGGAAAAAACGCTTTTGCTTTTGACGAGTTGAGTTGCTGTAGCTGCGGCTGCACTTGCTGCTATCTTCCAGGTGTTGTTGTAGTTCCTCTGTGCGGGTGTTTTGAGTCTGCCTTTGGCTTTTGCATGGCAAACTGTAGACATTTATGCTTTCTCATTGGGTCTGGAATAATTGCAACCCTGGACCTACGTGTCTATGATACGGCAGAAATTTAAGTACCACCACATTTTCAGAAATTTGGTATCGACTTGGTACTGGAGTATCCGATCTTGTGAAACCCCTAGGTAGTACAGCCTCACAGGGCTGCAAGCATGGCTGTGGACTCTTGTTCTAGCTTGACTATATTTAAAGTATTCAGATAATGTTAAAAGTTAATGTTCTAGTGGTCATTATTGAAAACATATTTTTCACTCCTCTGACAGTAAGTGTGACCTGGGTAATGTCAGTTTTTTCATTTCTATAATGGATTTGGGCTTCTTTGAACAGATGATTATATGCAAAATTGTATCAAACATCTAGAAAATAGCCTAAGGTATTGCAATTAATAGAATGTGCTACTGCTTGAATATACTCAAGCTTCTTTGGATATTGAATATTATGCACTGTGTGCAGGCTCTCTTAAAATGACATAGCCCAGACTGATTTTTAGAGGATATGTACAAGATGAAGTCTGACTGCTTAAAAAAAAATGTCAATCTTGTAGCTTTTTACATGCTGTCTCTCTCATATACACACAAACATGTGTTAAGTGCCAACAGGGAAATAACATATGACAGAGCATAATTTAGCGCACATCATCTGCCTCACTGCTGTCGTAACACCTCACAGAGAAAATATGAAGGAGCACTGGTTATTTCCCTCAGCACTTTCATGAATGCCTGTGGGTGGGCAAAAAATATGATGATATTATCCCATGAACAAAATAGTGTGTCTGCTGAAAAGGAGCCAGAGGAAAATGAGATGGAGGCAGTGTGTTGTTAAAGATGCCCCTGATACTCACCATCAGCCTCCGATGCTTCATGAACTCCACAGTGTGATCGTACACTCTGATCTTGAGCTCTTGTAATCTGTGGCGGTCCTCATTTTCATCACTGTCATCGTCATGTTTGTCATCATCATCATTATCGTCATCATCATCATCATCATCTTCATCCCTGACTCTGCGACTGTGGTCTTCTTCACTGCTACTGTCATCGTGATGGTGACTATTATCATCATCATCATCATCATCATCATCGTGTACGGTGTTGATGCCCTCGATGTAGACGTGTGGAAGGTTGTTTGGCAAGTTGTTGGTTCGGACCAGCACATATGAGTGCTCACCCTCAAAGTCGTGCTTCATTTTATCAAAGGTTCTGTACTCAGGGTCGCCCGTGATGGTGCACTCACTGAAGCCTGTGGAACAACACAGATAGAGCAATTTATAAATGAATGAACCACATGTAACATAGTTTGTATACGTCAGAGAGTTACATGTTTAGATCTACAGCACCTGTAGACTGGCAATAATAATTGCCCTCCTCATTTTGAAGACAGACAGCATTCCCATCGCACTCTTCGTCATCATCACAGTCAATCTTTCCCACGCCATCGTCTCTTTCACACTCGCATTTCTGACGGCAGTGGTTGGTGTACCACACTTCATCGAACTGACAAAAAAAAAAAAAAAAGACAATCATTATATTGCTAGGACATCAATGTCTTTGTGCACCATTTTGGCAAGATTGCTCAGGTGTTCAGAAGGTAGACATATGTATTTGACACTATATATGACTTGTCCCATCAATGGAGATACATGCTATCACTTACATGATGTTTGGTGCCATTCCTGTCCACGCATCCACATTGTTGGATAGGCACACAAACCCTCCCTCTACGCACAAAGCCTTCATCACATACACAACCCGGCACACAACCAACATCATCACTGCAGTGAGGCGGGCCATTCAGGTATGTACAGGTTGGACTACAGGTAGGGACACATGTGGTGTAATGGCTGTTGGTTGGGCAGGAGGGTGCTAGAAAGACAGAGTTGCAGAGACAGAGTATATACTTAGTCATAAACTTGGAGTCTCTTAGCACACAGGTGAGTTTTGTCACCGGTGACTAACATGTAAAGAAGGATATATATTAGGGGGAATTATGGCTTAGGCAGTATCATGGTGTTATGGTATACCAGGGTATTTAGAAATCCTGATGGTATGATTTTCATTGCCGCCAAAAATACTGATGCTCCTCTTTCAATAAAACTCATTCTGAGATGCTGTATTGAGGGTATATGTATTATATGTGTGTAGTGCCATACATTAATGCCATGAAATACCATATACCCTGGTGAAATTTCAGGAATGTAAGAAAAAAGATACTGCCCAAGCTTGATGGGGAAATAAAACCTTCTAACGTACTTGGTAGAGATGTGGTTGGTGGTTGTGGTCTAGCTGTTGTTGTAGAGTGTGGTGTAGCAGTAGTTGTAGGCTGAGGTCTTCCTGTTGTCGAATGTGGTTTAATGGTTGTTGTAGGTAGTGGTCTGGCTGATGTTGTGGGCTTTGGAGGTTCAGTTGGAGGTTGTGGTCTAGCTGTGGTTGGAGGTAGTGGTCTAGCTGTGGTTGGTGGTTGTGGTTTAACGGTTGTTTGTGGCTGTGGCTGAGTTTGAGTTGGAGGTTGTGGTCTAGCTGTAGTTGGTGGTTGTGGTTTAACGGTTGTTTGTGGCTGTGGCTGAGTTTGAGTTGGAGGTTGTGGTCTAGCTGTGGTTGGTGGTTGTGGTTTAATGGTTGTTTGTGGCTGAGTTCCAGTTGGAGGTCGTGGTCTAGCTGTAGTTGGAGGTTGTGGTCTAGCTGTAGTTGGTTGTTGTGATCCAGCTGTAGGTTCATGACTTTCTGTTGTTTGTGGCTGGGGTCCACCTGAGGTTTGGGGTTCATTAGATGTAGATTGTTGTTCTGGTCTTGTTGTCATGTGTGGGTATTCTGTGATTTCAGGTTCTGGTTGTTCTGAAGTTTCGAGTCCTGGGTGCACTGTTGTTGGGTGGGGTCCAGCTGTGGTTTGGGGCTCATCAGTAGATGTAGTTGGTTGCTCTGGTCCTGCTGTTGGTTGGGGTCTGTCTGTGATTTCAGGTTCTGGTTGCTCTGAAGTTTCGAGTCCTGGATGTGCTGTTGTTGGGTGGGGTCCAGCTGTAGTTTGGGGCTCATTGGCAGATGTAGTTGGTTGCCCTGGTCCTGCTGTTGGTTGGGGTCTGTCTGTGATTTCAGGTTCTGGTTGCTCTGAAGTTTCGAGTCCTGGGTGTGTTGTTGTTGGGTGGGGTCCAGCTGTGGTTTGGGGCTCATCAGGAGATGTAGCTGGTTGCTCTGGTCTTGTTGGTTGGGGTCTGTCTGTAATTTCAGGCTCTGGTTGCTCTGAAGTTTCGGGCCCTGGGTGCGCTGTTGTGGGGTGGTTACCAGCTGTAGTTTGGGGCTCATTGGCAGATGTAGTTGGTTGCTCTGGTCCTGCTGTTGGTTTGGGTCTGTCTGTGATTTCAGGTTCTGGTTGCTCTGAAGTTTGAGCTCCTGGGTGCTCTGTTGCTGGTGGGTGGGGTTTAGCTGTAATTGGTGTTGTTGGTAGCTGTGGTGTTGTTGTTGGGACATTAGGATTTGTAGTTTCTGGGGTTGTAGTTGTTGTTGACCTTGAAGGGGTTTGTGTATTACAGATGGTTGTGGCTGCAGTTGTTGTAGGGGTGGTTGTCGTTGTGGCGGTGGATGTTGATGGTCGCTGTGGTTTTGATGAAGTTGGTGTTTGTGGCTGTGCAGCAGTCGTGCTATTGGCTGGAGGAAGTGTTGGACCCTCTGTTACAACTGGATTGAAGGTTGGTGGAGCAGGTTTTGTTGGTTTGGCCACGTCTGCACCTACAGTTCACAATCATGTCAGTCACACATTTTACCAGTTATGATGTGTTTGAATTAAATTGAATGTCAATATGATAAGTAAATTACCTGTGCAGTGCCCACGGTGAAGTGAAACATCATCTATGGCAACATCAGACTGATCATTGGAACCTATTCGTCCCTCAAATATGATCTAAAAACAAGTGCACAGGTTAATACTGAAGTATTGTATAGTTTTGTAGAGCACATATATTTATTATGTTCAATTACACTCATTCATTGTGGCAGTTAGTGGTACACTATCAGTGTTTTGCTCTGTTTTGCAAATTAGACGGGTTGGGAGAAGAAACATCTCACCTTGAAAGCTCCAGTTGTTGTGATGTCCACCTGAGCCAGGTGCCACATATTTCCTTGGTCATTTTGCTTCCTCCAAACAGCATTGGCTAAGTTGTTCTGGAGCAGGTAAACATGGAGGCCCATTGTGTGTGCTGAGCCGTACATATGGTACCAGAACTGCAGACACTGAGGACCAGAGTCAGAACACTCAGAGCTGAGGAGACGAGCCGTGTCTCCATATGACGCGCTGTTGGCTTCGATGTAAAGATAGTGGCCATCTGGTAATGGACATAAGAGTTAAATACGTTGATGTTATGCACAGCATATTAAAAACTTTACTTTTAATAACGATAATGTTTTAAGTTCAAGGCATGCCAAGTTGCAGCTGAAAAGCAACCCAACTTAATCCATGAGCAGCAACTCTACTGCCACACCCCCGGATGCTAATGAAAAGATATTTTATCTAGATGAAATACAGGACCTCTTGACAGTCTACCATTCTGATATGATAAGGAAGAAGTACTATAAAAACAGCAATGTTTTTCCCCTAGTTATCAGTGTGACTGTGGCTTTATGTTTTCCCTGTCAGTTCTACACCAGCTTTACTCGGCCTGTGCCAGAGGGCTAATTACCTCCTGTGGTGTGATCTGAAGACGGCCCTGTTATCATAGTGGGAGTGGAGCCACTATGCCTGGTCCAATCAAAAACATCTGTAAGAAGTTGGTTCCACTGACAGAGATCTTGCTCAAAATTACAGTCGAGTTGGCACACTGGAAACATAAGTCAGACATATATTTAGATCACTAGAAATCACGAAAAACAGGATGTGGAAAAATGAATTTCAGTCCCAACACTGGGGGTGTACCAGTGCTGCTGTGGAATGAGCACTGTACCTGGGTGAGGTGGTTTTCCATCAGCTGGAGCTTCAGTCACATTGTTACCGATTAAACTGGTTGTTGCTTCCACTGCGGGAGGTATGGTGACATTTGCTACAGGGGGCAGAGCTGTATCAGGGAGCTGAGTTGTAGCATTGACCAGAGGAGGCTGTGGAGCTGCAGTGGTTGGCACAGGGACGCCTGGATGGTCTGTTGCCACACCAGCACTCAGATCTGCAACAGTTGAAGATAGGTTAATACCTGCAAATATTTGAAACGTTGTCAAACTACACAGTTCAGATAAGCAACATTTTTAATGTTTAGTCGTACTCAAGTATGCATGTTTCTTACCAGAGCATCGACCATGATAAAGCTTTACATCATCTATTGCCACATCAGATTCTTCATTGGAGCCTCTACGCCCCTCAAAGATGATCTGAGTCAGGGAATAAATTCTTTGTTATTATTTGTAAGATGTCTCACATAGTTAATATTTTACAATGACAGCATCATTGGCTAACAATCTTGAAATTATCTGAGTGCCTGGTGGAAGATCTCTGACCTGGAAAGCTCCAGTTGTTGTGATGTCCACCTGAGCCAGGTGCCACATGTTTCCTTGGTCATTTCTCTTCCTCCAGACAGCATGGGCGAATCTGTTCTGGAGCAAGTAAACATGGAGGCCCATTGTGTCTGCTGAGCCGTACATATGGTACCAGAACTGCAGACACTGAGGACCAGAGTCAGAACACTCAGAGCTGATGAGACGAGCCGTGTCTCCATGTGTCACGTTGCTGGCCTCGATATAAAGAAAGTGGCCACCTAGAAAAGATGAAATGATCAAAATCTTCAGATACACTTTCCATGTTGAGACAGATTTTTGTCCTCATCTTTATATTTTCTGTCATTATTATGACAGAATATTACATAGAGAGAGAGTGTATTACCACCAGTGTGGTCAGCAGAGGGCCCAGTCATCAGGGTGGGGGTGGAACCACTTTGCCATGTCCAGTCAAAAGCATCTGTGATCATTTGATCCCAGCTACAAAGGTTGCTGTCGAAGCTACAGTCCATATTGCAGACTATAAGGAAACATTTGCAAAAAATGAAAATGAACTAAGTAATGAGGCCCTTTTACAACTTCCCAAAAATCTAGATAATCTGTAACTTCTATTAGCATTAGACATTGTTCATTCACTAGACATAAATGTTAATTTTTAACCACAGCTCAGCCTTCTGATGCAGAAACAAGAGGCCCATAAAATATAGCTTCCTGTGCACTTACCTGAATGTGAGGGAAGGACTTCTGCAGTTATGGGAGGAAGTTGGGTTCCACCAGCCAGGCCAGGAAAGGTACCTGAAGTGAAGTGAAGTGAAGTGACTTTATATTTAAACTTAAAATATCTGGTATGATTATGATTTGAGATCTTAATTTATTTGCACCATTAAAGCCGTTTCACACCAAGCATGGATATTCGACCAAAAAATTCACACAGAAATTTATTTAAATAAATGATTCTGTTGGTTATCGTGAATGTGGAAAATTAGTACAGGATGAGATATATTCGGATAGACCTCGATTTTAGCAGATTTCTGTCTGCGCAAATATTGGTTTACCCAACACAATTATTGGTTCCAACTGATGTCATACCTCAGGTCATTGCTAGTTTGCTGCCAATTTTTTTTTTTTTTTTTACACACTCTGTGACAGCTACCTTAACAACAAAATAACAGACAATATATGGCTTGAGATCGTCCAGCAGCTGCTAAGGTTATATATTGGTCACTGAAAGGGGCTAGCCACAACAGGTAGCGTTAGCACCAAATTGGGGTCTGATTAGTTTAGGTAGGCGGCATGGTGGTGTCGTGGTTAGCATTGTTGCCTCACAGCAAGAGGGTACCTGGTTTGACCCAGGGTGGGGTATTGTGTCAGCTGGGTTTTCTCCAGGTACTCTGGCATACTCCCACAATCCAAAGATTGTGGGAGTATGTCCAGGGTGTACGCCACCCCTTGCCCAATGTCAGCGGGGATAGGCTCCAGCTCCCTTGCGGCCCCCGGCAGGATAAGCGGTTACAGAAAATGACTGAATGAATTATGTTCGGTATTTTGTAGTTTATGTTAGCCCCTTAGACATTCTCTGTCTGAGTAGGTTTTTGTTTTGTGGAGTGGACACTCAGTGGGCCTCATTCACTAAACCTGTGGATCATAGAACATGGATGATTCGCACCAGACCAGTGTGCATAGTTGTCATGTGGAAAATTTGCATGCAGATTTTCCATATTCTTGTAGTGCATTTTTGCATTTCACTAGTGAGAAGCGGCTTTTACAGTGAAAATTATTCCACAAAAACATTGTGTCATCAGTTGAAGTTGTGGTACATTGGCCTACATCTCCAATCAAATTCTTTGTCCTTTTAACTAGAGGTGACCGTTACCTGAGCATGCCCCAAAGTGGATGGAAATGTCATCAATGGCAACATCTGATTGATCAGTAGAGCCTCGAATTCCTTCCAGTATGATCTAAAGGAGGATGGAAAATATATTGTTTCACTATATAGAATACGATCAATTTGTCGGCCTATTCATTGTCTGCATATAGTGTCGTACTTACTTGGAATGGACCAGGCACTCTGATGTCAACGTTTCCTAGATGCCATTCTGGTCCCTGGTTGTTCATCATGGACCAGAGCTTGGTAGCTTTATTGTCTTTGAGCAGGTAGATATTGAGGGCCATGGCAGTGGCTGAGCCATACATATGGTACCAGAAGCTTAGGCAGAGTGGGCCATTGTAATGGCACGTTGAGCTCCACAGACGAGCTGAATCTCCATGGGTGACACTATTTCCCTCAATATACATGTAGTAGCCAGCTAGAGAAATGTTGAAAATAGCACGATAAACATGAACAACGAAATTGAAAAGCAGCAGGTGTAATAGTGTGAGCTGAATTTGTATTTTACCTCCAGTGGTGTGGTCTTGGTTTGGGCCAGTTAAGCTTGTTGGGGTGGGTCCTGAGTGTCTTGTCCAATCAAAACTGTCCTGTACAAGCTGCTCCCACCCACATAGATTATTTTCAAAGTTGCAGTTTATGGGGCAGACTATGAAAAATCATATAAACACAGTGGAAGTCATAAGCATTATAAGCTGATTATGCAGAGGAATATTATAGTATGAGATGTATAAAGAAATTAACCACAAAAATATTATTTAATCCGATCTTTACATAATTATATCAAGGTCATTCAGCTATATTCAAGACAGTTATATAGGTTTTGGAGACAAGGGTGATTGATGAAATGATTTATTATAAATCGGATCATGCTACTGATAGTCCAAACCGGCACCAAATAATCCTTCCCAACCATGAATGCTCTTACAAGTCTGATCGGGTGTTGGAGGGGTAGGAGTTGGAGATGTTGGAAGAGTTGCAGTTGTTGGGAGTTCAGCTGAAATGGGGACAACAAAAGAAAAAGCCAAACACACATAGAAACAAAAAAAAAAAAAGAAAGGAAATGAGTTCACACGCTTAATCAATGTCTGTTGGTGAGTCTGTGCCAGTTGGAAATTTTAAGCCTTTTAAGATTTTTGGCGAATGTTGGGCCATTTTGCAGGCAAGCTGCGAGCGTTTAGACACACAGAGCTGGACTGGCGAGTTGATCCGAGGTGCCCAATTTGAGATTTCGATTAATAAGAATCTCAAATCACCACCACTTTTAAATGAAAATTGTTGTATCAGTTAATCCATGTTTTAAACTGTTTTTAAATGCCCTTTTATATTGATTTTTTTTTTCTCCCTGGTGTACCAAAATTGCACTAAATTGAACTAAACTGGGGTATTAACTGAACCGTGACCTCTGTGTACCGTTACACCCTCAGTTAAGAAATTATCAATGTGTATGGGAACTGACAAAAAAGGTTAAGCTTAAAGTTTGTTATTGTGGTGCCAAAAGGTGTAGTGAAAAATTCTAGGTGCCCTAAATTACGTGGTGGTGCACCCAAATGAAAGAGTTAGGTGCACCGGTGCAAGCAATGTAAAAAGGAGCCCTGTACATATCCTGCACAGAGTACCCCAACTATCATCATTATCCTCATGTCTGACTCAAACACTCACCACAGGCTGTGTCCGTCTGCCAGTTGGGAAGCTCCACTCCTGCAACATTGCATGCTGCTGCATAGGACTTGAGAGATTCACACAGGGTGTGTTGGTCACCATTTGTGGCACAGTAGTCATACACACAACTATTGAGGTAGATGCTAGGGTGTATGGATTCATGGCAGGGCTTGAAAGCGTCCCCTAAAAGGGTGTAGCACTCATTGTAGGCCTCATTCTCCTGATCATAGTCACAGAGTCTGGGATTATTTGGATGGGAAACACACCTGGAGGAGAAGGTTTAGAAAAGGAAATGACGATTAAGACATTAGGATTTATCGTTCCATTTGAAATTAGACAAGAAAAGGTTTATTAATGTATAATAATTAGTGTATTAATTCCTGAACAACTTGTTTTAATGCATGAATTAAAAGACATATTGGGTTTACCAGGCTGTAAGCTTGGTGTATATCTTCTGACCATGAAACCCGCTTTGTGAACATGTACTCAGCTAACAACTGGTAATCATGACTCCTGAGCCTATCTCTCTACATAATCCTATTTAATGCACACATTTTATGAATACATAATTTTTAGTGATATGAGTTGGTGTGTGTATGTATTGTTTATGTGTATATGTTATGGTACTTGTTTTGGGGAATCAGTTAACATGCTAATGGGAAGTCTAAATTGGTGGCCAAAGGGAGGCTTAGCCATAACTGTGAGGTGCATGTGAGGTCCAATGACTGTACTAACATGCGGCTAATTAGCAGGTATAATGTTTTTCATGTTCACTGTCTTCGTTAAGTTTGTTAGCATGCTACCATTTGCTAAGTAGCACTAAACAGTATGGCTAAAAAAAACCCATTTCTTTTCAGCTGCTGTTGAATTTGTAGGTTTTTTTTCTCTTTGAAGGTATTACAATGTCATAACACTCATATTTATACAGACAACTTATATAGTAGAATAGCTTACTCATCCTCGCTTGGCACCCTCCAGCTGTCACCAAACTCAAATGGCCCTGTAGCATTTTGGCCTTCTGGTGCTACGAAGTCATCATCCTGACGATCAGAGTAGGTGCCGCACAGTCCACACAGCTCATATTTGTAGCGCTCATCCACCTGCAGGAAGAGCCTGTTCTGCATGTCTATCGTCATTCTGAGGCCAAAGGTCGTCTCCATGACAATATAATTCATCTTCTGGTATACACAGACTGAGCCGTATGTACCATTGGTGAAATAGGGGAGATGGGCAGGGCTGTTTTTCACCTGAGGAGAGGACAATCCATTATTTGTAATGAGTTTATTCTGGATTCTGGTGAGTATTTAGTTTATTTAGGACGCCTGCTTTTCCTACTGGGACAGTTAGTGCAAGCAAATAGCTACCAACTAGCAGTTCAGGGCAAATACACACATATAGGTCAGCAATTTGTTTTCTGTATTCTTGTAAGCGCTGTGTTGCAAACAAAGTACTTCCCCCAGTGACGGGTTAAAGAGTACTAATTGACCCCTATAAACATGGGTGTGCTGATACTAACGGCATTAGCTACAGTCATTAATAAATTACAAGAGATAATATATAACAATCACGCTCCAAATCCAGTAAATGGGCCACTTGCAGGTCATGAGACACATTTGCGCAACTTCCTCTGATACAATCACATGCTATAAAAGAGTTGGCATTATTTGACATGTAGAGAGTTATAAGTTTTCATGCTTACATAGACCTCTCCGCTCTGATTCAAGGTGAGGTACAGACCCTCAACCTTGAGGGTCACAGCTTCCAGCTTGGATCGGGTGAAGTTATGAAGGGGAGGATGCACGTTGTGTCCGATCACAGTGAACTGGACTGAGCTTTGACCTCCGCACGTGGTAGTCAGCGTGTAACTGCAACCACCTTGGAAATCATAAGCCTTGCCATCAAAGGTGATGTAGTGTGGGTCACCGTACACGCTGCAGGTGGCGGGTTTGAAAGGGAAGCAGCCTTTGACCCCATCCCTGACCTTACAAACCTCATGGTTTGCACATTGCATTCTAGTGCACTGCACTTCATTGTTACCCATGCACTGGCACTGCTGCACACACTCTCCCTCGGAGAATGTTGCTCCTTTCTGCAGACAAAGAGGAGGTTTGTGAATAAATTATAGTATTGTGGAGATGAATAGGTGAATATAAAATTTTTCCCTATTCATCGACCTCACTTACCTCATAGTGTTGTCCATTGTACCAGCACCCACAGTCCTCTGCAGGGACACACTTTCCCCCACTGAGTTTTAAGCCATAGTCGCACTCGCATCTTTCCTCGCAGCTTCCACAGGTGCCGACTATATCCAAACTGGAGCATGCATCGGGACAGCCATCAGCACATGAGTTATAGTGGCTGTTCTCACCACACTGAAGGGCTGAGAGGGGAAGAAAGATGACAGGGCATGAACTCAAATGTTATTGTATTATTGCAGTCATTAGTTGCCACTGTTTCCCTTATTTTAATAACAGGGTAGAGAAATGAAAGCAGAAAGCAAAAAAGCAACATACGGCAGAATGTAGAGTTCCTCCATATGGGTACTGCGACTCCAGCCTCCTCGCAGATATCAGCGTAGACCTGTAATGTC
>JAPZEB010000004.1:14343269-14357254 GCA_029783705.1 Chaetodon striatus
AACAAAACCACCACCAACCCAAAGTGTTAATATTTGACAACCTGGGAATGAGACTTGACAATCATATCTTTCTCAAGAATTACGTACTGAACCAAATGGGCACAACCTTTAACTTTCATTGACCTTACTCGTGCAGAGACTTGAACATTTGCATTTACTAATACAAAAAGTACTGCCATACAGATTAGTAAAGGCTCAGTACGTCATTCTGGAGAGGGATATTTGATTATCGAGTCTCATTCCCAGGTCTTGGGTTGATAGTCAGACCAAACCACCAACCCAAAGCGTTGATATTTGATGACCTGGGAATGAGACCTGCGGTCTGGCATGAGTGTAGTATCTTGCATCAAGGATGGGCTCACAAGGAAGATTATTAATTATGCCTTCATAGTCAAGATGTATCTTATAAACTGATCTCATATTGTATTTGTGTAATATTTAGTTTACTTTGCCTACTTTTCCAGGCTTTAGAAATAAAACTAGACCATACTTTGACACTCTTAACATAACTCACCTTCCATTGTAGAAAAATAATGAACAGGCTAAGACTATTATGGAGCTCACCGAAATACCAAGGTGTTAGGGAGTCCCAGTTCAAATAAATACTTAATGATTACCTTGTCAAAACAAAAAAAAATTAAACCTGCATTAACTGATTAATGGGTCGCTTTGGGAGACTGGAAACAAGCTGTAAATGCAACACTGGCATATTATCACCTTTTAAATTAATATGGTGAACTTGTTAGCAAAGCGTTGCTTATTCAACATCCAGCAGACATGGAGCAACATCAGCATTCATTTGGAGTCATTTTTTGAGTCCATATCCAGTCAACTTTTAGCTATATTTTGCTCTCCACCAGCTCCCGAAGGAAACATCTAGCTCTCAATCTGATAAATGCTCTACTATTGTCTGTCTGCTGTTTGGTGCTGGGCAGGTAGCCAACAGTGGGTTATAACAGCTTTTTTTGCCGAAAACAGCTGCTTGCTGCGGCTAGAAAAGAGACGATAAGAGTGGTAAGAGTGATTCGAAACAGTAAAGTCGAGGGCCGTATCACCAAAACATTTAGTTGAAAGACGCTGAAATGCTCCATTGAGATTCTTTGTAGGTTTGTCATTACAAACAACCCCTTTCATTTACACAGTCATTTGATGCATCGTTATAAAAAATGTTGATTATAAAAACTTTAAATATAATTTGTTTGTATCAGAACTTTGAAGTTTTATCTGCACTACTGCACTGTCGAGACCTTTAAAACAGTGCAGCACTAGTGATTTAAGTATGACATCACCAGCTCTGAGTCGAGGGAACAAACACACCCAAAAAGCCAGGACGACTTAACTGCCACTTAACCACTCAGAGGAAGGAAGTCTCCTAATTAATAATGCACAAAGTAGTGCATAAGAGTAGTTGTGGTGATGTCATACACAGTGGGCTTCCTGCATTGGAAAGACCCACAGGATGAGTCATTCTGCCTGAGATAACCTCAACAGTGAAGCTGTTTTCTAAAAAAGTCAGATTTGGAAATAAATGAGCGAGTCATGTAGCCAGTAATAGATGCATGGAGAAGTGTTTGAGGCTTGACTTTGTGTTGTGCTTATGTAGCAATACAGACAAGTTTGCTTTATGTACATCCTCATTAGGCCTGTGGATGGCCAGTGGTTCTCTTTTTGTTTTTTAAAGTTTTTTTGGGCAGTTTTTTGTGTATAATCACAACAGGCACTGTGGCATGTTTTATTCATTGTCTCAGTGGGCTTGATTGTGTGATCTTTTGTTGTTTGGAAGTTGCATATAAAGACAATACGTGGGAGATACCAGTGATTCTCAGAAACTGACAACAGAGAGGATAACATAGGTTAAAATTTAGGGCTGAATGATGTAGGGAAATCGAATTGCAATTTTTTTTTTACCAATATTGCAATTCCAATTTAGTATGCGACTTTTTTCTAATCTTCCTTGATCTTCTTCCTCGCATGTATCATTATTATTGTTAACGAAAAATAAATATGACTCTTATTGATCTCCTGTCAGTCACAGTATTGTAACAAGTACCACAATCTAAACTGCACATTGACTTTAACTCTACCACTCTTAACTATTTAGATGACACATGTTGTTAACCATAACTGCTTCAGCTTCCAGACCGTGGCGTGGATGTTGACGCTCACTTTAGGGCTAACCCCTCCCTTCACTTTACCCAGCAGTTTGTAAGCAAGACAGCGACTTTACTTGGTCTTAATGAGCTGCAGCATTTGCTCATGGACAAAGTGAAAGCTACACTAAATTTACTACCATTTGACAACTTTACTGCTACTTTGTTCTCTCTTCTTATTACCGACACCTGTCTGATCTGTGCGCATCCACCGTCACTAGGCCTATCACGATAATTATGTTATCTGTGTTACACCCACTACAGGTCTGTAGCATAAGAAGTGCCAGGAAATGAGGTAAGGGAGAAACAGTGTTTTTATTACATAGGTTTGACTTCCTCCTCAGGTTTGCCCCCACAGCTATCACTTATAGGGCAGGGTTGAAGTTCCAGTGGCACACCAGTGCACGCTGCAATCAATACGTACAACACATTTCCAAAGTTCTTCACTGCCCATCCACGGCACACCTGCCCTGACCGTCTGACTGGGTTTAGCCTGAGCAAGTCTGTAATTAGTCTTTTTCCCTCTGTGCTACCTGCCACATCTACTTAGCGTACAGTATGTACAATATAGACATGACCTCAATAGTTTTGCTGACCTTGATATTGCCCATTGTGTTTGGATATTTGTTTGTTTACATAAGAGTGTTACCGATGTTTTAGCCAACATAATACCAGAATAAATAGCCGGGTTTTCCCAGACTTGGGAGCAGTAATTCTCCCTTCTTTTTTTCCTCTCCACTCTTGCCTACTTGCACGATTCCAAAGAAAAATAAAACAACACTAAAAAGGTGACATAACGTAGCTTACCAGTAGCCTGCAGCAGCAAAATGGCTAAGGCGAGAGGCACAGACTGAAAACTTTATCTTATCATATAAACTAGACGTTTTCCTTCTGTTGAAAAAAGGTAATAAATCGCAATATATTTTATCACAATAATCGGCATATCGCAACATATTTAAAATTGCAATAATATTGCATTGTGACTTAAGTATCGTGATAATATCGTATCATGGATCCTGTAGTCATTCTCAACCCCAATAAACAGGTTTTAATTTCTTACTAAAAATTTGTTTTTTTCATATTCCTATTCCAATGTCTGAATACTCTCAAGAATTAAATGTTCTTGTATTGTTATGCTACTATCATTAACTCAAAATGACAATAATATAATTTATCCTAATTATTTCTGGGAACAAAAGTAGTTGTTGTTACAGGCTTACCTGTCAGTGAAACAAATTAAACTAAAGTGCCCACTGACTGTGGCTCTACCACTCCAAAATATTTAGATAACTCAAAGCATTGTTGTCAACATGTTCATGTCTCAGCTTCCAGACTGTAGTCTGGACGTTGACACTCACTTCAGGGCTAATCCTTTTCACTTTACCCAATAATGGGGGCGCAAGACAGGAGCTGGTCTGTGTCTTAATGAGCTACAGAATCTATTTATAGACAGACCAAGATGCACACTGTACATTTTTTTTTTTTGTAAACATATGTTTATTAATTTTAAACATTTCACAAATTGCACAAACATACAACCCCCTCCCCAAGATAGAACATATGGCATTACATATAAAGATAAATGATAGTTATTACAATAATAATCACAATGATAAAATACATAGTTTAAGCACACATGTAGGACTAGGTACAGCACATTATCCTCAGATTAGTTTGTGTTCTTTATCTAAGCGTTACATTTTTAAGGCATCTTCACTCTCACCATTTTTTACAAATTCACAAATTTCCCAATTTCCCAAATATCAATAGACTCGGAAACCCTATTTCTTACTACATAGGTGAATTTTTCAAGAGCCAAACTCGCTGTTAAATCCTTTAACCAAAGGCCAAGAGAGGGGCAACACACACTCTTCCAGCAGAGCGCAATTGAACGCCTCGCCTGTAGCAAACATAATTCAACCATCATATCCTCTTTCCTAGGCAGGATAAAACTGTCTGGAAACAAGCCTAACAAGCACAGCCTAGGACTTAAAGGTATTGGGGATGAGGTCATCCGAGACACAAACTGCAGCAACCGACCTCCCGAATTTTTTGATCTCACCACACCCCCACAAGCAGTGGTACAAGGTTCCTTGATGTGTGTTGCACTTACAGCATTGGTTAGGAATATTTGGATCAAGTTTGTTCAGGTTCACCGGTGTGATGTATGTATACACTGTACATTTACTACCACTTGGCACCTTTACACCGGCTTTGTTCTCTCCTCTGACACCTGCCTGCTCTGAATGTATCCACTGTCAGACTCTCTCACTCATTCAACCACACCTCACTACACACACACTAGAGTACTCTAACAACAATGTAAACCTAGTTTGCACTTTAACCTGGCCTTGGCTGTTTTCACATGATAGCACTGTGTGCATCAAAGCTGATGCGTAGCATTTAACCAGTTATTTCTCTTCTTTATCTTCTCTTCACTGGCCCCCAATGAAACAAAGAATTGATTTGAAAGTACTTCTTATTGTTTTTAAATGTTTTAATGGTTTAGCTCCTTCCTATGTTGCGGACATGCTCACAGAGTACACACCAAAGAGATCCTTTCATCATCTAATAAAGGTCTGCTCACTGCTTGTAGTCATTATAGTCCTACTCTCTAGAATTCTCTTCCACATGAATGACAGTCTTCTACAACAGTGTTCTCTTTTAAACGCAAATTAAAAACATATCTTTTTTCGCAAGCTTTTAGTTAGAATTTTACGTGTATTTTTATTTGTTTTACAATGTAGTATTATTATTATTATCTCCCGTTTTTAAGAATAATGACAATAATACCTTCTTATTTTGTTTGTTTTTATCATGTCCTGCTTGGTTTTATATATGTAATACTTTAATATCTTATATGATATTTTATGTTTGTCATGTATGATGTATCTTTAGCACATTGACTTTACACTTGTCATATGCGATGTGCTATATAAATTTAATTGACTTGATGTCTTCATTTACTCTCATTTCTATATTTTGGCCACATATTCCCAGCCCTGTGATTGATTAGATTGTATAGCATTAAAAAAAATGCTGCTTTTGGGATTTGAAAATTGCACTCTCATTACATCGCTGCATTGATTTGAATTTGCCTAATCGTTCAGCTCTGTATAAATTCCATGTGCCTCCATGGCCCTCTCAAGCTTTTGTTTCATAACCTCAGCTGTCCTTCGACACCGCTCTACCCTGTTTCTTCCCATATATGAGCTGAATTGAATCGAATGCATCCAATTGAATGTGGCCCAATGACTGAGATGTGAGGCCGGGTCTCCAGTCTCAAACTGAAATCGTTTCAGTCGTGCTATCCAGGATTTGATTCGCTCACCCAACCAGCCGAGACCAGTTTGTGATGAGATGCTGGTCTCCAACAGAGCTATAGAAATCACATCCATGCTGTTTCACCTTAGCTGAGGCATACAGCTACGACTCTGAGAGAGGGAGGAATAAAAAAAAAAGTGACAAACAGGCATAGAGACGGAGAGGGAGAGAGAGACAGAGATAAGGGGAGAGAAGTCTTGAAGCTTCAAGCAAAAAGGTTGCCTGCCCAAAATCCTGTGCAGTCGAGCATATAAGAACAATCAAAGCTTTCATACACACACAGACACACACATACACACACTCCTTGTACAGCGTCTTAGTAGTGCTTTAGTTCCTTTTTCTGTCTTACGTTTTTTAAGATATGTGACTGTGGTCTGTAATGGTCAGCCAAAAGGACTTAGAGGAACAGCACCTTCATTTCATTTAACAAGAGGCAAAAGAAAAACAGTGAAAAGACGAAACCTTTGGTATTCTAATTACTGAGTGATCTGCATATATTCAAACAACAGCGAATTAGCCCAAGGTAGGGCCTCTGTGCCCTGACAGGAATAATAAAAGTATTTTTCTCCTTTTCTGTAAAGGGACCAGGCGCAGAGGCGCCCCGGCAAACCCTCATTATGTTTTGAAGATCCGTCTTTGCCTGCAGCACCCAACCTATGCACCTTTTCGCTCAACCTAGCTGAAACAGATAACAGTGAGCAGCCGCAACCAGGTAGAAAGGACCGCATTTGAATGTCAACCGTCAAATATCAGAGGAGAAGCTACAAATGGCACAGCAACTTTGTCGGAGTCGCAAAGACGCACATTATCTCAACATGGAGCAACTGTGATAAGGCGAATGAAAGCCATGGGAATTTTAATCATGATATTGGGGATTAGACTTGGGAACTGAATGGCATTAATTTGAAGTTGCCTAACGCAGCCCTGAATGCAAAATGAAAGCAATTCATAAGAGATGCATAAAGAATAGGCATGGTAGGAGGTATGTTTTAATAATCGATGCGCTGCTTTATTTATGCAAATACTAGCTAATTTGTAATTATCTGAGTGGGTGCATGTTTGGAATCTTTTTTAATCATCTCCTCAGTGTATAACTAACAGCACCCATCTATAGCTGCTGATGGTAATTAGGTAACAGGAGAGTACAGTACCTCAGTGAACGGTGAGATGCTACAACACTAAAAATATAGCTCAGTGATGCGCCCTGTTTCAGACATTTCATGTTCCATAGTACATCATTATCAGGCTCATTCGCTACTGATTCGGAGCCAGACCTGCCATCAAAAAACAGAACCAGCAATGGAGGTGAATACTCGATGTGTTTCTGAAGAGAACAATTTAAATCTTTTGGTGGACTGTCACCGTGCAGGGTTGTTACAATGGTTTGCTCAATGCTTGCATCAGGTTGACTACATGAACTGAGAAAGATAGTTCCTTCCTTGGAGGTCCAGTTGCCTTTTTTAAGGTTTACCAGTGTGTGTGTGAGAGAGTTGTGTTCCCGTGTGTGTTTGCCCTGTTGGCCGAGCATTCATGTATGTATGTTTTTGCATTACCGGTAAAAGTTGTCTGACCCTCACTTCTCTGATGCAACTCGTGTATTGATGCACAGATGAACAGTGAGTTTGCAGTTGTCTCCAGAGGACTCGAACACTGACAGAGGGCTCCGGGTGCACGCTCACCTAGTCGATAAACAATCTGAGCACCACAAAGGAACAATAGCCACCATTCTATTGCCCACCCAGCAAACACGTCCTTTTAAAATGTCAAATGAAAAAGCTGTTGCAAGGGTGCAGTGTTCTATTGATTCAAAATGGGCTCATCATTTGACCACCATGCCCAATTTATGGGCTCCCTTCCATCTTGGATACAAAGTGGTAGAGTAAGGCCCACGGTTATTTAAGAAATTGCGGGAAAACGCATGAAATCTTTAAAGTTGTCCTCGCAGCGTATGAAAAGCAGTAAAGGAAACTAAAATAAGAATACTTTGAAATGTGCAATTTGTGAAAAAAAAATGTTGAAGCGCTATGGAAGCTGAGAGGCTTAAACGAAACACTCGGTTTGTTATTTACCACAAAATCCCAGCAATAATCTCCATCAGCTATCAACACGGGAAGTCAAAAATAGCAATGTAAATAAGTGACACAGGCAGGATTAAACACAACAGAGATGAAAACTGGTACTTAGAGACAGACAGGAAGAGAAAAGGACAACAGTGTTGTTTCATATACACCGTACCCGCTTCCTTTGAAGGCTGTCTGAGTCTGGATTCAATCTGGTTTAATATTTCTCCCTCTGTGGAGATTGGCCCTCCCTTTCTGATCAAACCAGGCCTTTTCATCCTCTCAGCATTCTTCTTCAACCAGTCCAAACACCGTTCCTCACATCATCTCTCATTCTCTACACCCACCACCCCTCCCCCATCCACTCGGTCTCCCTTCTTCCATCTATTTGCCCCCACCAGCTATCTTCTCTTCCCCCTGAGGCGAGCACATCTTTGTTTCTAAGGCCCTACGCTCCCTCACATCTTTTTGTACCCCATAGTCCTTATAATAAGAAAACATGTTGATACCATACATCTTAGATATTAACAAGAACACTTAATCTTACAGTAGATGGTCATTAAATTATATCTTAAATGGTGATTATAAACAAACTTGTGTTGTACATTTAGAAGATAAAAATTAAGCCTTATTCACATGGGACTAGAATTATCTGGGATCTCTTGTCATTTTTAGTAATTGTGGGGGTCGGCTGTGATTTTAATCCCGTGAGAATCTACCAATTTCGTAACTTGTCATGTAACCATTCCACCACAAATTACCTGTCTTATTTTACCAAACACAGAGGTCATGTGATAATATTAGTCCTGCATGAAATGGAATCTCAGTGATTTTGAGTTGTACTTTGTGTTTTTTTTGTTTTCTCCGCACCTCTTTCTGCTTCTTTCCCCAGTTGAGAATTATGAAGGCTGCGTTGGCAATTATAAATGAAAGTTTTGACAGCATTTTGGGTGCAGGAGGCTCATCTTGTTACACAGCATGGAGACCCGTTCGTAGAGAGACCAAGCTCTAATCCATCAGGAGAGTGAAATCTTGAAAGATGAGATGGTTGACATGTGACAGTGTGTGGCAGAATTGGCTCTGTTTGTTTAACCCACATAAAAAAGAAAAAAAGGAGGTTAACACTGTACATTATTGCTAGTGATGCTGTGTGGCGTTTCTGTGTTGTGTTTCTGGGATAACATCAGTGCATTTGAGATGCAGACTTTGCTCATCTTACGTTTTCTGAATGTGCTGCCTGTAAGACGTGCAGTGGATAAATTCTACATTACTTCTTTACTACTATATTACTAGTCCTTTGCAAATAGGGCTTTATTTTACTATGATTCCATATCATTAGTAAGAGGCCCCGGGGTAGACCCAGGACAAGCTGGAGGGATTACATATCTCATCTGGCCTGGGAACACCTTGGGGTCCCTCAGGAGGAGCTGGAAAGCTTTGCTAGGGAGAGGGTGGTCTGGGGTGCTTTGCTCAGCCTGCTGCCCCTGCGACCTGGCCCCGGGTCGAGCGGATGAAAATGGATGGATGGATCGATGTTACACAATCATCGCCAAACAGAATGCGATATTTGACAATTCTGCATCATTTCAGATCATGTTTAATTACATGTTTTTACGCCCTGCGGTATGTTTTCAGGTTGTCTGTCCATCCATCCCATTCTCGTGAGGGTTACATCTCAGGGATGCCTGGAGGGGATTTTTTTTTAATGTGGCACAAGCGTCCACTTGGACTCAAGGATGAACTTATCAGAATTTGGTGGTCAAAGGTAAAGGTCACTGTGACCTAACAAAACAAATTTTTGGCAAGGACGAGTTTGGTGTTTTTTGACCCATAACCCTATTGTTTGAGAACTCTGTGGACATAGGAAAAAGAACAATAAAATTTGGCACAACATAGACTGAGTTATGGACTGGCAATGGAAGCCAACCTAACGGGGCATAGAAACTGAAACTGAAACTTAAGACTCTATGCCCCCTTAGGTTAGCTTTAGCTGCCTGTCCATAACTCAGTCTGTGTGGTGCCAAATTTTCTCATTCTTTGGCATTCTCGTCCTTTAACAATTCATATGCACTTCCGGGTCAAAATGTGTTTGAAGAATCTATGTTTGGCCTAGTCTCCACTACATATATTATATAATTCTGGACAGGCATGGATGTTAACTGCAACTTGACAGGTTGGCAGAGGCATAGAAAGACGAGGCACTACTCATAGTTTAAACTGTTTTATTGATTACAGCTTGATGTTATAACAGTATGGTAAGTAAAGGCTGCTAAAACTTAATAGATAGATGGATAGATACTTTATTCATCCCCATGGGGGAAATTCTTGTATCCAGTAGCTCACAAAAACCCCCCCAAAAAAACACATAAGCACAAATGTCACATAAAAACCACAACAACAATACATGAGATGCCAATAAAAATAAATAAAGTGAAATGTTCCTGAGTCTCTAAGTGACTTCTTATTTATTAAGTGGCTTGAGTCCAGTGAGGTAAATAGTGGGGTGTGTGGGACCACAGTCTCCACTGAATCCAAGCTCCTGCCAAGTACTGAACCTGCCTTCTCAATCGGCATGTCCAGCCATTTCCTATTCTTGCCCATCATGCTGCATCCACAGCAGACTACGGCGTACAAGAGTGCACTTGCCACCATGGCTCTGCCCCTCCTGGTAGAGGGCATCTGTATTCAACTTGGTTAAGAGGAAGGTTGTAATTGTTGCAAATACATTGGTTACTTATCAGCATAGTTTTCTGAATGAACAATTAGCCCACCTCCTAGAGTCCAGCTCATGGTAATTGTGACCACAGAGGCTTGTACTGTAGGTGCTGTGCACAGCCACATCACAGGTAGTGATAAATAATCATCCAATTTACCAGACCTTTGTGGGTCACTTATTGAGGCTATATGAAGTAGGAGTGGAGAGATGGTCTGTGTATGATTAAATTATTGTTACAACTAAATCCACAATAACTTTCACTGCAGCTATCACACTCTTTACTATTTGCCTAATTAGCACTGAAAAACAATGAAGACAAAAGCAACTCAGAATGTAATGGGTTATTTTAAGGATGTAAGTATAGTTAGTTTGTAACATGTTGTTACTCATTAATCATAATAAATGCCTCCACACCAGGCTCTTCCCTTTTCAGGGAGAGAGCGAGAGGGAGAGATACTTTCACAACAGTGCCGTCCAGATCAATGTTAAAATGATTTCTAATGGCAAATACTTTGTATTGCAGACGTATGAAATCTTACAGGAATGATACAACCTCTCAGTAATTTATTAGAGTAGTAAAGCACTACATACCGCACACGCTGTCCAGATCATTCAATAAACTCACTGACGTGCAATGTACTAAATTACATTACCACCATTGTCCTGCAATACTAATCCCATTTTGAGAGGCTATTGTTGGAGGATGGAAGGAACATTTTGAGGAGCTTTTAACCCCAACTGACATGTTTCCTGATAAGAAGACTGTGATGGAATATTCTAGTAGTTGGTCCATTTTCCTGGCAGAGTTACAGAAATATCTAAGGCTGAGGATATTTTTGTTGGTCCCCCGAACATTACCTGGCCAGTAAGAACAAGGGATGGAGGGTGTAAGGCTGAATCCAGATGTCCACCCTGGACTTGCGGACTGAGCCCCATATGATGTGTTCACTGTCATCATGTAAAGTCTGCAAGGGCAGACATCAAATAGCAGCCCTCGAGTTTATTTCTTTCATTCCCATGGAAACCTTCAAGCAAACTACAGTCATGTGCATGGTGATCGCTGCTGTCTGCTCATCTGTCCCTACAGATAACAAGATATAAAGCCCATATGTTAGCTTTTATTGTGACCGAACTATCTGATATTTACACATCTGTATATAACATATAGGTTACACATAATCAAATACAAATGGTTATAAATAAGGACAGGACTAAGACTAAATAAACTCAGCATTAGCAGACCTTCTTTTGTTGTTTCTCGGCCAATTTTGTAGCCTATTACACTGCGCAGCCTGCAAAAAGTAAAATGCATTTTCATTCTCTCTTTAGCCATAGTTCTACATATTTTTGTATCATGATGTGGCGATGGTTATTTCTGGCCTACACGATTGAAGTAGCATTTTAATAAGCATCAATAACTGTTTTACACATTCCTAAGTTTTGCTTTTTTAGTCAGCAATTGAAAAAAACGACAGTGTCACATCAGCATTGAATGAATTGTAGGTAATTAAATCAGTGAAGTCTGTACCCCAGGTGGACTCCCTGGAAGTCTGCAGAAAGTCCACTTGAAACCCCTGAATTGTGGATTTGGAGCCCTTAGCACTCCCAGACTTCCCGGAAACGTGCCTGCAGAGTACGCGACTCTGCAAGTGCAGTGAAGTCCGTTTATTTGGATTCAGCTTAAGTATCACAATGCTCAGGACGCCCAGGGGAGGCGAAGTGCAGGAAAGCGCAGTCAAGTATAATAACATATTCATGTAGACAAAAAAAAAGAAAAGTATATCCTATCTAATGTAAAGTCGGACTTTACAGTAGAAAAACCCTCCAAAGTAATCAATCAGCACTTGAAGATAATCGAGGAATCAAAAGGAGTTTGCTAATTCTGTCTACATGTGTTCTGTTTATTTAGAAAAAGGCACAGTTTTCTTTGTGGCAGGTGTTGTTTCTGTCACTGCTGCGAGCCGTTTGATCTCTATAGACATAAAAGTAATAGCTTTGTTCATGCTGCTTTTATTGCAGTATATCAGGCTTTTAATTATCTTAAATAGCGAATAAAATTGCAGTGACAAATTAGTGTTTTTTTAATCGCAAACAAAATGTAGTGGAACTATCTTTGAATGCACCATGTAGGGATTATGGAGACGTTAAAGCTAACCCATAGGCTACATGAAAAAATTAAAGACAGATAATCATGTATTCCAACTATCCTTTATTTAGTCCTACTTTTGAAGAGGTGTGTGACAGCTATGGTGGAACCCTGTGTGTACAGGGCAATGATGAGCGGTAACGAAAACGCCTTGAGACAGAACCATCATTCAGCCTTTATCTTTCTATCAGTATTCCTAATGTAACTTTCTCTTATTGACAAAATCTGGGAAAACACTTAAATACTAAGCCTTTGTTTGTCTGTCTCTGTGTGTATATATATATATATATATTTATGTGTGTGGTGCTGTCCTATGTGGTGTGTTCTTCAGGCCTCAATAGCTCTGTGATGAATCCTTATGGCCCAGCAGGCATCTGCCTGTATTACAGCTGGGCCAGACTAATGAACTGGACCCAGACACAGTCATAATCAGATTAATGACTATGTTCAGGTATAAAATTACCAAAATCAATGGGGAGAAAGCGAGATAGAGGGAGAGTGGAGCCAATCCATGGCTAAAGGATGATTAGACACTGTGGACAGGCACGGAGCCAAGGTCAGGGACCAACCAGCCGATTCCAGGTCAGAAGAAGCTACTACGCCAGGGAGCAAAATAAATATAAAAGGTGACCAGGTAGTCAGAGGCCTGCAACATTATGTCGGCCTGCTGTTGATGCCATATGGAAAATTACACTGAATGAATGCAGATCACTAATATTTTTGAGAGGCATATGGTGACAAAGGTCAGGGCCATTCCTTCTTTGCCCCGGTCACATCCCCAAGGACAGTTTGAGTCACGGTGTGGACTGTAAAAAAGGAGAGCAATTGCAGTGTGACTGACTAAAATTGAAACCACTTACACATGATTCTGGGCACTAACATTCTGAGCAGTATGTCACACAAAAGCAAAGACTGTGTAGTAGAGAAAATGTCAGGAAAAGGTAAAGTGTGTGATGACGGGAGGGGACTACATGCATACTAACTAGATCAATGGACTAACATTTGCGTCCTCATATCAAACGTATATATAGGATCCAGCAATGTCTAAAAAAATGAGAGAAGAATCAGAGACTTGATTTGTATTACTGTTCAATCAGGAGAGACAGGTGTATGGAGTAAAGATGATTGTTTAATACAGATTACAGGTGTACAGATTAACAGATGATATGTCCATCCATCCATCCATTTACAACCGCTTATTCGAAGCAGGATCACAGGGGCAGCAGGCTGAGCAAAGTGGTCCAGACGCCCCTCTCCCCAGAAATGCTTTCCAGCTCCTCCTGGGGATCCGAAGCGTTCCCAGGCCAGACGAGATATGTAATCCTTCCGGTGTGTTCCTACCAATGGGAAGGGCCCGGAAGATCTCTAACGGGTAGTGCCCAGGGGCATCCTTATTAGATGCCTGAACCACCTCAACTGACCCCTTTTAACGCAATGGAGCAGCAGCTCTACTCCGAGCTCCCTCCAGATGTTTGAGCCCCCTACCCTATCCCTAAGGCTAAGCCCAGCCACCCTTGGGAGGAAACTCATTTCGGCTGCTTGTATCCACAGCCTCATGCTTTTGGGTGTTACCAAGAGCTCGTGACAAT
>JAPZEB010000004.1:14392546-14405142 GCA_029783705.1 Chaetodon striatus
CACAACATTTAGCTCCAAATCCTCAACACCAGCCTGAAAATGAAGGAAATCTGAAACAACTGCATTAGAGTCAATGGAGCACAGCTATGTCGGAGCTGGCCAAAGCTATGCTATGATTGGTCAGTCTGCGTTCAAGGGGCAGGAACAAAGGGTCAAGTGTGTCGGAGGAGGCAATCCGGCCCAGTCGTTGAAATCAGGCATTTCAGCAGTGACTTCTGACACAAGACACAGACGAAAAAAGCTGTCCTGTCACTTCAGCATGACACTCGGCCAGTTGCTGTTATAGTTAAATGGTGCTGGCAGCATCAAGAGGAAACGCAACAGGACAAGAACAAAAGTTAAGGTGGCGAACGTCCGTGTAGGTTGGGTGGGAGGGGTGGTGGATGGGTCCAACAACCACCGACCTTCACCCAGAAGGCTGGTGTTTGCTTCCCATAAGATTCTAAAGCCAAATCCCATTCTGTTTTTCCTAAACCTAACCACATGCTTTTGTTGCCTAAACCCAACCACATGTATGTGTGTTAGCTAAACGTAACCATGTGCGATTGTTGTTGAAGTAAAAAAAGACATCAATTTGTGGTGTTCTACCTATGTAGTGCATTTATTTTGAAAGAGACTGAGTGTAAATGGTAAATTTCCTGTGACACGAAAGTGTACTTTGAAAGAAGACAATGCATGTAACAGGCAGAACTTGACACAGCGTCCCAGAACAACAACAACCAATGCATCCAGGGTACCTTTCACATCGTATCTGGACGTGGAAAGTCCATGACCAAAGGTTGATATGTGACGAGGTCGGAGTGAGAATGTGTTGGAGAAGGACAGGAAATCTTTTCAGGAGGTTTTTTTCCTAATTATTTGAATTGATAAATAATGCAAATTCATAAATTTAAATGGTCTGCCAGGAAATTTTGAGCATCAAACACTTAATGTCCTGCATTCTGGTGAATTTTTAAAGTCCTCTGCTACTTACATGTTTTTATTTCAGGGGACAAATATTGAGGGGGACATGTCCTCTGTATTGCCCCCAAAATCTACACCTATGAGTGCCATACAGACCAACAACAACAACAGCGCTGCTGCCATTTTTGGCAGGTTTTTTTGGCAGCTTATTTGAATATAGGAGAGGTTCATCCTGACATCCTGACTTAGGAAAGCTCTATAAAAGCTAATTCCTAAAATCCTCAGATTTTTTTTTCTAAATGCAGTGAGGAAACATGTTTCTGTAATTCCAAAAATCCTAAATTTCACCCTAAACTGAGATAAAATAGGATTTCAGATTTAAAAAGTTTCTGTAAAAGGGACCCTGACGATCATCTTACACGCTTTAATAACATTACATCTTTATTGTACCTTTCTGCATTTAGGAGTCAGATATCCTTAAGTATGTCGCTTGAGTAGGCGTACTGTTGGACGTTATATCTTCATACCATCCACTTGTTGCTATGGTGATCTGTACGGCAGTACCAATACATCTAGAAGGTGTTGCAGTCAAGCTGCTCACACGAAGAGATTTATGGAGACAGTGTGTGCACAATGTTGACACTCATTCTTTGCAAACATACAATATAAAGCTCAGCTCTACAGGCACGTGAAGATTAAACCAGATCTGATTAGAGAACCGCATGTGAGCAAATTTACTGAGAGCGAATGCCAGTATATAGAGTGATTTACATTTAGCATATAAGCTCTAAACTTGACACTCCCTGTGAGCGTATAGCCTGTAAAGGTACTTCAATTAACTTGATTATGGACATACATTCATGGCCTGTCAAATTAGTTAAATTTGAATTGCGCAGGCTGTAATTTCCATACAAATATGATGTTATTTTATCTTTGTTGACTCCAGAGTCCCGCAATCTGAGTGAATATTGATAACAAACTCGCCCCCAGAAGCTACTCAGGCTTTTCCATTTTCTAGGCAGGTCCCACCATGTGGCATTGCTGATAGCCCAAATGCAAGCCATGCACTGAGGATAAAGCAAGGTCACTCTAACATCACATGGAATTTTCTAGGTGGCCATTTTCCCCCGCGTCCATTACATGCAACATGCTATCAAGTTAAATCTATCTGTAGCCGTTCCTGTTATGAGCAAAGCCTAGATGGATGCAATGTGCACAGCAGCCCACCTACTACCCGGCAGCACCCAGAATGTGAGCATGGAGGTTTTTTTAATTGATTAAAAATCGATGCAGTGGGATGTGATGGGTGGGGTGGGCGAGCTGCTGTCAGCTGACACAGCTTAGCATGACTTAGTGCTCTGCAACTCACTCAGTATCTGTTTGGCTCTCCTGATTAACCACGCTACCTAAGTGAAATATAGCACTGGCAGTCATTTTGCATACCACACATGCTTTGATGGCCCTCTCATCTGTATCACTGCAGGACAGGAATTGAGTTTCCTCTGGAAAATAGACACACGCTGCTCGCTTTCATGTTTGTCAACAACCCCTACGGATATTGCAATGGCAGCTTCCTGCCAGTGTTGGGCAGAATACTTAGAAAAAGAGACTTTGTGCCTGAATACTAAAGACTTCCTCCTAAATGTGATCAGTTACTTACTCTGGCACAAGACTTAAAAAAAGTCACAGATTCAGAATACATTTAGATCATAATCAGACGGGTTTTGTGTCACTTTTTCCTACCCGCTGAGTTTGCAGCCATGCTTGATGTGCTTTATAGCCTGCACTAAAGCAAATGGACAGATTTTTTCATAAGCGTAACAAAAAATTAAGATACCTTTGACATTTAAACCTCAGGGTTAGTTTCACAGCCTGAAAAACTTGCGGCAATATCCAGAGATTAAACTTCCCCTCTAGAGCTTTCTACTAAAAGAATTTAATGGGCAGGTTTCTCATGTCACATGTCTCCGTACTGACTAAACAGGCTTTAAAGCTGCAGTCCTGACTCTGTAAACCAGGAATTGATTCTGAGGGAATATCTTTAACAGTTTTTCCCCCCAGTGTTATCTATTTATTTATTTCAAAGTCTGAGCCAGTAGCCAGACTACTTCAAAGACAGCAGAAGGTCTCTTGTGAATTCACTTTATCCAGAGCATAAAATGTGAATCTTACTAGGGTGCACTTACTGCTGCATCATCAGTTTAGCCAGAGTAAAACACACAGCTCTGTTTCTAATTACTGAATGATATGAATAATCTTTATTTGGTTCACTATTTCTCTTATTAATAGGCAAAGCCGGAGCATGAGAGAAAAGAGGCTTTGTTCTGTATCTAATCTGATGTGTGATCTGTGGGTTACATCTCAAGAGTTCAGGTTGTAAGGCAATATGAATCCGTTTTGGGCTTTAAAAAAAAAAAAAAAAGGGAAACTTTGCAATGTGTTTCTTGGCCAGAAAAGTGGTGAGTATGCTCTGTTTTAAAAGTTACTGTATGGAACTTTTATGTGTATTTAATAGGGCTGCCCCCTACTAGTCGACCAAACGTTCGTCAACCTGAAAGGTCATTAGTCGTAAAGATTTCCTTGGTTGCTTAGTCACAGAAAAAACAAACTAATGTGAAACTCTATTAGGACCTTGTCAAAATAAATTTGAAAGGACAGACACAGGAAGTGGCCACGCTCAGCAGTCAGACAGGAGTTAATTTCCATGTAGCACAGTGTTAACAATGTTACTGAGACTATTCTTTCTCACACCTTCAACTCAAACCATTGTGTTGCCACGCCCAAAATATATAATTTGATAATTAAATTAATATCACAAACATGCAGGTGACTAGTCGACTAATGGCCCTGAATCATGACTATTGGTCGACAAGGAAGTCTTACTCAGAGGCAGCCCTCATGTTTTGACACATATATTATATACTGCGAAGTTGTCCTTTAGGCTACTAAGGCTAACTGAGGTATTGCCCACTTCATCATGCTCCTCTCTCTTTAACCAAAGGAATGTTCATCTCACACCTTTCCCCCCTCTGACTCATGGAAAAAGTTCTTTGGGCTCTTTAGGGTCAGAGTTTAACTGATAAGAGGATGACAGGACGAGCGCTGGGACAGAGATGAGAGTCCACCAAACACTGCTGCAATCACCTGCTCTGCATATCTGACAGAGCTAATTCCAGAGGCTTAGTCATCTGCTGGAGCCACGTACTGTCTCTGTATGTGTACTAGACTAATTTGTGGTCATAATAACTGCTCTGCTCTCTGCTTTGTGTCCCCAGGCCAATAATGAAGTGGAGTCTGGACTCTGAATACATTTTGAATTCCTTTTATCCAAAGTGGCTTTGCGTGAAATCCTCACATCTTCAAACCAGCCATAATTTCTTTGAAAAACAAAACAAAAGGGCCTTTAATTTACTCCTTTATACTTTGACTTGTATACTACAATCCACAGAAACTGTAAATATAGTAAAAAGCTGAGTCATTGAAGTTGAAAATTAAAGGACTATCAGAGGCAATTATCAGTTTTTTTGCAGTGAGAGAATGAAAACGGACTTCTGTTGCCTTTTGTCTGTTGTCGATGTTATTTTGAACAGCATTTTCCAAGCTGTTGGAGGTCATTTTTAATTTATAAATACCGCATTGCCTTTGATAGCAGTCAATGCTTGCTGCAGTAGGACCTCTCTGACTTCCACGGACATCTAATGTGCCCTTTTACGAAGCCTCAGGTACTGACAGACCAGTCTTATGCTGTAACTCTTTCAGATTTAGAATATGTTGACCTTCTGATTATTGCACTTTTTAAAGATTCATTCACACAAACAAGGAAGATGTCACGTAAAAGTAGTTTTTCTCATTGCCTGAATCGCTTGCTGTGTCTCGAATCCAAATCTTTGGCACTCATACTTGCAATTTTGAGTGTATATATACATTTAGAAGTATGGCAAAATGCAGTGCATTATTTATTTATGTGATGATGTGGGCAACAGGTTTGTTTATAAAGATGCAGCAGCGTTGTGTTGATACAGACATTATATATACCGTTTAACTTAATATAACACTATTTATTGTATAAATTAACAGTATTTATAACCTGGTTTTAAGAGATGCTGCAGCCCCCTCAGCACCTCTATTTCCTGACTCCATTCCATCTGCGTTATTATCATTAATAATGATAATAATAATAATGATGTATAATAAGGAGAAGATACATTTTTATAGTGTCATTGTCAGTACCATATTTATGTCAAGGGTAATAGAAAATGACTTTTAATCTCCCCATAACACTGATTTGAGTATTCTCCATTTACAGTAATAATAATAATAGTAATAGTAATGATGATAATAATAATAATGATAATAATAATAATAAACTTTATTTATAAACCCCCTTTAAAATACAGTTACAAAGTGTTGTACAATAAATCTAAACACAATTAAATCGCATAAAACATGTCAAAAAATGTCATCTAGTAAAATAAGGAAGGCCAAAACTAAAATCAACATAATAAATGGGCATTAAAATCAAGAAGATCGCAATAAAATAGACTGACAGCTCAGATAAAGTCAGTATATACTTTATGATACAAGTATGTTTTTAGAAGAGACATAAATGAAGCCAGTGACTCAGAGAGCCTTATATCCTCGGGCAGGTCTTTCCAGAGCCTCGGGGCCCTGGTGGCAAAAGTACAATAGTACAATAAATACAGAAAAAGGCAAAGGAGCAAACAGTTAGCATTGTATGTTTCGGCAAATGACAGTCGTCATACGTTGGTGATAATGCTCAGGTTGCAATTTGCCAAGCAGAAGAAGAAAAAGTCAAACTTTTGTGACTATTAAGTTCCATTCACTGTGCAATAGCACTGTTTGAGACAACACTACCCTGTCAGAACTTACTCACTGTGCAGCTAAGCACATAGTGTACACAGTGTACTACATGTAAGTGTACAAACGGAAATGTCTGATTTGAGACACAGCATCCGTGTTCACTTATGTGCATTTACACTGTGAGTTTTTCCGGTGCATATCATCATTGGATAAAAGATGTAACACCAAGCGAGCACTATTGATGCCACACAGATTGCTCCTATCATTTATGCACCAGCCTTGCTGCAGTACATTGTGTACTCCGAGCTGTTCAATTGGCTCAATTGAATCCATCTGCTGTAAGCATTGTTTGAAAACCAGGTAGGGTGCTCTGTGGACAGCTGAATAAAGTTGTTACATCGGAGTGGAGTGCAGCCTGCAATTTCCCCCTTACAATGCTATAGCATGGCAGTGTGAGTCCTTTGTGGAGAAGCATTATGGTAGGGATAATACAGCCTTGTAAAAAGCATGCCCCACAGTCCAAGGGGACTGACAGACACTCAGGCATTATCACATTAACACCTGGAGCCAGAGAAAATCTGCCCTTCACTATAAAAAGTAGGTTACTGTGAGCCATGTTTGCAGACGTATTGTACTGAGAGAACATATTAGATTACACAAGCGATATGTTGTTGGGTACAGAAACTTGGATATTAGAATTGTTTTGTATGAAGCTGTTTTGCTGAGAAACCATGACCTTACTTGCAGACCAACCCCATTGCCGAACAGAACGCTGATATTGGATTCTACAAAACCCTGGATTATGTTCAATACTGGAAATTGTTTAGTGTTCAGTCCAGACATTTCTGCGATATCCATGTGTGCCAAACTGCATCTCCAAAATCTTCTAATTACTATTCTGAGCAGGAGAAAACAGCATTTGTTGTCTGTTGAAATGCCTGACAAAGGTGGAAGCGGCGTGATGTTGTTATGGAACCACAAAACCTCATAGAGACGGGGTCGGGGGGGGTGAATCAAGAAAGTGTGTGACTTGATCAAAATGTGTTCAATTAATGTTAGATTTCAGGTAGTACAGTTCAATGTTGTGCATTATGCTCATTTTTTGTCAGCTATTTGTGACAAATGTAATCAGGTGAGGGGTACCTATTTTCTGGGCTTTTCCTAAATAATTCACTTAGTATAATTATTGGGAAACAAATTGACCCAGGCTGTAGACATGCTGTTTTGGGTTGTTCTGAAAGCTCCCTAACCTGCTGTATGAGACCTAGCAGGCCTTATGTTTTGTAAAGTTGTAGCTCAAAGGATAATTTGGAGACTGGGAATTTATCTTGCCTCTTGTTTTAAGAAGTGGCTCAGTGATATGGTTTTCTGTCTTTATTTGGAGTTCAAAATGGAAAAGGCAAGGGAGACCTCTGTTCATGACCTTTCCTTCCTACCAACAATTTGAACCATGACCATAACCTCCCCAAACCTCAGCCGACTTTCAGTCACACTACCTTCATGGCTCTACAGATGGCACTGTCAGCCTGTTGGTCAGTCTACCACTTATCTCAATAACTGTTAATTATTGATTATTATGAAATTTATTACAGACATTCATATTCCTGTCAGGATGAATCGAAGTAACTTGGTGATCCCGTGACTTTGTATGCAGTTCTGTCATCAGACTAATATTTCAATTTGTCCAGTGCTTTAGTTTATGACCAAACACCTGCAAAACTAAAGGCATTCCCATCAGCCTTAGCTGTACATTGTTTGGTGTTAATATGTCACTTACCAATTGTTAGCATGCTAACACACTTAACTAGTTGGGCGGCTGTGGCTCAGAGCGGGTCGTTGTAACCAGGGTCAAAGCATCCTTGAGCAAGATACCAAACGTCAGTGGGGCATGTGTCTCCTCCCCCAAAACCCTCCATCCAAAAATGTAGCTTATAGATAGTAGCAGCCCAATAATAGTGTATATAGTTCGGCATAATGAGCCCTCCCTCTTCTCTCTCTCTCTCTGTGTATATAGATGTGTATTTGTCACATCTATCCATATCTTGTTTGGCCTGTATGAGGGCTGTTCATGTTATGTTCATATAAGTCCCTATAACATCTGGGTACTGACGCCCCAAGATGGTGAATTTGACTGTGCTGATTATGAATGGAATGGGATCAAGTGACATTTGGCACACTTCATTTCATTAATTTGGAAAATCAGACTCTTTCGTTATGTTTATTTTGTATCCTGATATTTTCCCAAACTCTCTAATGCCTTTTAGAGCTTTTATGATTGACGTATTGGGATCGGACTGGAAAAGGAGGTCATCGGTGTAAAAAGAAAGCTTGTTTGTTTGTGAATTTTCAGTCAGGCCAGCATCCTGTCTTAGTGTGATTGCAAGGGGCTCAATGGCAACATCAAAAAGTAAAAGGGATGGGGGACAGCCCTGTCTAGTCCCTCTGAATAGAGTGAGGTGTTTGGACACAATAATATTCATCCGGACTGCAGCCTGTGGACATCAATGTAATATATCCACCCAGGCAAAGGATGCAGGTTCAAAGCCAAAATTCCTGAGAGTGAGAAGCAAATATTTATGCTTCATCCTGCTGAACACTTTGTTAGCATCTGGTGATATTTGAAGCGCCAGGCTAATGTTGCTACTTGGGAAATAGATCACATTAAACACGTGACAGAGACCACTATAAAATTGCCTGGCCCTAATAACCCTGTTTGATCCAAGTGGATGATTTTGCCTAACATGCGCTCCAGTCAGTCTGCTAATACTTAAGTTAGAATCTTATAATCGCAACAGAGTAAGTTGACTGGATGGTAGATCCACATTTCAGTGGGTCCTTGCCCTTCTCATGGAGCACTAATATAGTAGCCTGTGTCACTGTTGTAGGGGGGAACTTTAGTTCTGAATACCTCTGCATACACTTTACACAGAAAAAGAAGTAATTTGGATGAGAATGTTTGGGAGAATTCAACAGGGTACCTGTCCAGACTTGGTCCCTCACCCCACCTAATTCTGCATAACTTTACGCTTTAACAAAATTGAGGCTAAATGGGTGCGTTATATAAAAATTCAACCCCCATGTAAAGTTTGGGATTTTTAAATGGGAGCCTATAGGGATCGACTCTCCAAAGTAGCCATTTGAAGAACTGCAGTTTGTGGTACTTCGACATTAGCTTCATTTTTCAGCTCAGTAGATTGCCGCTTGGGAACACCATTGGCAAGTAAATGAGTACGTACTTCTGCCTATGCAGATGAATTCATCTGAGAAGGTGGTCCTGTGCCCAGGACGCATTAGCGTACACACTGCTGAAGGAATGTGGCCATATGTGGCCCAGAGCACTTCCCATTGTGGTCTGAGCGATCAGATGTCATGATGCATTGAAGACGAATTTGGTGCATTTACACCTGTACTTGGAGCTGTCTGCTTGTGATCGGATCACCCAAGACACATAGTTTAAACCCAAATGATCTACCTTATCTAGCCTAAACCAAGTTGCAAACCATAGTGACCACAAACAGTCATATGTAATAGTTTGGGGAGGCACTATGGTGGCATTCGGCACATCAGGGCGATCAGATTTGTCATTTAGACACTGACAAGCTTTGTATTTTGTTGTGGTTTGGAGGACTTGTTGCTAAGCAGGCATTAAGTTTGATGCTTGTGCTGCATCAAAAATGGAATAGATAAATACAGTGTTTGCCAATGAAATGAGCATACGCCAATTCTAAGACCATATTTGAATATTTTGGTTTATTTAGTTTTTGCAGTGACTTGCTTGGCTAGCAGTTGTGTCATGCTTATCTCAGGGGAAAAACTGCAGGTCTGTGCTTTGCAGAGTGTAAGTATCTTTCATGCAATTGCCCCAGCATGCTGACAGCCCGAGTATAAGAGTGATATTAGAGTGTATCAACTGTGTGAACGCAACATTTCCCAACGCAATATCACAGTCCTTGCTGTGTAAATAGCTATCTCATTTATACTGCATTAAATTGCTTTGGTTGACATTGTATTTTGTGTGTGTGAGCTCGACACAAACCCCCCCACACACACACACGAGCACATGTATCTATAGGGCTGTGTGCATGAATATGTGCCTGCTCCTCTGAATGTGCGTGTTTATGTGTCGAAGGAGTGTTTACTTTAGACAGAGATATCCTCTAGGAGCTATAGGGGATATGTCGGTAATCTCAGCAGCACAAATACATAATGTAATGATGATAAGATTAGCTTGTAGCCTTGTGTTTGCTGACTGGCTAAAGAGAAGGGAGGCAAGCGTCTGCAAAGAGTAATGAAAGAGTCCCACTTTCAGCTGCTCTAGCACAGATAAATGTGCTGCAGGGGGCTTTGTATATATATTACAAATTAAATGGGAGACAACGTCAAAAGGCGACCTTCCTGTGGATTATGATCACTCTGTGACACTGGAACTAAACATCATTATTATACCATCAGTGTCAAAGCTTTTATTGGCAACATAGTAGAATTTATTTTGTGGAAATGCCATGAAGTGGATAGCAAATGTACACATTAAAAGTTTATATTAAAGCAGTATACTTCAGTTTTTGAATATCATGCGTGAAAGAGGTTGCTGTGGTTAGTCTGCGATTCATTTTTACATAAAAGCTCAAGTACAAAGTAAGTATTTGTGACAAGCTATTGACTTGAGGATTTGCATGCCCAAGTAGTGAAATGCGTTATTACATGGTGGTGCATTTTAATCTTTTGAATTCTTAAACAAGTCACAGTCACTTATGGTCAATCTGTATTAAAATTCAAACTTTATTTATTCATGTCTCCTTCTCCTTTGGTGAATGAAACACATAGTTAGTGTTTGTCTTCTTTGTTCTTGTCACAGCACTGCAGAAAATTGAGCTTTTGAATTCAAAAGCATGTGCATCGTAATACGTCGTCCTTACCTGTTATTGATTATCCTTCAACCGGGTTTGACATGGCCTCTTTGGAGAATTCTGCAACAAAATTAGAAACAAGGAGGAAGAGGATCAGTGTTTTAACAATATGTCTGTTATAAGTGCTCTCTCGTACCGAATAGGAAAGCCTGTTTTCTACAGTCAGAACAGGAGTCCTTGGATGTACAAGCTACACGGTACAGCAATATATCACATTTATGGATGCGTTCCCTCAAGACTTTTATTTATTGTCAAACTGTTCATTGGGGATATTTTACGTGAGAGTGATATAATGTCAAATATGTAGGACAGGAGTGAAGATAACCTCTACAGTGCTACTGCAAAGCTCTGATGTTTTAGTTAATCTACCTTAAGCCTGCATACAGTGCCATGCAGATTTGTTTCTATCACTATTTGCAATCTCTGTGTGTCTCCAGTCATTTCACAAACTGAAATGCAGATAACACAACACAGCAAACCGCGCAATCCTTCACACCTAACGCTCACACTGTCTCTGTCGCTCACACACAGACTTCAAAGACACTAGGGATGGTCACCTTCCCGCTCAGTGGGACGCTTTCTGCACTAGACAAACAATGCTGAAATATTGGCATTCAGAGTGCAGAGAGAAGCCAAAGGCCAGAGAGAGGACACGCAGACCCAGACAGACAGAAATGAAATGATTTCTAGGAGTGCAAACAACAGGGACAATAAATTGTATGTGTTAATAATTGATGGTATGTTGACAGATATCACATTTGAAAACACTGTAATCACAGAGTAGAACATATGATTGATATGTCATGGCCGGCAGCGTTAGCAGAAAGCAAACATTGTGTGTTATTAGGTTCTTTCTATTAGCATGTCAACGCAAGAATAGTTTAACCTCTGGAAAAATTTACATAAGTCAGAGAAAAAGCTCAACAGCTTTTCTTATCTTTCAGCTTATTTCTCGGTTTAACAAAATAAGTTATATCATTATGGCTTGTACATTTTCCTCACAGGTAATATGAGCATATGAATTGTGCAGGACAGAATTTAAGTTACTTTAAATATATATATTGCACCTTTGTAAACACCTTAAGATGTTTTACACAGCAAGAACACAGTAAAATTAATTAAGATTAACCATATCAATAGATGCCTCAAGGACTAAAACACTTGATGACACTGATTATCACCCTGTTAAAAAAAAAAAGAACCATATAGCAACGCTTTCACTCTTTCTGACACCAGTTGACACGCTGCTAAGCCCTGCCCCTCTGTAGTTTGCTGCTGTTACTCCGTGAAGTTGTGGGGGTGAACATGAAGCCCATGCTATCATTTAATACAGTCCCTGAGAAAATATCTGATTTTTCAAAATACAAAAAATGCGATTTTAGAGAGAAGCAGACAAAGGGTCAACAAAGATAGAAGCTAAAGCCGAACCACCTTATCACCTGGCGATCGAAACAGAAGACAGTACAATAACTGAGCAATGCTGCTCCTGTACAGCTGGGTAGGTCTTTGTTCTCTGTTACAATCATTAATAAGCAAAAGCAGCATATACATTCAGGGTACGTCACCTTCAATAGCTTGCATAGCAGAGAAGTGCTAACTTAGTAACATATAGCGTTTAATGTATATCTCTTTCCAACCTCTTTGGGTAATGAGCATCATTATTTCACGCCTCCCAGGTACAATGTTTAACCATGCCAAGCTTCCACAAAATGAGCCTGAAAATCTGAAATGACTGCATGAGAGTCTGTGGAGCTCGGCTGTGTAGTTGTCTGACTCCGGTTGGAGCTGGTTGATGCTGCGATATGATTGGCAATTCTGCATTCACGAGCGGGTCTTACCCAAGGGTCGGTTACTGTGCGTTCATTTAGGGGCTCAAAAAATTACTTTAGACTATTTTTTAAACGCTTTTAGTCTGAATGCATTGCACCAAGCACCATTCAGTTCACTGCATTTTAGTCTTTACTG
>JAPZEB010000004.1:14422626-14435044 GCA_029783705.1 Chaetodon striatus
GGGAAACGTAGCGGGACAAGAGCAAAAGTTAAGATGGAGAAAGTCAGAGTAGGGTGGGCGGGAGTAGTGGTGGATAGGTCCAACAACCACCAACTTTCACCTGGGAGGCCGTTGTTTGTTCCTGAAAAACTGTAAAGCCAAACTCCATGGCCTAACATCCATATGTGATGAGGTCTGCGTGAGGATGTGTTGAACCCAGAGGTCCTGTGTCCATGCCTTGACAGGTCAGAGCTAAGTCCCATCTACAGTGGGGCCTCTGATCTGTCGAGGCATGGTCATGGGACCTCTGGGGGTGTCCTGTGGTGTCTGCCACCAGGGCCATGGCAATGGATCTTTTGAGTCCTGTGGGTTGTCAAGTAAGGTACCAGCACGTCCCACGGTTGCTTGCTTTGATTGGGATGTGGGGAATTTGGAGGAATTTGGAGACTTTTGTGGGGTGGCATGGTGCATTGTCCTGTGGATGGAGGCCACTACCATTGGGGAGTGTCATTACCGTGTACAATGTTTAGGTTGGTAGTGCACATTAAGTGGCATCCACATGGTTCTCCCAGCAGAACATTGCATTGTAGCAAGATGATTGATGTAATTCACTTTGTCTTTCACTGGTTTTGACGTTGTGGCTGATGGATGTAAGTGGGCATGCACGAGTGTTGGTTTGGGTATAAATCGATAAGGAATGACAATATAGTAAAACATACTTATAATAATAAAAAATATATCTTCATAGGAGAAGTTATGATAACATTTAAAATGTCCTTATGACTGTTACAAGCAGTTTGTATACCGCTTGTAAACGCTAAATAGTGAGACTTATAGTAAAATCAAAAAATTAACAATGCAAAAATGTGGGTGATTGTAGAATGATAAAAATATAATTTGTAGCACAAATTCTTTGAAGGATTCAATGCAACACAACACAACAGAGTCAATGGCACTTCTGAATGCACAACAGCCATAGACAGATAATATCAATCTTTATTCAAAATGAACTAAAAAGACAACAAAGCCGAACTTAGAATTCTTTTCAATCAAATTCAACATATTAATCAGAACATTAACACAACTATTTATTCTGTTGATTGAAGCAGACCAGATTCAAAGAGGATTTCTTACTTCTGTTTCTATTTCAGAATCTATGCACTGTTTTATTAAAGGAGGTGAGCCTGGGTCAGGTGATACGGAGCCACAGGTCAGCGGGGTCCCAACCTGTAGGTCCCCGAACCCTGGGGATTCACCTGATAAGGACTTGGCCCGGCAGCAACTCGTCCTTTGTGAGTTTTTCCTCTTTGTCTGCGCTGTACATTTGTATTCTGGTGGTGTCTGAATGCCGGCAGTGACAGCTATTTAGCATTATATTTGAATGCCTTTAAAAGGACCTCTTCAAAGAAGCACAGGCATGGTAACAGGGAATAGAACAAATAGCAGATGGTGTTGAAACTCTATGTTCACATCAGGGGGTGATGCAAATGTTCATCATTCATTAATGCTGAGGACAGTAATTTGATAATAACAGAATACATTCCACATAGTTTCTACATTGTGTGTTACTGTGTGCCACGTGAAGTGCACAAGACCAGATTTATATGTGTATGACATGACTGAAGGAGGTAAGTCATTATGGATGCAGAGAAGGGAGGCCTTGGGTCATTATTTGCTGCGTACGCTGGAGAGATGAAAGGATGGACTGCGAATAACTATCAGACGGTAAACATGCAAATCAATTTATTAGCAAGAGTAATTGATGGGGCTTCAGCGCTTGACCAGTATCACATAGTAATTTTCATAGCTGCCACTGTGCCTTACATAGTTAGTCATGCAGCAAATCCTCAAATGATTTCACTACTCAGGTGTCAAATGTTGAATATTTGCCCCCACATGGTCAAGCTTTCTCTGGTGCTACATGAATGCAGGGCAAGACGTTGCTTCTTAGAGATTCATTTTGTTACAGTTTGACTTATCTATTTAATAGTCTCTAATGACTCATAATAATCCATCTAACTTGAAACACTAACCGTTACTGAGCTCCATTGATATCTATGGTCTTAATATCAGAGGTATGGACTTGAGTCACATGACTTGGACTTGGGTCAGACTCAAGTAACAAATTTGAGGACTGTATGGCTGAAATACATGGGGTCAGATGCAGTGCGATACATCTGCTAGTGCGTCCCCCCCACACCGGCTGGCATATTTATTTTTCTCTTCATGTGGCTCAGCTGGCCTCCTACAGAAGAAAACTACGTAAAACTGTGTAAAGAATGAGTGCAGTGTGTTTAAAAATGATAGAAACAAATACATTATTGCACCAGACAGAATGCAAAATAGCAGAGCAACTTTGTGGGTGCTTTTACGTTTCACATTAAAATCTATCAATCAAATCGATGCATCCTGTTGTTAAAATTATCCAGTTATTAATTCAGTAGCGGTTAATATGGTCTATAAGCTTTCAAACCCTCCATAATCAACTGCATTATAACTTGGCAAAACTCAATATGCACACAGTCACACAGTGAAGCTGGCAGCGACCACAAGCTACAGAGATGGAGTCTATGTAGCAGGTAAAAACCCCCGCTCCACTCCACCCACGTTACAGGCTGTGTCTGTGCCCCATGTATTCTGACTGTTAGGCTGGTCATGACAAAATCAAAAAAGACATGCAACTCCACCTGGACTTAAACACCAATGACTTGTGACTCTACTTGGACTTGAGCCTTTTGACTCGAAAGTCCTTGATACCCTCCTGCAAGCCAATGTGGGAAGAGACAATCATGGACATTTTTCCAATATGGGATAAGATAATACAACAAAACATGATAGAACATTACAAAACTAATTCAGTTGTAGAGAGTACAGTGTCAGTACTCTTTTTTTTTTCATGTTGAAGTTCCGTTGTACTTGTCTCAGAAAATGTTTAAACAAAATGTCGGTAAAGATTCTCAGTCGTCCAGGTCATGGTAATCCTAAGTGCTATACTGTAGGCAATTGGACTTGCTTGAGTTTCTTGAAGTTGTTTTGCCTCTCACCCAAGAAGCTTCAGTTCTAAAGGACTGGTGCGGAGTCGCAGGCTGTAAACTCTGTGTGGGTGAGAACCCTTACAGAGTCGTTGAGGTCCCATGAGCTCTGAGTTTGAGTTTAAGTTTTTTTTTTAATAACAATTTTAAATAGCATTCATGATTTTTGTAAATGTATAGTATTATTCTCTTGCTAAAATGGCATTACATTTGATGATGAGTGCATTATGACTTGTGTAGGACTTGTGTAGGACTTGGAAGCTGATTTGGGGCTTGAGTGTAGGGGCTTGAGACCTGCAGAACAATGACTTGGTCCCACCTCTGCTTAATATATGCGTATATGTGTTTTATAAAACCAGTTTCCATGTTGAGAAGTGTTGGGCAGTAACATGTAACATTATTGAAATTACTTTTCCCAATAATGAGTAGTGTAACAAATTTCTACTAAAATTGCAGTAATAATATTACAGTTATCTCAGAAACAAATTGCTCATTTCAACTGTACTTTGTTGTCAGCCCTCTACTGATCCCAAATCCAACATCTATTCACATCCCTAGATCCGTTTTTGTAATCATCGCACATGCATATCACAAAGCAACAAGCTAGCTTGGAAGATAGCTTACCATACATTCAGCATCTGGAAATATTTTCTTTAAATATTCAACTTTTTGTCTGGAGGAAAGGTGGAGAGATCATTGTTGTTCCAGTTAGTGGTACCAAGACCCTTTCCACTTTGAAAAATACCTCCTCAAACCTTCTAAAACACCCACTTCTTCCTTGATAACCTACCCATCTACCTAGTAGTACACCTTATACCAAAGGTTAGCTCTCCTCTGCTGTGGAGGATGTCTTGACTACAGAAACAAAACTGGATTGTAATCGTGGACAGCTGCAGGCTTCAATGGACAAATAACTAGTGAAGCTTGTGGCTGGATATGTGGTGGATGAAATGTTGCAATCTCCATGATTGACTCTCCATCTCTTAGACAGATCCTCTGGAAAATACCAGTCACAGGGAACAAAAGACCCTCAGGTAAACATCATTTGCAAGCTATCTAGCCTGAGCTGCACTTACCGGAAAGAAAGTTTGTGGGGTGGAAAGGAAAAGTAATATAAAGAGTATGTAACAAATAACTGCTGGCAGGGAGTAATAAGTAAAGTAATACCATTACTTTTGAAAAGAATAATGGGTGATAAATCACAGTTTGTGAGTAACAAGCTCAACACTGTTGAGAAGAGACAAGACCAAACTTCTGTCTGAATGGCTGCGCAAGCAATTTATTCCATGTCCACATCGAGGTCACTCTTAAGACACCTACTGCCTCACCCCAGGTCTCTGATATCTAATCAATAAATAATCTGCGAGTGGATCTGCTCCACCAATCCCCCATCTATCACCCACTGATCTCCCTTTGTATCATTCCGTGAATTTATCGGCCACTGTCTGCATGCTAAACTCGTCAGCAGCTGTGAAATTTCCCCTCGAATCCTCATACTTGCTTTCACCCATTCATTACCGTGATGTCTTGGAGGCATGTTCTCTCCGTGCTGCCTCGCATTTCTGGTCAACGGTGAACTTTTTGTCATTGTCTTTGTTTAAAAAGTCTCATTGTTCTGCATCGTCCGCTTGTCTCTTGACCTTATCTCTGTTCTTGCCAAGTGGACAAAGCAACAGTACAGTCATGCATTCTGTCACCAAGCGCCACACATAATTGGATTGTTAGACTCAACACCCCGAGATCGAGCACAGAGATCTTATTTGGTTTACTGTGTTCTCTCTGTCTCTATCTCTCTCACATTGTTATCACTTGTTCTCCTTCTTTTTTAAGCACGTCCTCTCTCATTGCCCTTACCCCTCTGTCTAATCCCTCTCTTTCTCTCCCCTGCTCTGATCAGCTCTCTGTATATAGACCTGTGTCGCTAGGCAGTGGGAGGTACAGGCAGAGGCAGGATTCAGAGGTCATTTTACAAGTGTGGCTGCTAATTAACAGAAATGGAATGAATAATTTCAAAGGGAGACGAACAATTCAGCCCTCCATTTCATCTTGTTGTGTTTTTTCCCCTCTTGCCCGGTGTTGCTTCCCTTTCAAAAGTACTCCAAAAACACTCGATCGTTTCTATTTCCATGGACAAGGACAGTGCTGCCTGCTCGGATTAGCACGTTTGCGAAGAGTGAACGCCACTTGGACAAATCCAACCAATTTCTCATTCTAGAGATAACATTTAATTTCACATGTATAACTTCTGATCCATCAGTTCTCAACATTTATGAAGCTTGTTGACCTTAGAGTAAGGTCCCCGAGGATCCAAAAACTTCCCACATGTTGAGTAGCAGTAACAGCAAGTATGCATCTCTGTAGAACCTCTTGTAGGACACAAAGACATCGTGAAAACCACCTGCGTTTCCAAATGATGACTTTGGGAATATACACTGTCCACCGTAACATTGTTTTGTGTTTTCAAACTGGCCCGCTTGACCAGCTCCAGCTGGCATCGGACATCAACAGTACGTCAGAAAGGCGTTGGACTCTTACATTGGACAGCCTTTAAATTTTGGTAGAAATGAAAATCATGATGATATTTTAAATGTCTAACGACATTAGAATTTCATGTTGTGTGGACGTTAACATTATTATTTTGCATACAGTGAGTTTTGCTCACCATGCCTTATGACTAAAAGGTGTTATTCTACATGATGCACCTGATGACCTTCGGAAGACCTTTGATTTTGTTTACTTAACAACACAACTTAAAACCAACAAAATATCAACTTAATTGGTGATCAGTATTCTACAGCAAATTGACATTGGCATTGGAAGTTTGTTAGTGGCTCTGATCTTTTCATAGGTCCTAACAAAATCTGCACATGCTTCTGACTGCTTGTAGTGCTTGTGTAAATAAGGAATGCACATAAATAATGCTTGTCATTATTAGGAATTACAATTTTAATTTGTATTGTGCTCTGTTATGTTCACGATACGTAGATGCCTTTAAAACACGCAAGTTAAACATGATTATAAATGCAATACATTTAACTAAATTTGTTGACAATTAGCACATTTAAGCTTCAGATTAGGTTTCATAAAAATGAGAATGGGTTATTTAAATTGACTTAATACATGTGTTTACTACATTTCTGGCATCCCGTTCCCACTTGATTTAATCAGGAGAACTCCACAAATTTATCCTCTGTTTGAGTGGTGAGACTGAGACCAACATTACTGACAAAACACTGAGCTATCGGTGATGGCTGTCAGAATGTACAGCAATTTAACACTTAATATAACACTCACATCACCTTACCTCTGAGTTTGCTGTTGATTGGTCCAGTGGTGGCATATCGTGAGGTCTCTCTGATGATGCAAGCAATGCACTTATCTGCAGCTGTAACTGGGATGAGGCTTCTTCTGTAGCTGTTGTGTTTTTTGTGTGTGTACAGTTTCATATTGAACCATTTTCGTTTAACTTCTCGGGTGGTTCATAACAACAGAGGGCACCCGTTACCCCCTGAAACCTTAAATATTTTTTCTCAACTCCACTTCACCCAAAATAACTTCTCAGCATAAAATTTGTAGGTTTTTATGTGCAAATCTACTCACAGATTTAACATTTCATGAATGTGTACAACAGTTAAGTTCCCTTTAGATCTGATTGATGTGCTTTTGTTACTGATATGTAATGCTGATTCAAAAAAAAATTACAAATCATACAACAGTCACTGCTTTCCACCTAAAAGGCAGGCTAAAGATGCATCCTGTAATACATTTCACCTTCCCCACGTGTATTTCAGTGAATCACAATGCATTTCTTCGGTCACGTGGTTTGAAATTCACAACATCTTCTAAAATGCACTAATCGCAGATTCTGATTACTTTTAATCTTTTAAACTTTTACTCTTTTACTGGTCCTGCGCCCTGTTATATCGGACCCTGACATATTTCATATTAAAGTTAGACAGTACAAGAATTACTTTGGTACAGTACTTACCATTTTGCGAGACTATAATTTCCCTCCCCTACATATCAAAGAAAGTATTAAAGTTTTTACTTGACTACTTTTATATGAGGGCTGTAGCCATATGCATATGATGAGCTCTTAAAATTTGATGCTCTGTCACGGTATAAACCATCCCTCCATTTTCTGTAGCCATTAATGCTGGTGAGAGCTGGACCAGGCGAAGAAGGAAGCTGCCCTATAGGGTGATAGACCCTCAGGGGCCAGTGAGACCCCTGCAGTCACTGTTTGTCAGTTGGTTTGTGATGACTTGATTAACTGCTCATTAGCATTACTGCTCGTCTTTCTACCTCTCTTGTACAAAGGTTCTGTGTCAAAATGAATATGGTGCATATTCTTTAATAAGAGAATATTTAGACATATATTGTATGTATACATGGGTATTTCCTTCTTTTTAATCAGTGGCTGTCTTTAGTGGTAAATTGCTTGATTTTAAATTGCAATATCTTGATGTTGTTGTTTTGTTTTTATCTTTTGGTACTTTTTAAATGTTATTTAATATAGAATAGAATAGAATATTTCTGTATTGTCCACCATGGATGTCACCAAACACAAAAGACAACATTGTAAAAAGCAGACAAAAAGTCCATAAAACAATTATACAAAGTCAATACAAAACACATAATACATGGAATCAGCTCATTGTCTGTCTGTGGTTTAAAACTCATCAGTCACATTATTGAGTCAAGGATACTACTGGCACTTTGGATGAAGGACTTCTTACATACATTTCTGGTTGCCAGAGGGACTCTATAGCGCCCCCTGAAGCTCAGGAGCTCAAACTGGCTGAAGAGAGGATGGTAGCTATCTGCCAAGATACTCCTTGCTTTCTTCCTTGTCCTTTCTTTAAAGAGCTAGGTCAAGGGCTTTTGTGGCTTGCCAACTATTTTACTTGCCATTGTCACAACCCTAGAAAGTTTATTCTTGGATGTACAGTTAAGGTGACCATATCAGGCAGGGAGGTAAAAAGTGAAAACACTGTCAGCCATAGTTTTGTACACTAAAATATGCTGACTAACACCAAGGCCACTGAGTTTCCTAAGGAGATAAAGTCCCTGTGAACATCTCTTGAAAATATACTCAGTATTTTCATGGAAGCTCACATGGGAGTCCAGAACTGTACCAAAGCATTGAAAATGTCCACAGTTTCAACACGTTGGCCACCGAGTGAAGGCGACTCTGTCTTCAGATCTTGTTTTTTTTCGAATTATCAATTCTTAAGTCTTGGCCACATTAATTTCCAACTTGCTGATGCAACACCATGTTTGAAGGTCATCAGCATACTTAAACAATCTTACATTTGTCATTGATCAGTAATTCATTAGTAAACAGAGAGCACAGAGAAAAGAACACATCCTTGTAGGCAATATTGTATATTAAGCACATTTATTTATATATCTCTGAGTGACTTGATTGAAGATGCATTTTTATTGTCTGAGACAAAGACAAGTACTCTTGATCTCATGAGCGACTCAGGCATCAGCAGCTCTTTTTTTCCACCGTGGCCCCCAATTAAGCTGATCCAGGCTCTGTTATGTTTAAATATAAGTACATTGTAAGATTGTTGTCTGATTACATTGAAATTAAAAGTATTTATAGTTCTGAAGGGAAGGTGCAGTGAAAAGCTGGCCATCATAGAAAGAGAGGAGATGTTATATGGCTTGAATATTTGGAGACATTCTCAGGCAATCTCTCCTGGAAAGATTTAACGGTCATAGACTCGGTTGTACATATGAAAAGTGCTACAAACTGTGGTGCAACAAAAGAATAAAGAGACCTAGAGAGGTTAGTTCAAACCCTACGTCTTTTCTACCCTTCGGTCACACATGGCTGTTTGTGTTAAGCGCCCAGATGTTATGGTATAATTTAATCTCCCACAAAGCTAGAATACCTCTTTTGGTATTTAGTTTTGCCTAAGTGCATGATGCAGGTTTAAGAGTTAGTGCAACAATACAGAATTAGTGGAACACTGTGAAAGATCGTCAAGCAAAGGCTTTCACGAATTAAAAAAGAAGACATTTCAGTGAATAAGGAGGTGAAATATATTCCTTCTACAGCTACTACTGTATGAATTTACCTTTGTAACGCTGAGGCTTCTGTCATGGGCTAACATAACCTACAGCTAAAATGTTCAACTGAACTTCTAATCAATAATTCAAGCATGCAAGCAACCATCTTCATCACATGCCTTTAAATTCAGGCTTCTTTGAATGACAGTAAGTGTGTGTGTGTGTGTGTGTGTGTGGCAGGCAGGCAGTGCATATGAAAATAGTAAAAGCAGAGGTGTCTCGTTACAGGTGATGATATTGCAGCCTAGATTGATGCCGTAGTTCTGCCTCTGCCAAGGAATCAATGACATGGCTGCCTGTACGAATCAAGCTCACAGCTGTCAGGGAGGTGAAGTGCGAGCTGGGCTCAGATTGGAGACGGGTGGATGGATTGTTTTAAACAAAATTAAACAACGATAGGATGGAAGCTATATATTGGAAATGTTTATTTGTTTGAGTGTAAGGGAGAAAAAGTTGGGAAAAAGAGAAGGAAGGTTAAGTTTTTATGAGTTTCTGTGAGATGATAGAAAAGGATATAAGCAAGGAGCATTTTGGTGAGGAATGAGAAGGGCTGGCAACACAAAAGAAATTTGTCCAAGTGAAATTAAATTGCACTTTTTTTGGTCTACTATAGCATACACATCTGCCCTGTGAAAAAAAGGTATGACGAAATGTGATTTTAGTTAGACCTTACATTTTCTTGCCATTAATTAAGTTGGCTAGTTGTTGTTTTCTTTACTGTATAATCACCTGAAAATAGGAGTTGTTGTGTTTTCATTACCTTGGAATAAGTTGTTTATATCTACATAGGGAGTTGGTCCTTATCCACGGAGTCTGCCATGTTGGCCCAGAATGGACAAACCAAACACTGTCCCTAGATATATTGGCAGCGATTGAATATAATGTAATAAGTATGCTTTCTTTATAGTGTGATTACCTGACAATAAGAGTCATGTTTTTATTGCTTCAGAAGGAGCAACATCTACATAGGAATCGGGTCTTTGTCCACTGAATCTTCTATGTTTCGCCGCCATTTTTCTACAGTGGCCCAGAATGGACAAACCAAATACTGTCTCTAGATAGGGCTATTTTGCATCGGCCACCGTAGTTAGCGTACAGGATTTTTTTTCTGCATAAAAAACTGCTTTATTTTACCAGTTTAAATTACTGGGTCATTTTATTTTGGAGAGAAAGAGACCTCTGCGGAAAATCGGCTGCCGGTAAAAGCCTCCTGAATGTTTGGATCTTATGTTATCAGAGAAAAAAGGTGAGCACACATAACCAGGCAAAGGGATAGCAGCCTGTCTTTGAAGAGCTTAACAGCATCAGTGAAACATTGATTTGTCTGAACAGGTGTGCAATATCATCTCATTCACAATAATACAGATAGAATGTCATATCTTACGAAAAATTCATATTGTGATACTCACAATATTTTGACTTGTTGACATTTGATGTCATACTGTTACCCGCAGCAACAACAAGCATGGCTTAAAGCGAAATTATAACCAACTGTGGATAATTTGGCTCCTAGTAAAAAGCTCCCGAACGATGAACACTGAAGGAATTCTAACCGGGAAAAGGTTTGGCTGGTTGCAGTCTGCAATCCTCACTGTTAGATGCCTCTAAATCCCTCTAAATCCCACACACTGAACCTTTTCATTCAACAAGTTGTAGTATGGTTTGTGCTTTTCACTGGATTTCTTCATTACATCATGTTGCACAACAACTCTAATATACTAGCAACTGGATTTCATCAGCAGCACTCCTACACTTTCTGAAAGAAACACTCAACATGAGAAAACTACAGACCTAAAGCAGTCTATTTTCTCCCATCACACACTGGCGTACACTCTCACCGGTCACCACAAAATGGATGGAGGTCGCTGTTAATGGCATCTAGAAGTAAAAATGATGTCTGTTGTTATTTCAAGGAATATTCACTTGCTTCCACCTCAGGCTGCATCTCATCAGTCCCATCAGCGAGGTAATTCAGAGTAAAATGTGAAGAAAGAATTACAGTGTGTGGGAAGCCTGGTATGTAATCACAATGCCGACATATCTAGCCTCACTTGAGGAGTGGTTAATGAAGAAAATGAGACACTGTCAAATGAAAAGTATGAATTTATTTTATTTTTTTTGCAGCACAAAGTGAAATGTGGGGAAATTTCAAAGGCAGTTTTATCTAAGCTAGAATTATCACCAGAAAGACTTTTTCCTTTGACATTTCAATCACATGTGCCAACGCTAAACAGTTTTGTCTGAGCTGATGGTCAGAGCTACAAACACAATAGATGCTTAAAGGCGCATGCTTTGATGCGACATTTGTCAGTAGTTTATCAGATCAGGAGGGGTATTAGTCATCTTTCACTGACATCTAATACACTGAACTACCTCACATCTGAGGTATCAGTATGGGTTCAGAGAAACAAAGCCACCCTTACATGTATCAAATAGGGGAGCTGTGGAATTAAAATTGCCTTGTTAGCTTTGTACAAAACATAGCCTTTAACTTCAGCTCATACATTTATCTGAGTGGGTGTACAGTGCAGTAATTGTCAGGTGCAAACGTATATATGAAGTCCAAAAGTCTATACTGTAGTTGGAACATCACATCACTGCAAAGGTTCCAGCTTTCATTTCACTCTGATTCACTGCGACGATGGATAGCGTGTGTTCTGCTGTGTCTCTCAGGGTGAATCAAATTGAATACACACACTGGAATAAAGCACAGGGATTCACTGGTTTGCAACTGTCAAGTAACGTGCCAACTGTATCTGTGTACCTGTGTCGTGAGGAGGGGGCTGTGTGAGGCAGAGGCACAGATAAACTGCTAAATCATCAGATACCACAAATGTAAATATAATGACAAAACAATGGGGACCAAGACAGAAAGCAGGTGGAGTCAATTAAAGAAAATGAGACTATTTTATTTTAAATAAAAATACCCTCCAATCAAAAATGTTTTATGTTTACGTCTCCTAAAATGTCTGACCTTGACTATATTGACAGTATCTGAGCACAGTTTGTCACTAGAGAATCTAAAATCTAAAATCTGAGATTCAGATGTACTCGGGTCAAGCTAGATTGCGTACGTCACAAATTCAAAAGCCTGTCACTGTCTAGTATGGGAAACACTTTTCGACAGGGGAACAGACTTCGACGCAGCACCAGCAAAGAAACCTTAAACCTCCAGCGCAGAGCGGTTTTGTCAGGACAGAGAAGAGAGTTTGTATTAGCATAGGGACAGTGTTGACAGCAAACATGGTGTAAAGTTTTTGGATGTAAACCGAACCCTGGAGCTTCGTTCCACTATCTACTAAAAATCCCAATCGTAGCAGATA
>JAPZEB010000004.1:14461407-14479105 GCA_029783705.1 Chaetodon striatus
TAAGGCAGTACAGGAGGAGGCGCACATTAATAATCCTCCAGGACTGTAACATGCTCATGTTTAACCCAAACAATGTGACTGCAGCTGGTTTGGATCAGCAGGTCGGAACACGTTCTCACCACAAACGAACCACACCAGAGTTCCTTTGTAACCGGACCAAAGCCACCTCTTCAAGAAGGTCTCAGTCCGGTTATTTTGGCACGCACACAAGTGCGATTGCTGTGTTCACACCTGCCCAAACGAACCGCACTTAGGGGGCAAATGAACTTGTGAAAGCTGTGAAAGCACCCTAAGATAAGCTAACTAGCTGCTGGCTGTAGCTCCATACTTACCATACAGACAAGTGAGCAGTCCCAACCTTCTTGGCTAACTCTTGGCAAGAAAGCAAAAAAAGAGCATTTCCCAAAATGTCAAACTATTCTTGTAGGGATACATTGTTTTTTTCAGTATTGCACCAAACCTAATAGGAGGCATCCAATTCCCTCAAGGCAGTGTCCTGGTAATAACTGCCAGTGCCATAAACATGTCCCTTCAACACAGATATAGTGCATATAGCCTTTAATCTGATGCCAAACTAATCCACAGGCCATTTTTATTGGCATTATTTATTTCCCCTCTGCTGTGTGTTCTTCTGACAATCGCTTGTTGCCAAACACCATGAAAAACATCTGTTTTGAAGAGATCCAGAACCGCTGTGGCATTGTTTATCACCCTGGGGAGTATTTTAATGTTGAAAAAGCCGATGCTGTTTACTGTATTTGTGAAATGAGATGGTCAGACCCAGCTCTCAATTTACGTCCATGAATTTACTCTAAGATTTAATTCAAAGAACCATCTAAAGGTGCCTGATTGAAAGGTCCGTGGAGATGGTCTTAGTTCCTCTTGGCTGAGCTGATGGGAGACGGGGAGATAAGAACGCCAGACCTGACTATGATTAATGGGTTGGTATTGCTACCCGTCTCATGCAAAGCACCAGACGCTGTGTAAATTATGCTTAAAATACGTCTGAAAGCACTTTGTACATTTTCCACTCGAGGCCCCTGTGTTTTACCATGTATTCATGACATCTGAACAGAGAGAGTAGGAATAATTTGACAAGTGTTTGGCAGGTGGAGGGTTTTTAAAGGACAGGAGCAAGGAATAGGATGGGACACATTCTGATAGTGAAGCTACATAGCCTGTATCATGTGTCTTAAAGAAAAAAGAATCTGATTTAAATTCACACATACCACCATCATCTCTCCACCTTGAATTTTCTTTCACCCAATGTGAATGCCAGCATTTTTTGACCTTGCCTTTTATGCTGCATGCTAATTTATACTAATGTAAGCATTTCTTTCCCCTTCATGCTCTATAGCTGGAGTTTGTTGGGCTTTTTCTGAGTGGGTGAGGTCCTGCCTTGAAAACACCCAAATCTCTTCCTCTCTCTGTCGGTCCCTCGGGAATAAGGAGTGTGTGAAAACAGATGAGGGAGGGGGGTGGTGGTGGTAAGAAACTGAAATTAAAGCTTTGCAGCGGTTCACTGCCTCTTCACTTAAATTAAAGACATTCATGCATTTTGAAAAGGGATGAAGCATTTTTAATGAAAATGTATACAGTGTGGCAAATGCCTTTGTAATGCTTCGGTAATAAAAAATTGGAGATGGGCAGGGTAAGAAAAAAACAGGGTAATGTATTTTGGAGGATAAACAGAAAGGGTAAACATTACAGAGGTAAATAGTTTGGATATGTGGCTCCCTCATCAAAGCTAATGCCCTGCTGTGTAAATTTGCCAAAGTCTTTGTGCGTAATTGATTCGCGTAGAGGATGATAAGCTGTGTTTTGTGATAAGAGGATGGTTCGAGGACAATGTTGTTTGAGGAAAAATTGGAATTTCAATCCAAGTATTTCACGCAAAGGACAAAAGTAAATGAATTATCACAAAGAATGGGTTGAACATCAAAATAATCAGACTTAATTTTAGCCAGTAATACTGAATCCAATTATTCTATTCATTTTCCCTCCGCACTGTAATAAAGTGCATCTGAAATCCCTGCAGAATATGAATTAGCCGTGTTTCTAACATCTAGAGGTTAATGATATGAAGAGCTGCATGTGTACTCCATACTTGATGACTAAGTGCTCTTGCAATCAACCCCTTCAGGCATATGGTGCAATCCCAGGCAAGTCCAATGAGAAACACCATGCGAGCTCCTATATATAATAACCAACAGTCACAGTCAGTGACAGCCGTTTGAATTTTCAGCAGAATCTTCTTATCTGAGAAGTAAATATGTTGAAAAGGAAATTTCTGCACTCCTCTCCTCGCCTCATTCCGCTCTGCTGCCGGAGAAAATTCCTCATGGCTCTCTTCTCTGATGGAAACTTTATTGAAGCATATAACAAAGAGAAAGACAATAACCTAACCCGGCAGATGTTAACGCGAATGAAAAACATCACAGGATCTCCTTTACTGAGCTTTAGTGCTCGCCCTAATATGCACCCTCCTGTAAACAAGCACATATCTGTACAAGCACAGCCAGGTGCCACTTTATCAAGCAAGGCGAAGCGGCAGCTATTCTTTCCTGTCATTTTAATTTGCTCTCAGCAGCAACAGTAGGGACTGAGCAATAAAATGCCGGTTTAACACAGTCCGCCCCTCACTACATCCCAATGATTTTTACTTAGCCCAGCAGCAAGGCTTGGCGATATGGATAGAAATTCATATCTCGGCTGAATGGCGATACAGGATATATATCTCGGTATTTTCTATGAAATGGGTGACATGGTTTCAGTTGAGAGTCAAGGCCACATTTGAGACATCACAAGCACTTTTATAAAAAACAGACAGTGATCAAAATAAAATGCAAAGAGAGTGATCTTTAAAGTGTTTCATTTGACATATTCAGAGTAGTTTCATCGTCATCCAACCAAATAGCAAAAAATACTCTGTACCATAGTGTCTGTACCATAGTCCTATAGCCCAGTGATACCCACATGCAATTTAAGTCTCAGCCGGTGGTGAATTTTTGGATAGTATTCTCAATTTTTCTCTGTTCAGTACCGTTTCATCTCATATGATATATTTCATTCATGGCTCTGACGATGTTGCTCATAATAAACATCCCGCCTCTTTCACACGAATGTGCTCGTGGCTGGATAGGAAAACCCAGAGTTGACTGAACTAGTTGATAACCAGCTTTGTAGTCCCGGTTATCCAGACGACCATTGTTAGGGTGAGGCAAACCAGATAACGAAGAGATATCCTGGTTGAGTTGAATTGGCCTCGCACTGCAGGCCTCAGACTTCCGAACATAACTAATGTTATACAGGAAGCCGATAAAAACATACAACAGTCTAGTGTACTGTAACTGTTTTGTGTGCAGTTGGGTCCATAATACACATGACTGCCATTCTGTTTCTCAGCACATTCAGAAAATGTGCTTGAGCATAGCCATATTTTATATTTTAACAGTTTACACAGATGCTGCCAGGCTAATGTTATTAGGTAACGTTAGCTACTATTTTCTACCTACCAAGTCAACCATTTCAAGAGGTCTGATGAAACAGTGTTAAAATCTGGGCCGTGTCTAAAAACATGGAGAAGTTTTCTCAGCACATTGTCACTACATACAGCTCGAGGCATGTTTAACACAGTGCTTTAAGGTTTGACTCCGCACCTCTAGACTAAAGACAAAGAGTTTTGATCCACATCTGTTGCCGTTTCTCAGTGAGTTTTTTTGTTTTTACACGTCTCACTCTATATCTGACTACTTTCGGGACTTACAGTACTTTTTCCCCCATCTTGATTGATTGAAACAGCAGTGAACAGTGCAAATCAAGGCATTTCTGCATTATAGTTAATCTTTGCCATCCTGCTCTCCATCTCGACAGCACACAATGATGATGTCATACTGTATGCAAAGAGGCTACTGGCGTGTTGAGCTTTTCCTCTGTCTGCCTTTTGTGATTCTGTCCATTAACTACCTTATCCTCTGTATGCTATCTTTAGCGCTCCCTCTATTTATGTCCTGGGTTTCTTCTCTCAGCATGCGGCATTGAGATGATGTGAAGGCTGAATCATCGTGCTGTGATGTTAAACAGGGGTATTCCCAGGAATAATTCAACAAAAGTAATAAAGAGCGAGTGGCCTGTTATGAAAACTGAGAAGGATCGGAGGCCACACATACAGCTGTCAATGCACAACAGAGCATGTTTTATGCCAATCCACACACATGTAAAAATGTGTCGTCCCTTCCTCAGCTTTCCGTCTTATGTCCATCATCTCTAAGCAGCCCTCTGCCCCTAGTGTAATTAGGACGTTAGCAAAATCAACCTCTGTGCCTCTCAAATTGCTAAATGATGAAGTCACTCACATAAATTATAGCCTGCATGCTTATTGTCACCAAAGGATCAACACATTTGATTGCAGGGACACAAGGCTTTGTGTATCAGTTCTCATAATAGCTTTTACTGAAACAGCAGAGTTATTGTGCCACTTACAGCTTGTGTGTAATCACGACATGGATCTCTCCTTATGAGAGGAACCTGATAAGTCAAGAGAATATGGATAATTTCTGTTTTCTCCAGTGCAGCAGAGGTTTCGTAACAACCTTGACAAACAGAGTAAAATATGGCAAACATTTTCATCAGGGGTGTTTATCTGACAGGTGCAGATGCACACACACAAGCACATGAATGCAGATGGTATCAAATACCACGCATATACAAGCAGGGCTTGGCTAGTAGCAGAGTATGTTTCTTGTAAGAAAATTTAATGCGCAAACAAACAAAATATGAAGAAATATTCTGGTTCTCCGGCATTACAGATGTTTGAAAATGTGGCTATTACTTGTTTACATTTAAAAGCCAAAGTTAGTGTTATACTAAGAGCTGAGAGCTTATACGACTCGTGAAAGAGGAGATAAAGTGTTGTGGCTCTGCCTCAGTGTTAGACTTTCAGGCCATGTCTACACCAGGCTGGCTGGCTGTGACACTTTGGACCAGGCAGCAGCAGATGGCAGTGACATGTTTGCATTGGTCTGAGGCCGCAGAGAAAAACAAAACAAGCGGCTGTTCAGTTACAGGAGACAGGAGAGACTGTGGAGAAAGCTTCCTAATGAAAGGCAGATGATGGTTCTCACCCAGGAGGAAGTCAAAATAAAAACTCAGAGACTGGGAAAAATGGAGGCCACAAACAAGGAGTTTACAGACAGTGAGGGTAGGCTGACCCAAACATTAAGGATTGATTACTGCGGACATATCAATCCAAGGATGCCCCAAGTATTGTCAAGCCTAGTACACAGAAAGAACGATGTAGCCATGAGAAATTCCTGAAAATGACACTATTCAAAAGTAGTTTTGTTCTCACATGTACATCTTAATCAACTATTGAGCAACCCTGTATCCAGATGTGTATATAGTCACTATTGTTGTCCTGTCCTTAAGTAAAAATCACAGTTTATACTTTTTAGCAGTCAGTTAAGGACCAAAATGTTTGGATCTCGCTTTCTTATCCTCTCAGTTTTAGTTTTGTTAGGTTGAGTGGGTGATTTGATCTGTCACAGAATATGTGCAGCACATACAGTAGCAGTCATGAATAATAATAATAATGATAATAAAAAGTTAATTTCTCTCTTGATTTCTTGCTTTTAAATGTCCAAAAGAGAATTCAATCACCACTCAATACAATATAAGCTCCCGTGGTTTGATGCTTTCATTTACATGTCCCATTTGTGTCCCCATACATGATAGGCATGCATTATATTTTGCTCATTCTCCATCCATTTCAATATTAACAATCATCTTTCAGCAGTGCCAGCCAGTGGCATAGCTAGGTAGTGTCGTAGACGAATGCTACTGTTGCTGTCAACCATAGGGGGCACCACAAATAGGGGAAGAAAAAACAATCAAGGAGGGAGGCTTGCCTAGGGCACCAAATGTGGTAGAACCGCCTCTGTCTGGCAGGGTCAGGTTAGGGATGACAACTTGTAGAAGCCCTCAGGTTGCATGGTAGCTAGTGAAACCTCACGAGTGTCCCAGGAGTTATCTTCTGTCATCAACACTATTGCTGTTAGCTAAAGTTAGCAATTTCGCTGTATGACTTGCAAATGTACCTGTATGGTCCTTAATCATATGCTGGCTCCCTAAATTGGCTCTTAGTCGTTGAAGCTTTGAGCATTTTTACCTAAAGGTATACCTGTAATCACAAGAGGGCTGTGCATTTAAGGAATATTTGACCTTTTTTTGTCCAGGTAATTATTACAGTTTGTTTCAGGGGTTTTAATTTTAGCATGCAGGGAATCCACTACCTCTAGGCCCTGTTGCTGTGTGCTTGGTAAAAGTTGTTAGAAGTTGGCTAGGGTTTTCCTTCCTTTCCATCTCTTACATGAAACAACATTACCCCATCCAAAATATTAACGTTGTTTTAATCATCAAATCAAAGCACAAAACACTCACTAAACAATCTGATATTGATAGCTGATACTTTTTATGTTTGACAAGAGTCATATTGCTCATCACAACCACCTGTTTGTTAACCCTAACCTGGATTTCTATTTTTTGCTAGTACTAGTGGAATTCCAGTGCTGCTGAATCACTTGGTGTTGTGTTGGCAAGATGAGGGCTTTGCTTTCATCACAAAACTCTTGCATTTGAATTGACACATTGTTAAAAGCTTAGCATTGTTAACTAAAGGCTGATCATTTACAGATGTATTGCCAGCAGTGGCCATGTAAACATCAGTAGTGATTTGGTCTTATTTTAGACCTCTTGACCGCTGTTACTTCTTTACAGATTGGGGAGTTGGTTGTAATGGTAAAAAGCTTCATGATACAGGAAGTTATTCAGTGAGGACTGACACAGCATGTATTTTTTGAGAGATTCTCCTTAATTGGCCACTTAGGAGCTGCTTAAAGCCTTAGACTAGTTTGTTTGGTGACAGGACTTCCTGACAGAATATGTTTGTTATCCAAAGTCATTGGGTCAAATAAACCAAGTGAAACCAATATAATATCACTGTACTACAAAAGAAGATAATGTTACCATCTAAAAGTCCAGTGTGTTGGGTTTAGGGGCATCTTTTGGCAGAGATGGAACACAACATGGCACATAATGTTCATAACTATGTTTTCATTAGTTAAGAATCTCCTGAAGGAACAATCGTTGTGTTTTCATGACCCTAGAATGAGTTGTGTCTTTAGATATGAAGCTGGTCCTCTTCCACGAAGTCCGCTATGTTGTTCTACAGTAATGTTCATTTCATTGATGAAAACTATGACGAAAAGTTTTTGTCAACAACCTTTTTCCATGATGAAAGCAAGATGACGATGAGCTAAAAATAGATCTTGAATATAAAAACTGAGACAAAATCTGTCATTTTCGTTGACAAGACGTGATGTGACAAAAATGTTAGTGGCCAACTATCAGACATTAAAAGCCAAGAATGGCCGTACTTGTAATTCTCTTAAAATGTCACATGAGCAACAGGCTGGTAAACTCCAGTAAATAGTCTGAGCCAGGATGTTTCGCTAGCCAGAAAAACCACTCACTCCGGAGCAGCGTCAGCTGTTGGTGCGAGTTGTGAGCTGTAATTCAACAGTAAATAATCAGCTGTGTGTGTCTGACTGTGGATGGTGGAAGTGTTAAATAGATTTGTCGAATTTGTTAGTGACAGCCATGGCTGTTAGCAGTTAGCATTGCTTGTTAGCCGCTTCTGCTGCTGTAAACATCCAGATTAACATGTTAAAGATAAAGAAAGAATTTAGGCTTTAATTAAGTTATTTCTCTGCTTCTCAAGAGCGAGGTCAATGTAGTTCTCCTACTTGCTTGGCACATGGGAGAACTTTTACTTCTGCAACCTCACAGCTAGATGCCAGTAAATCCGATGCAGTAAACCTTTAATTGCATGTGTTTGGTGTGTTAAAAGAGGGATATGTTGAAGCTACATTTCAGCTGCCTGAGATTGTGTGGATTGACAAATAAAGGACAATAAAAATAATATTAACACACTGTAACTATTTTATCCTCTCCATCATGAAATCACACAGCGGAGGAAATGACTGTAGGAGGATGCTGCACTTATTATGGGCTAAATGACTATGTTTACGGTCTGGTCAGACACTGCAGTGTAATTTCAATCAGCCAAACTTCCCCCACATACAAAGCGCACCTCATTACCACTCACCTCTGTGGACGCGCTGTTTTGTTCCCTTGATTGGAGAGCCTCAGCTCCAATTAATATCTCAGAAGGCTGACATTTCAAACAAGGCTCCGTCCTCTCTTGTTTGGAGCACATCGTCTCATTTAATGAAGGTGCACAAATAGGAATTTCTGGTGTGGATGACTAGAGGTGTTTGCCTTTGATCTTTTTTAACGTTGGCATATTTTATTTGTGTCAGCAGGTGTTCCCTTTAGAAAATATCATCACCTGGTATTTTTGACTCAGGTTATTCATGAATGGGATTCATAGCACTGACTTAATGACCATGCATTGGGTAAAAATGCATGTGTATATGTGCACCAGGCTTATGGTGACCAAAAGTTAGACTCACCCTGCACACACTGCTGCAGCTCAGGCTCTGTTACCTCATTCCTCAAACCTCATCTTTTCCTTTAATGAACTATTATTGATCACAATATTCATTTTTTCCTGAGCCACAAATTACAATCTCAAAGGCAATGGTGTAATAGCGGTTTTCATCATTGCTAATAAATAGTGAAACAAACTCAAACAGTTTACATGAGCTAATAGAAAACACATTGGCGTTTTGTCTAAACGGAATTAAGATTCATTTAACAATTGCTCAGGAGTGAAAAAGAGAATATGTGAAAGGGGGAGAAATAATGTCGGACTCTGTTTCATATGCAGAGCGACATCCTCTCAGCCATCAGTCCACATAACCTCTCTTCCCTTTTTGAGGTACGGTGGATTTCAAGCCAGCGGCCAATTTCTTTCTCTCTCCCCCACATAATGTAGCTCCAGCTGGCCACGCCGCTTTAGAGATGTCACGCCGGGTCACATTTCCCTTCCCCCTCGCGCCAGGCCCTACAGGTTGTTTAGCATTTCAGACAGGGCTCTTGTGTTGCCTCGCAGCCGAGCACAAGGGCGCTTAGGGATGTCATCTCCTCAAAGCTAATTGGTGTGCCCTTCTCTTAACGAAACAAGCCCAGGAAATAAATAACTAATGTGCCCCTTGGTACGCTCATTAGCTAACTGCAAATTCGCTGTTCCACAACTTTTCTCGCTCTCACCATCTCACTCCGTCTCACTCCATCTCACTCAGCTTTCACTTCACACTCCCAAGCCACCTACCACACACACACACACCAACACACACACTTCTGCTCTTCTTAATTCAACTTTAGTCTCTTCCATTTTTCCTCTGTCACATTATCTCTCCCTCTGCCAGTAGAGATCAACGTAATGAGGATGTTAAAGATTCTGCAATCCCTTTGAAGAATTCTGAACTGGTTAAAACAAACAGCTCTAGTCAGAAAGAAATAAGAGATCTTGTTATCATTCCTGACATAAAAGCCACTGAAGGCCCTGAAACTTGACACATTACTTTATGTGAAATTCACTGATGGGTGGAGGCAGAGGAATTGTCAGAGCAATGTTACAATTAATGAAGTAGCTCGTTGTTTTATGGCTTTTAACTCGCTGAATGAACAAGCATGTTCAAAAAAGTGTTACATTCTGTAGTAATTGTCATCTCTACAAAACACACAGCGAGGTAGAGAGTAATTTTCAGGGTCAGTAGTTTAAATATGAAATATCCTTTGTGATCTTAATGGAGTGTGGGAACATTCAACCACATATTTTCTTACAGTATGCCCAGTTTCTTTTTGGAAGTTTGACACTGGAAGCCAGAAGGCAAGGCTCTCTATTTACCAGCCGATCTACGCTCTGTCCCTCACCTATGGTCATGAGCTGTGGGTAGTGACCGAAGCAATTGGATTGAAGATACAAGCGGCTGAAATAAATTTCCTCCGTGGGGTGGCTTGGCTCAGCCTTACAGATAGGGTGAGGACCTCGGACATCTGGAGGGAGCTTGGAATAGACCTGCTACTCCATCACGTCAAAAGGGGCCAGTTGAGGTGGTTCAGGCATTTGATCAGGATGCCTCTTGGGTGCCTTCCATTTTTAAGGGCACATCCAACTTGTAGGAGGCCCCGGGATATAACAAAAACGCACTGGAGGGATTATATATCTCATCTGGCCTGGTAATGCCTTGGGATCCCTTGGGAGGAGCTGGAAAATTTTGCTGGGGGGAGGGACATTTGGAATGCATTGCTTAGTCTGCTGTCCCAACGACCCACCTCCTGATAAGGCGAAGATAATGGATCAGTGGATGGATGATGGATAGTTTGACAAAGAGATGAAAGTGTTGTGAAAGAAAAACATGCAGTCAGTCCTTTATAAATATATTCCTCATTTTCTTTAACCAGTGTGGCATGATAGCATGGTTGAATTAGCAAGCTAGCTAGCTAACAAGCCAGGATTACATGAAATCTGACAACTTAAAGCTTCATCAACACACTCTTGTCACAGCATGGGAAAGCACATTGCTATTTTCAGATAAGTGACAACTAAGTTTGGCTCGTTTATGTAACCACTGTGACGTTAGCATGAAAGCATGGTGGAATTAGTAAACTAGGTGACTACTCAGCCACAGTTAAAGTGGCAGTTTTGAATAGAGGGAGGAGGATCACCTCATCATTTTGTTTGAAGAAAGAGTGGTGTCTGTATGACACCAGCCTGAAAATTCTGTGCATAAAATGACTGTAAAACTTAAATTGACAGCCCAGGCTATTATTGGCTTAAGTCACTGAACTCAGCAGGCCTATATTTGGGACAGGCCTTAAATTCCATTTACACAAAGTGTTGCTCAGCAAAGATCAGGAAATTCGAATTGTTTAGTCAAACCAGTATGAATATTACTTGTTTAAAATTTAGGCCCCAGATAATATATTAATTATGAATCATTAATTTGACCTAGCTCTGACAGACAGCGCATCAGAGAGAGCTTGAGTCACGGCACTTGAGGATTACAGCACCCAACATACCGACACAACACCACTTTATCTTGTTAAAACAATACTCACAACTTGGATGAATTTTATGAAAAACTTTTTTGATTCTTTTGATCTGAGGACTCTTACGGACTAAAGGAATATGGAGAACTTACAGGGTAATCAAGGAAACAGTGTATAATTTGAGGTAGCCAACAACCTGTTTTTATACATCCGAAGAACATCTAATTGAGAAAGGTGTTTTTTTGTCAAAATGTGTAGCCACACCAGGCTACTGAAGGGACTACCCATTTAATTGGGACAAGGCTTTTAATTGAAGTTTTACAGTATTGACTATTATGTGTTACAATGTACGAACAGGTGCTGCCACAATGACAAAATTCTGATTTTTTGGTATTGAGGTTGACCACTTAATCAGTGCCAATAGGATGTATCACATACTATCATTAGTGACCAATGGCTGTGCGGCCACCGCTAGTCACTGAGGGACCTACATCACCAACTGGAACTGAAGAGTGGAGGATTGTGTTAAATCAAGCAAAAAGAAGCTTGGTCAGTGGCTACAGCTCCAGGAATAGCAGGTCCCTTCTGCTGTGTGACTGTTCTTCATTTTAAAATGTATTTACTGTAAAATAAGCCTAAAAAAAAGTTTCATCTCATTTTTATAGAAGTGATATTCAGACTATTTTAGATGAACAATTTGACTGTATTTCCTGACCTTTGCTGAGCGACAGTTTTGTGTGAAAGGAACTAAATGCCTGTCCCATATAGATGGTTGTCCAAAATATAGGCCTGTTGATTTCAGTGATTCAAGCAAATAATAGCCTGGGCTATTAATTGAAGTTGTACAGTACATGACTTTTGCTGGCTGGATCACAACATCGGGGAGAGCTCTGTAAGAGTGAAAGTCCGTCACTGAGTAAATGGCACCACTTCCTGTTTTAAACTAAAAGTCCTCATTTCAAATTAAAAGCCCTCTGGCGTTTCAGTCCAGCATTGCACTAGGTTTTGATCTAGTCTTGTTTTATGCCAAACCACCAAGATTTGCAGGAGAAAGGACAAGTGCCTTTGCTGACTTTCTTGCCCACAATAAGGCCAATTATTCTGGAGTACACAGCAATTTGAAAGTACTACCATGTAGAATCAAATCCAGTTGTGGCTCAGACCTCACTCCCCTCTTCTGGGTTTCCAGGACCATCTTGACCTGCAATATATTAAGGGAACCCCAACAGAAAATGGTTGTGTAGATACAGTTCAGTTTGGAACTGCTGGCTCGGAAGTATTTTCATAATCAAGATTAAGAAAGGTCTCTGACTTTCGTTGCTGCATTTACCTTGTAAAGATGTGTCAGCTCCCTCTCTGAAATATGAATTGCTTGATAAATTATTGCTTCTGGCAGGGAAATGTATTCTGCTAAAATGGATCTGGGTAACCCCTCTGCTACCTTGTGGTATAGAGAGATATTTAATACATTTCCATATGAAAGGATACATTTTGCACTTAACGGTAATGATCTGTCATTTCTGAATAGAAGGAGCCCACATCTGGACTATCTTCATGCCCCAAATCCAGAGATTTATAACAAATTGCTGAATGGACATTTCTGTGGGATAGAAAACCTTCAGGGCATGATGCCGGCATTGATTTAAGACAGTGAAAGGACTATGATGATATGGCTATCAGTGGGTGGCCTGTGGGATATGATATTGTGGGTTGCTGATGGGAGATGGGTGTTTTCTTCATGTTTTTAAAAAAAAAAATTAAAACACTAAAGGGTCCTGGGATTGGCTTGATATCCCCCTGCGTCACATCCACGGCTGTCTCTCATACATCCTTAACTAGATTTTCCACCCGTACAAGAAGTTCAACAGATTGATTTTTAAAATCGTGAATCTTTGGTGTAAGGGCTGGCTTATTGAGCTTAATTTTAAGGCTAGGGGATATGTGGACACAGAGCTCAAAACTAAGCCCACAGATAATCAAAGGATCTATCATGAATATACCTTGGTTGAAAGTGAGTCTCCAGGCTTTCACAAAGAAAATATTTGACTTCTACTACAATATCAACACAAGTTGCTCTTATTCTAGGCAGTCCACTCCAAAGGCAAACTGTCCTTGACTAAGCACAGGCCTTAGCTTGTTGACACATTTTGGGCTTCAGATCTCCATTAGTGAACTATGACTGAGACATAGCTATCATTAAATGGAGGCGCCCATAAGTGTAACTTGATAAAAATGAACACAATGTCACCTTTTCATAGTTATCTCTAACCCTTTTATGGATCTGTCCTGTTGTAGAACAGAGCTGCATTCTTGTACTACCTGGATACGTAAAGCAAATGAAAATGTCACCCTACATGCCATCACAAAGGGTAAAAGAAGATAAGAGAGAATTGCTAAAAGCACAAGTCCCATTGGAGCTTGTGTTCAAGTACAAAGGAGCATGTCACTCTCAAACCCAGCTCCTGTGGGGAAATGAGATGTAAATATGTCACCGCATGCCAAAGCACAAGAGCATATATGCTTACATACAGTGCGTATACAGAATGCAGGCATACATTCACCCAGTCGCACACAGCCCTCAGGTGGGTTTGGTTAATAAATGGCTTGCAGAGAGACATAAATACCTATTAGTCCCAAATGACTAACTTTTAAAACTTATAACCTCAGACTACAATCAAGCTACTTATTGATTTCTTAAAGGAGAAAATGCCTGTAGAATGAATTCTCTTCTTTAGACCGACTCACTAATGCCTGAGTAATGTCCCCTTTTAGCTGTACAGCATGTAACCTGCATTCAGAGGCTACGACAATGAGGAATGTTCCTCATGATGCAGCTATGGATGTTAATTACTTCACATACCAGAACTTGACATCAGTCGTGCACTAGCAACCAATAGAATGCCTGTATCAGCTTAGTTTAGATGAACCGTAGACGTGGTGGGGCTGAGCAGCTATTTCTTAGCTTAATGGCTCTGCCTCAGGTAATGGTAGAGAGCTGGAGCATCTTCCAAATTAATTTTGATTTCTGAGCTCAGCTCAAACCTAATCAGGTTTCTCCAGAGTGCCATTGCTTTGCTTTTATAGATTTCCCATAAATACACGCATATATACCACACACACACCCACACACACACACACATACACACAGGTTAGTGTTACAGTATTTGTGAGGACCTACAATGACTACTTTTATTCCTAAGATGTAACCTAACCGGTAATCCAAATCCTCTCCAAGCCCCAGGAACAGCACTGGGCTGTGACATGATTTTGTTGTAATGGCCACACTCGCTATTACAGTATATCAATATTGTATCATTCATTACAGAAGGAAAGGCTGTAATATGAAGAGTACATTTTCTGTGCATCACAAACACACCAACATGGCTCTGTATAGTCATTTCAGCTGTTGAATCCATTTGTCCAATACAATTTGAAAGTCTGAAAGAGCCATATCAATAACTTATCTCATGCCATTCAATTGTGGAGGGGGAGGAACCTCCCAGTCCACTGATCTAATGTCTAACTTCTGTTATGATTCAGTGCCATATGAAATAGTTTATTTTCTGTGCCCTCAGTCATATGTCCTCAAGATCTCATGGGACATACTGGTTTTAAGCTGCCCGTAGGAAGAATGAACAAGAACAAACTTTTATCTGACACACTTATTTCTGCAACTGTTGTCTTTCATCTCTAGGTCCTAGGTCGTCAAATACCAGTTCAGGCAACAAGACCGTTTGGTTAGGTATAGAAAAAAGATCATGTTATGGGTGAAAATAAGTACGTTTGTTATGTAACATGATAAAAATGCTAGGGTTGAGCCGAATACTCGGATGAAATGAATAACCGGTACAGGTAACGTCCTTTTCATAGTACGAGTATCGTACTAAAAAAAAATCCTCATTTGTTTATATTACTCTCTTGATAAAAATGATCTGAAGCTCAATTCAGAGGCTGTTGACACAATATTGACAAAATAATAATGGTAAATGGTAAATGGACCTGCATTTGTATAGCGCCTTTCTAGTCGTCTGACCACTCAAAGCGCTTTTTACACTACGAGTCACATTCACCCATTCACACACACCAGTGGCCGAGGCTACTGTACAAGGTGCCACCTGCTACTCAGTTTTTTTTGTTTTTTTTAACACACTCACACACCGATGGAAGCATCATCGTGAGCAATTTGGGGTTCAGTATCTTGCTCAAGGATACTTCGACATGCAGACTGGAGGAGCCGGGGATCGAACCACTCATCTTCCAATTGGTGGTCGACCCGCTCTACCTCTGAGACACAGCCGCCAGCTCTGCTCTAAAGAACACAACTATTTTACAGTCAAGCACCTGTTCAAATTTAACAATATCACTGAGGGATGCAGGAGAATGGGGCGATAACCCAATCTGTCTCTTTTATTGACTATATTGACCATTGAATTATTGACTATGTACAGGCAGCGCATTTTTTTTCTTTACAATATCATCATCTAGAATGTGCTCTGGCTTTCTCTTTGCGCCTCCATTAGGATTATGCACCACCTGTACAATTAATTCTAATGAACTGTCAGTCATATCTGCCATGTTAGATTGTACCAACCTGTCAAGAAGATTTTGAAATACATTCAGCGACACCTTAACGCCGCAATTTGTAACAACAGAGACATTGTTTTTAAGACTTTCTCCCCTTAATTCCAACTGCACCACATCCCCCTGCCTGGAATACCCTGATGCTCTATCTACCGCCTCATGTGCAGACCCCATGATGTTATTGTAAAACTCTGCATAATCCGGCACTGGATCTGGGGAGGGGAAATTTAGTAGTTGCCTAATTTCAGTGTTGTTAAATTTATTTCTATGAATTATTCTAGGTGTATGATGACTATTCCCATCCCCTCTCATACCCGCATTTGATGGCCCTGGTAGCGGATCGTCTAATATTTGCTCGCCCTGTACATTGTTCAGACCCGGAAGAGGGCGGTCATGAGCTTGACTGGAAGAGGGTTGTGCTAAATGATGTAAAGCCGCTTCTAAATGCTGGAGATCGGAAGGAGGGAGGTTAGCGAGGGGTGCGCTCACTTCAATTTGGGAGTGTAATTCAGAGGGTTAGTTAGTGTCAGGACCATCTTGTCTAACATCAGCGTGTCTCAAAGCTTCAATTTCTGATTGTAATAACTGAATAATGAGTGGGACCCCTTGATTATTTTTATCCATAATTTAAAATTTTAAACTAAACTAGTAAAAAGAACTTCTTCTTCTTCTTCTTCTTCTTCCCCTAGCAAGAAATCAAATTAAGAATATAACAACAGCTGAAACTAAACATACTTACCGGCGGGTAAAAACAGATTTGATTCCTCTGGGTTCTCCGCCTCTGGCTCTGTGGGTGTCCTCAATCCCGCTGTTGTCTCGGTTTTGAAATCTGCGCGAGCCTCTGGAGAGAAAGGTTACATATTGAGCTATACACCGGTAAAATGTATTAAATGTAGAACCAAAGGCTGCGACAGATCTGGATTTTCTGTATATTCTTCTTCCCAATTGTCATCCCAGAATGGATTTGCAATGACAAATAATATTGTAACGGGTGTGTGTGAAACCCAAATGCAGCACTCATGTAATCAGGAAAACTTCGCAAATTACACAGCAGCTAACAGGCAGCGGAGCGGAGAGAGCTAACTCCACGTACAGTTCAATCTTCAGACTGAGCGCCTGTACAAAGTCTCTGAAACACCGAAGAGGAAAGGCGATGAAGCCGAATCCAGCCACGGAACCGAGGGGAAGCACCAGAGCCCCCAGATCCGAACAGTTATGTTCTCTCTCTACATACGGTGAAGGGAGGAAGCTTACTTCAGCCGCTGATGACGGAGAGAGGGATCCGAAGCCTGAAGATCCAGCCGTTCGTGCAGAGGTGCCGATGAGGAGAGCGCTGGAGAACCGTCTGTGACAGGTGGGAGGGTCGAAGCCAGGAGAACAGTCCATTTAAGCAGAGGTACTGATGGGGAGCAGGCAGAGGGAGAGCCAGGGCCAGGCGGAAGAGTGGGAGCCGGGAGAACAGACAGACAACAGAGACGCTGTGGCAGAGCTCGTGGTCAGAGACGGAAGGCAGGTAAGTTTACCAGTCTTGATCAAGTGATGGTCTGGAGGCTGAAGGGTAGAGCAGGGGGACCTCTTGCGATGAACCAGAGGGCTGGACAGGGGTGGAGCAGAAAACCACTGGTAGATGGAGCAGATCCCGAAGGCAGGCATGAGGACGACCAGGTGGCCGAACCAGATCCAGAGGGCGACTAGCAGAAAGTCCATCTGACCAGACAGATGGAGCAGATCAGGAGGCCGGCAAGAGGGCCGGCATGACAGGTGGAGCAGATCCAGAGGCCAACTTGACAGGCGGAGCAGATCTGGAGGCCAGCCGGAGGGCCGACCTGAGAGGCAGACCAGATCTTGGGACCGGCCGGGGGGCTGACTTGAGATGCGGAGCAGATCAGGGGGCCGACTGTGAGGCTGACTTGAGAGGTGGAGCAGATTTGGACACCGGCCGGGAGGCCGATTTGACAGGCGAAGTTGATCCGGAGGTCGACTTGACAGGCAGAGCAGACCTGGAGGCCAGCTGGAGGGCCGACTTGAGAGGCGGAGCATATCTGGAGGCTGGCCAGAGGACTGACTTGAGATGCGTAGCAGATTTGGAGGTAAACGTGAC
>JAPZEB010000004.1:14486729-14507712 GCA_029783705.1 Chaetodon striatus
TCAGCTATGGCAAGCTCAGAGAGTTGGTTCGTACAGCACATGATCTCAAACCTCCTTGTCTTATTTTCGACACTTTGGCAGACACCTCAGCATTCGGCCTCTTGCACTGTATCTTGACGCAATGACAATAGACCTATGGTCATGAGCTATGGGAAGAGATTGTGGTTGACGTAAGTCATGTCAGTTGACTCACGCGACTAACAACTGATGAGACATAATGATTCAATGTTGACCGTTAGTGGTACATGGGACACAAACACTGTTTCCTGTGTCAAAGTCCTGTGCTTGTTGGACCCACCCACTCTAAGCAGACTTACTTGCTCTTTATACTACAACCATTGCTCTGACCATCTAATAGTGATGCATATGGGCTTACGTTGGAGTTGGCTGAAAGTTCGGTGTGTCTGATACAGACACTAAAGGGTGCACTGTGTGTCTGCATCTGACGCCAAGGGCTCCTGACCAAGTGGCTTTTTTTTAAGGCCTTGACAGTGAGATCACCCTGTTCACAGATTTATGTGACCACTTTCAGCTGGTTGGCACACAGTTTGGGAACCACACACAGAGTCTAATTAGGCAAAGACAATGATTAACTTATCTCACCAGTGATAACAGTAATAAAGAGTTCAATATAACTTTAATACAGGAGAGAGGTAATGAACATTTAAATGTTCTCGTGACACCTGGTGTCTCATTCGGATGTGGATTCACTTCCTAATGCATGTTTTTATAACAAGTGATGAAGCTAAAGCTGTAGTTCATTTAAACTAACTGAACAACAGTATTTAATATTTGTGTTGTCATTCCTTTGTATGTCACTTTGCACCTCCACAACCTGGCCACCGGTGTCAAAGTCCTGTCTATGTCTCCCCTGCTGGGGAACCCCTACATTGGCAGTAATTTGTCAGCTTTTACCCTCCACACCAAAGTTTCACCAGTGGCATGAGTCATCTACTATCGAAGCAAATCTGCATTTTGGTCAATGGTTGAACTTTTACTGGCTAATGGTTGTGTAGGAAACAAGATCTGAGCAAATGATTCAGGCTGTAAAAACAGAACATTTCACATTTATCATTGAGGCACATTATATTTATCCTGCTGCTTGACCTTCTCCTTTGGTCCCCTATTAGCTGTGGTCTTTAAACATTTTTGAAGTTATACATTTTCCGTCTCCTCCACTGCTGCTGCAAGCATGCGGATGGGAACATATTTTCACTGAGGGGTGCTGCACAGTATAAATATGCGTACATGACTATGTATGTGCACGTGCTTACACAGGAGCTACAGGAAAACTGCTCAGACGTACTTTACATCGGTGGTTCCATCAGCCTTTGGTCCAAAGAATGTGCGCTCCCCTGCCTAAGGCATAATTTCTCTCCAGACTGCATGTGCGAAAAATTTTAATATATCATTTTGAATGGTGTCAGACATCCAGTTGTTTTTTCACCAAAGCCACTCACGTTTCCAGGGCAAATCATAACGTTATGCCCACTTGTCATCCGCTCCATCATTGACTGCCATAACTCACATCGATGACTATGCCCCCTCATGTCCAGGGAATTTTATGGCTCTAAAAAGCATCTCCAAAACTGCCCTGGCAATTGTCTGGTCTTTCTCAGTCTGTTCAGCCTGTCTGCACCATTGATTAGTTCCCACTACTACCAAAGTTTAGCCAACCCATGAGCTGACCCCAACCCTTGCATTTTGACGTGATGTCATGACATCATGTCAAATTGGAGGAATTCATCAAATGTGCACATTTCAAACATCTTTTTTAAATATATTTTCTGATTTAAAACAAATGTTCAGACAGCCCATTAGTTATGGTAAAATGGACGACTATTTATAGACTGTGTTGTTCCACCCCTTGTCAATAGGGTGTGCTATTGAGCCTTAAGCACCCACCTTCACGCACCCATGGCTGCAACTACATTTATGGCGGGTAAGCCAAAGTGTAGCGCTACAGCTCCATTTCCTAATGCTCTCAGGGAACTACCATCTCAGTATCAGTCAGATTGCAGCCTATAGGAAATGACACATGAGCTGGCCACATGCTGTGCCTGCTTGGTGGGATAAAGGCACATGTCTAAAACCCCTTGCACCTTAATGTGATTTGCTTTGGAGAGCAACAGGCTTTTACAGCACACAGAGAATTATATTAGGATTATGGTGCCCAGGGATATGGGCTTCTTCGACCCTACACTGTGAAAGAAACACTTGTCAGCTGTCAGTCAAAAGAATATATTGTATCGATGGCGTCCAAGGCTCTGACTCTGCTTTTTTAATCATTCATAAGAGGAGATTCTTTCACAAAAGCTGATATGTCTTAAGTGCTCTCTCTGACAGAATAAAGCTTATCAAGGAGTAAAAGGATTGCACACATTTGAAAGTACATGTTGGGGGCTTGATGCTTGATAAGCACTCTGCATAATTCAAGCACTATAAGTATGCCACCCGTAACTGTCAGCCTGTCCCTGTCATAATTTACAAAAATATATGCATTTATTCCTGTCCTGAAACTTTCTGCCGTTTTGTTTATTCCTAGTTTCAAAGTATATGTAAATACAATGTTGGAATCTTTCATCCAGCAGCCGTGGAGCTGTACTTTATTTACAGCTAGCTCATCATGCTGCAGTAAGGACAAGCCTTGGTCTGATGAAACTAATTGGGTTAAAGCAAAATGTAAGTGTATTTTCTCTTGCTGAGTTGACAAAACTGACTTGCAGCGCTGGAAATGTCAATAATTAAACACTAGCATGGCCAAACCTTCTTGGTTCACAGCTTGCATCTTCGCTCTATTTGATCTTCAAGGCTGGTGCGGTCTGGCATCGTCAGTCTTTAATGTGGGTTCAGGGTGGATTCCCAGGACTGAACCCCCCTCTCTAAAGTCTTTCCTTCTTCCCAGCTTACTCGGGCCTGTGCCTGGCAGGAGGCTGAGATCTGCCTTTTGCGTCAACCCTCTGAAGGTGCCCCCACACTGAACGTATTTCTCCTGCTGTGCTGAGACACCTCGGAGCTTTACACACACCCCCACACACACATACAAACACAAGCCTAGACAAAAAGTCTGTTTGTTTTTTGCCTGTGTGTTTTTTGTACACATTATACATACAAACATGCATTTACATTTGAAATAGGTCTTTAACCAAATAACTAATAATAGTGTTTAAAAGAAGTTAAGGAAGTCACTGTTAGCTAGCACGAAGCATTTCCCGTCAGATGCACAAATTATTTTTCAAGGTCATCACCAGGGTATAGACGCCCTTTGAATTTATATCACTGTGAGGTCTTGTTTGTGCTGAATCTCCTGTCTGCACAACAAATGTAACCTTTAGTACTAATTAAGAAACCTTAAACCTTGAACAGATCCCTCAATCACAATAATTCAGACAAGAGAAAATGGCAAATTTAGCATTTTTAGCCACGTTAGCATTACTGTCGATTATCTAAAGGATTCCCGTGAAACATTTTGCAGAGGTTCATGATCCCCACAGTATGAAGCCCTCTGACTTTGGTCATCGTCTGACTTTGCGTCTAGTGGCACCATGTGGTGATCATGATCATATTCCTATTGTACTTTTTGTTTTGTTCATGCTAACACTCACATAAGATGGTGAACATGGTAAACATTATGTTTTCTGAACACCAGCATTGCGGTTGTGAGTACGTGAAGATGCTAACGTTAGTATTAAGCTCAAAACACTCCTGTACTTAAGTACTACCTCACAGAGGCGCTAGCATAGCTGTAGACTCAATGGTTTATGGACTGCCACTTTGAATCCTAGAGTTTGGCGTTTCGGCTGTCTCCGTCTTGATTTGGCCCCGCCCATAAATGTGCATAACTTTAAGACTAAATAAAGTGTAAATGGGTGAGTTACATAAAAATTCACTCGGTACAGCTGTCATGAATGTTGAAATTACACCATGGGGGTCTGTGGGGCTTTACTCTGTTTTGTAGCCAGCCTCATGTGGCTACTGGATGAACTGCAGTTTGTGGCACTTCTGCGTGGGCTTCATTTTTCAGCCTCGGAGATTGGCGCTCGTGTAGGCGTGTTTCGCAGCTCGCCAATACTCTACCTTAACGTTTGTGCTAAGTGTTGTGCGAACCAACTGGGAAAGGCAGCTAATGCTAACATTAGTGCTAACTTTGTTTGTAGTAAAACACAACGGGGAGCTAGAATCAAGTGTAAGCATCCTGGGCATTGTGGAGGCGCCCTTGAGGAAGGCACTGAACCCCCAACTGCCCTGGATGCCCATCCATGGGCAGCCCCTCACTCTGACATCTCTCCGTTCAATGCTTGTGTAGGTCCTGTTTGTGCATGTGTGAATTCCGGGCCTGTGTGTATATGACAACAGAGTGGAACATTGAGTTTCCCTTCTGGGGATTCATAAGGCTTCTTCTTCTTCTTCTTCTTCTTCTTCTAATTTTTCACATTGTCCATGGCAATGCACTACCACTTCACTCCTTCTGTTTTCTGACCTTTCACAATAACAGCCCAACTTTTATTTCATTTGTTTATTTATACAGGAAACTGTTTTTCAGCAGGTTGCAACAATAACACATTACAATACAGAATAAAAACAGAAACAAAAGCAGCTACATAGACAATGCAGAGTAGCAGACTGAAGTGGAGTGAGTAAAATGGGATATGGGATTTAAATCAGTGGTTGCAGGTCTGTCCCTCCATCAGATAGTGTTTATATGCGTGTTTAAAATGTGTAATAGAGGTTATTGCTCTCATGTAGTATGGGATCTCGTTCCAGATTTTAGTGTAAGTGCGACAAAATGATCTCTGACTCTTAGTTGTTTTTGTTAGGTGGTACAGGAATAAGTGCGTGCAAAATTGATTTTAGTGATGTGTTGCTGTCTTGCGTTGTGACTAGGAAGTAGAGCAGTAAGTGTAGGACTGGAGTTGTTGTTTCGGATCTGAAAAAATGGCGAGATTATATGTGCAGTTTTGAAAGTTAGACTTTGAGATTGCGGTGCAGTGATGAGACCAAAGGGGGAGGTTACCATGGATCTTATAAGCTCTGTTGTATAGTCTTGCTGTAGGTTCAATGGTTTCCTTTGTGGGGAGACAGTAGGATATTGTTGAGAAAATGACTGCATGTAGGTATGTAGGTAACTTACATTACTAAGAGCATTTTGCCAAGAGGCAACTCAACAAAATGGCCTACACAAGTAACAAATATATATTTAGAGAACTTACAATGTAGGCTTCACTTGCTTTTCCCCAAGCCCTTCATAGTCATAGAGCTCCAGGCACCCACAGACAGGGACAATAAGTTTGTCTTCCTTTCTGATTCTCAGACGTCAGGAGAATCTCAACACTGATGAGCTTTCGCAACATGTGAATTTCTTGGCTCAAATTAAATGTGGTGAATTCAACATGCATCGACCTTGTATGTAATAGTGCCGTGCAAAAAACTGATTTGCTTTTGGTCTGAACACACTATTAGTCTTGTTATAAATTGCAGTAGTTGCACTGTTCAGTAAACAAAGGGGATATTTTATTTTTCCACTCCATAAACCCACCACCAAATTAATTACATTACAGAAAATCTAAACATATTGTAGGCTTGCGTTTGTGAAATATTTTTATGTAAAATAAAAATGCAAACATAAATTGAGAGAATGTGTGGGAGAGAAGTGAGTAAAGTGGGGAAGTAAAAGGAGAGAGTGAAGCAGGTGGATATATGAGTCTCTGTGGTGCTCTGTCTGGCTCTGATTGGTGAGTTAGAAAAGGAGTAGTGCTCCTCCATCCATCCATCCACGGGCTGTGCTTCTCCCCGGCCTAATGAAACCATAATAGAGGATGACAGGAAGCAGGGTGGGAATGTGGCCTTCATTGATACACTGACTGCACCTGTAGATCACTGTTTATATGTGTGTGTCTGTGTGCAGCCATGTTGTGTCCCTGTTTTCCAGTGGAGGACACAACCTCAGTAAACAGGGAAGGCAGACACATGCAACTAGAAACGGTTAACCATCTCAGAACGGTGCCAACTGTGTAATCATGTGGAAAGTCATTACAAATGTGACTTCATTTGAAAACTGTACCACAGTAGCAGGCTGTTAAATAAAATCAAAACTAATCAATAATTCCACCGTGTCGCACCCAGCCAGATGTCTCATATGAAGATAATGCCTTTTGCCTTTAAATGATGGCTCATTTCTGTGAGGGAGAGGAGGGAGGGTGGGACTCAGATGAGGGATATGCTACGTGCATTTTCTCTGTTTCCCTGGTTTGCTTTTTTGAGGCTGTTAATCCCCTGGCAAACTCTGATGAGACTGCAACTCCCTGGGAGTGCTAACAGCACATCAATAATACATCCAGTCCAGCTGCATCCACTAAACACTCCACACACACACACACACACTCACATACACACAAACATTCATGCTCTGTATCTTTCTCAAACACACATACATACAGCCTTTCCATTCTCCCCTCAACCATGGCTTGACTCCTCGCTGTCACTGTCATAAAAGCCTTGCATTATTTATTCATGGCGGACCCAAAATATGAGCTAAAATGGTCCAGAAAAGAGGTGACACCTGAGGCATTTTCTAAAGGCTGCTGTATCATTCAAGAACAGACTGATTGCTTAGTCTGAAAGGGAGGTGACAAGTGTTGTTTAGGCTTCAGCTTTGTACAAAGTGCCTCTGTGTTTACACTTAGATTGCATATTCAAGGCGGTAGCTTTCTGAGGTCCCACTAAGTGTACATGCGGGAAAAGTGTTAACTGGAGCAAGAGTGATTTATTTCCTTCAATTCAGTCTCAATTTATGCTCTACAAACTATTGATTCCTTTGTGGGGATGATTCAGTGAGGTAGAGACAATGCTAGCAAAACATTTGTTGTATCAACAATACTATGACAACTGATTTCATAACAGTTGCTGCTGTAAAACTTGTAAATAAACAGCGTGACGGGTACTGGCAAAGTTGAAAATAATGCATATTGTTGTTGTTTCTTTAGACACCGGGTGCTTCTTAACAAGGGCTATTGCTCTATGCATGCTGTGTGTGGTTTCTGCATACAATATTTTAACCTGTCCTTTGCCTTATTAAAATGTGCATTTGTGGCTGTTATATGACAGGGAGCAAAGCTGTGAATGCAAAATTATCTATTTGTTATTCCGCTCTGCCGGGAGGTCAGGAAAAATTAAAAAAAAAACACACACACTCACAGAAGTGCAGTGGCAACCATCCAGAATAACTATCTAATTAATTTCGGTGCATACGGTGCGCACATCTTTGGTCTATTTCTGAAGGTTTATAATCTTTTGAGACCTTAGTCAAGGCCAAAGTGAAAATGGCTCATTTTACTCACATACATAAATGAAACCGCATCCTGCCAGTTCCCATCTGGCCCGCTCCTGTGTTTGCAACAGAAACCAAGGTTGAAAATAAAATACAAGGACATAACTGGAAAGATAGAAAATATATATGTACAGCCGTACACAGCTGAATACAGCACCCACATCAACAATAAAAGGGGGCAGTAAAGGTAAAGAACATGTCCCTTTATCATGATTATACACTATATCCAGGGTTTCCCATAGGATTTTTTTTTTCAGTGTTATTTTGCACCACCAGAAGATATTTAGTGCGTCTGCTGACAAGAGAAGGGCTTTAGACACACATATGTACACAGCTGAAGATGTTGAATTACATTCGATAAAATGTTTCCTATCAGGGTCGGACTGGGAACAAAATTCGGTCCTGGCACACTCCCCATTTCTAAGCCACCTGTTGACAAGAAAAACAGAGATAAAAGTTACACTAGTGTAATGATAATATGATAGCATAATAAGAGAGCATCCATCCATCCATCAATCTATCCATTTTCATATACTTATCCGAAGCCAGGTCACGAGGGCAGCAGGCAAAGCAAAACATTCAAGACCCACTCCCCCCAGCAACACTTTCCAGCTCCTCATGGGGGACCCCAAGGCCTTCCCAGGCCAGATAAGATATATTATCCCTCCGGCGTGTTCTGGGTCTGCCTCAGGGCCCCCTTTCAGTGGGACATGCCCGGAACACCTCTTACAGGAGGCGCCCAGGAGGCATCCTGATCAGATGCTCGAACTACCTCAACTGACCCCTTTTGACATGAAGGAGCAGCGGCTCTACTCTGAGCTCCCTCCGGATGTCCGAACTCCTTATCTTGTCAATACGGCTGAGCCCAGTTACCCTTCTGGGGAAACTCATTTCACCCCCTGGTATCCCAGACCTCATTCTTTCGGTCACTACCCAGAGCTCATGACCATAGGCGAGGGTTGGGACATAGATGGACCAGTAAATCGAAAGCTTCTTCATCACGATGGTCCGGCACAGTGCCATCATCACTGCAGACGCTGCGCAAAACTGCCAGTCCATCCCAAGCTCCATTATAACCTTGCTCCTTAACAAGACCCTGTGTCTGTTGATTAGGGAGTAGTCGTTTGACACATTGGACTGTATTGTTGTCCCGTTTGAGAATATTGGGACGTAATTATCGTTGACAGTGTTTAATTTTTTTTATACTTATCGGGTCTTACTGATCCCAAATAGCTAGGAGAAATTAAAAATACATACTAAACAAATGTTTGTGTGTCAGGAGGATATAGCAGTAGCACTAATCATTTAGAAGTGGAGCACTTATGTCTTTCAAGGTATATGCTGGAATTATCTGCTACTGTTTGTAAGCAGTATCACCAGCAAAAGTGAAAGTGAAAGCCAGTCCCAGCTTTGTCCACTTGGCATTTTGCCCTGCTTTATTTGTTTATTTTCAGTGCTTCATCTTTTATAGCTTCTTTTTGGATGCTTGCTGCGATTACCTTGTCGCTATCTTTATATAAAGTCCTAACCTCACCTGCTTGCTGTGCCAAGGAATGACTCAAAAACAGCAAAATCAGATGAAAATAAGAAAATACAGGCAGAGTATCTGCAGATGCATACACCACTTCACACTATGAGTGGGTCATATAGGATGACTTAGAGGGATTACATTTGTTGGAGTCTATAGATTGTTTTTTGTTTGATTGTTTGTTTAGGAAAATTTTGCATAGTTTACCTTTAATACCTCATGATACTTTTCAAGTAGGAGCTTTTCACCTGCTGCCAATTATCAGAGTTATTGTCCAAAAAGAAACAAGAAGCTATTTTCCATAGAACGTACGGTGGAAATAATGAAATAATTTGTAGCGCCTCTGATTGATGAGTTCCATCAGATCAGCCCGATGATTGATGGAGCTGTTAAAGTTTTTGCACTTAATGGAACCCTTTAAGTCCTAGACGGTCTGCTGGATGATTTGAATAACAACTAAAACTGTGAAAGAATTTAAACTTCACTATAGGTTAATTTAATTCAAACTTGGTGGTGATATAAAATGTTTCACTAAAGTTGTTTTTTTTTAGATTTCAAAAGACTCTTCTAGGTCATGGAGTGTGATTTATTATCATGCATATTACCTGCCTAAGACACCAAAGTATCAAAGACCTTGTATAAAAGCCAAAGGGATCAATAAGCCGATTATTTTCCTAACAGATCAGAAATGTCAGATGTTTTTTGTGGCCATATTCAACACTAATACTTAACAACGAGCTGTGCACAGGCAAAATGAACTCCCTTCTTCAATCAACGTGATAACACAGTGTGGTAGCACATGTTAGAGAATGGTGCTCTGTTCAGTAGTCCACTGCTTATCAACACCTCCTTCTGGTTGGCTCTGTTCTTTGTCTCGCCTTTCCATCCTTATTTTCTTCAGATAACAATTGAAAACAGATTGCTTTTTGGAGCTGGCCTAATTGGGATGACATGGCTCATCAACACCTAGGCTGAACCAACCACGTCTCTGTGGTCCGAGTGGGAATAAGGCTCAGAACAAATGAGAGAGAAAATCTTTACTAATTCTCTGGGCCTATTGCTTGTTAAGAGGGACAACCAGGTTTTATTGGTTCCTCTGTCTTTGATAGATCCCTTCAAATGCACACAGTCCCCTTCATGCTAGATGTTTGAAAACAGAAGTATGTCTCACTCCAGCACTATGTGTAAGGCAACCAAAAAATACACTAATTTTTGATGTACAATAATTTTATTTTTGGGGGGTACCACTGACTGTTTTTTCTTTTATTCTGTTTCATCCATCTGTCCATTTTCTATACCACTTATCCTGCACTGGGTCACAGGGGGTTGGAGCCTATCCCGGCATTTGTTGGGTGAAAGGCTGGTGTCACCTGGCCTCCATGCTGGACGCCACCATATCACAAAAACAACACAACTAGACAGACAAACACATTCACGGCTGTGGGTAATTTGGAGCTTCCAAATGCCTTGTACACTGAACAGCACTTTTTTATGCTTATCACTGAACCACCATGACTCACTTCAGCTTCCTCCAAACTCAATAAATTCCAAGAACGTCTTTGCCCCTTTATATATGTTAGCTAAATATTGTGACTAATGCTACATGACTAAAGTGCCATATGCTTAGTGTTTGACTTAGGGCTAAATTTCTTAATGTAATTTTTACATATTACATGTATATTAAGTGCCACTGACATTGGGAAGCACTGTACCAAGTATTGTGGTTTTTATGTCTCCACGCAGGCGATAGCCATGGATGGAGGCATTATGTTTTTGGATTGTTCATCCGTCCATCCGTCCATCCAACAATCCATCAATCTATCAATCCATCAATCCATCTGTCAGTCCCATTCTCATTAACATATCTCAAGATTTCCTCGAGGGAATTTCTTAAGATTTGGCACAAACGTCCAATTGAACTTGAAAATAAAGTGATAAGATTTTGGTGGTCAAAAGTCAAGGTCACTGTGACCTTGTCCATCTCAATGGAATGCAATATCTCAGCGCCTTATAGGACTTTCTTTAAATTTGGCACAAAACGTCCACTTGGACTCAAAGATCAAATCAAATCAAGTATATTTATATAAAACATTTTAAAACAACAGTTGACCAAAGTGCTGTACAAATTAAAATAATGACACACAATTATATGCAATATGACATGTACACAAATTTAAAACAGAATAATACCAGTAAGAACAATTACATATGTGAAAAGGATTATATTATACTAAAATATAATCCACTATGAACAACCAAAGGCCATTGAGAACACGTATGTCTGAAGATGGACTGATTAGATTTTGGTCAAACCTTGACCAAAACCTTGACCTTGCATCCCTGTCATTATGGTGAATACGATATTTTAGGAAGGCCTTCAAGGAATTTTAAACATTTTTTGGCACAAACGTCCACTTGGACTCAACAATGAACTAATTAGTGTGGTGGTAGAAGGTCAAAAGTCACTGTGACCTTGCTTCCATCTCATTATGGTGAATACCATATCTCAAAAGGGCCTTAAAGGAATTTCCTCAAATTTTACACAAACATCCACATGGACTCATGAATGAACCGATTGGCATTTGAATGTCAAAGGAACAGGAACTCAGGAACAGAATGGGAGACATTTGCTTGGATACTGAATTTGTGACACTAATTTCGGGTGCCTACCTGGAAACTGTGCGGGTTGTATTGATCTTCGATGCAGCTGGGTTGAAGATGTGTGTGAAACATCCATGTTTGAGAATAGGTTGCCTCTTTGCAGCAACATTTGAAGCATTGTCAGCTGTCATGGCCATATATGAGTCTTGACAGACATGGATGCAAACTGTAAGTGCAGCTTGACTGGTTCATGGAGGCATGCAACTGAGAGGCGGCAGCTCTACTTTTTGGTTGTTCCATTTTTAGGTGCAAGCCTTTTGCAGAGCTGCCCCTAGCAAAAGTCAGATGGTGGTTTCTCTGCAGTCTCAACTATCATTTTCCAAATAAATTACCAAAATTCGAGGGTGTGAAAAAATCATTGAAGCTTTTGGCTGTAATTACGATAGTATTTTACCTTAGACTGACAGTTTTGTGTATTAGGAATAGAACCCTACAAGAGCTCAATTTATGAAGAAGAAAACATCTCTGTGTGAGATGTCTGGCCTTGGGGGATACTGATGATAAAACAGGGATGTGTGGTTACTCAGAGAGAGGATGGTAAGATGCATATGACTCCTAGGTATTGCACACACTCACAGAGGTAATCAATATCTGCCCTCTTGCTTTGACAGAGAGAGGGAGGAATGTAGAGAGGAAGGAGGGAGAAAGGTAGAGGTGTAACCAGAGCCAAAGACAAAGAAAGAAGTCCTCTGGGGTTTGTTTATGGAGGCACCTATGCTATTTTCCAGCTTTACTTCAAACAGAACCCTTAAACACTCTCACAGAGCAACAGCAAAGGTTATTCAAAACCCAGCGGTACTTGGGTGCTGGATCTGTTTTTAGTGTTTGGCCCAAAGGTTAGATAAGACAGATTTTTCTGTTTGGTGTCAGGAAAATGAAGGCACCACCAACACATCTATAAAACAGATTGAAAAATCCCACATTATAAAACAGCAAGTAAAAAAAAAAAACATAATTAAAATGACACCCCAGATCTTAGACCCCCAATGAGAACATGTGAAATAAGAAGTAGAAGAAGAAAATCTAATTAGAGGAAAATAGAGGAAACCTTGAGAATCATATTCAGAATGCTCATGTGAATTATACAGATCAAGGAGAGCAGCAGCAACTGCTTAGTCACCATCTTTGTCATCTTCAGGGTCATTTTGAAAACAGTACCTAGTGCCTAAAAAAATATCAGCAAACTGTGTGACTGCTCTGTTTGAATTCATGTTGGAAGGGAGACATTATGAGGTAGAATAGGAGACTAAAAACCACATGTCACCAAAGTAGTGAGAATATACTGAGTGTTCTTTCTACTTGTTTGACTTACATATCATACAGTAAATTATTGACTGCAGTAAAAGAAAATAATGTTTCTGGTCTGTAAGGGCGAAGCAGTACTGCTGGCTCTTTGAGGCTGAATGTAGGCACAGTGGTGCTTTGAGCTAAATGCTAATGCCAGCATGCTACAGTGTTAACATTAAGTAGGTATAATAATTATCACATTCATCTGAGTTTAGTTTGTTAGGATGCTAATGTGCTAATTAGCACTAAACACAAAAAACTGCTGAGGCTGATGGTAATGTCAGTCATGATGTCCATGATGTTATCATTTAAAATTACAGCATGGCACGGCAACCTGAGTGCAAGGAGCAAAAACAAGCTCTCCAAGATTGTCAACATTGCAAGGAAGGTGATTTGCAAGTCTCAGAAACAACTAACCCTAACCCTATCCTGCTGCTCCCATCAGAATGTTGATTTAGGCTCCCTAGAACCAGTTGGCACATATATAGGAAGTTCTTTATTCCATATTTGTGTTGTGTGTTTGTCTGTACCTCTGGTTTTTGAAAGACGACAAAGACAAAGTTCCACTGAGGTGGAAAATAAAGTTATCTATCTATTTAAATTATCTATCTACCTATCTAGCTATCTAGCTATCCAGCTAGCTATCAAGCTATGTCATTAGTTCTGCAGGTATTTGATCATAAACCAAAGTATTTGGACAATTAAAAATTTTAGCCTGATAGTGGCACAAGAGGAAAAGTCAGAAGTCATTTGGATTCATCCTCTGGAGACCATGGATATCTGTACAAAATTTAATGTCTATAATAGTGATGGAGTGGTCAACAGAAAGACAGATGATGCTATACCTGGTACCATACAAAGAAGTCCTGTTTTAACTCCTTTATGTGATTCCTTATGCAAACAAAAAATACTTTGGTGATTGTCCTTTTTGTCACTGCTTTTCTCTATTCTTGGATTGTGTACTTGTTGACCTGACATATTTTGAGAATGGTGCTGAAAAGACAGTCCCGTGCAGACAATCAGGTTCTAGTAAAGAAATCATCAGTCTGCAGAAAACACTACAGTTGAGTCACACCTCGTTCAGTAACTATGTAGACTGAGTTGCAGTCAAGAGTTAATGACGCAGTAGGACAGTGCAGCGGCTCCTCTCTTCTGTGGATGCTGCCGTCTCCTGCCCAACTTCAAAGCCTGCTTTGAAGTCCCTAGGTGGAGATCTCTCCGTTCTCAGGGAGATATCTATCCTCTCTTCACTCTCTTTTGTTAGCTAATGCACACCGATGAAAACGGGGTTGAGGCTGAGAGAATGCCAAGGGAAGATCAAAGCATGAGGGGCAGAGGAGCCATGCAGTTAACTGCTTTGCCAGTCTTTGACTGAATGGATAATAGGAGAGGTGCTCTCTTATTCTGCCGGCATCTAAGATAAGAATGAGAAACACTGTGTGGAATTAAAGCACACTTAAACCAGCAATACACAACATTATACATCAAAATAAAAACACATAAGTGGGACATTTATTGCCATTGTTCGGATATGGATGCAGACATTTTGACACGGTGGCCACAGCCAGAATGGCAGGTCACACAATGAGCTCAGGCCCACAGACATTACAAAAGGCAAACAAACAACAACAAAAGCTGTTAAACATTTTTTAGAATTTTCTTAGAGTCAGAAACACTTTGAAAAGGCTATTAAAGTGTAAACACTGATAAAAAAGTGTTATCAGTGTTGCATTTTGGGGCTGTTTATTTTCAGTTCAGCCAAGGGAGGCCATGAGAGGCAATGCAATTTTTATTTATTTATATTTTTGGCAGGCGATGTTGGCCACATCCTACGTTTATCTCCAACGTACAGGATGTTATCTCCTACGTAAGCCACAATACCTCCTATTAGATAATACCTCCTACATAGGAGATAAAGTTTAAGCCTTAATTAGGCTGTTTTTAGAGTAAAAGGTGTACAGAATGAAGCACTTAGTGCACGATACAAAGGGCGTTGAGAGTTCAGCCAAATGCAGCATCAACAAAAGGTTTAACCGTCTCAGTAAACTAACTACAACTTTCTTGTGTAAAAAAAATAATGGAACTCTGCAGTGGTGATTTTATTTCATAGGCACAAGAAATCCCACTCTCACCGTCAGTGTTACCACATGCACATTCACCAGCTAGGACTTGGTGTTACAGTCCCTTGAGTTTTAGCATGCTTCATGCCAGAGTATAGATGTTTTGGCTGTGACCACCCCCGACACATCATCAGTTGTGCACCTCAACATTATCAGGTGTTTTGGCCTTTATCACAAGACACCCTTGGTTAAGGCAGGCCCACCACAGGCTGATCAGGCCTGGTTGTGTGTCAGAAGGTTGGCTCCTCTGTGGTCACCTAGGGGCCCAGACAGGATCCTTTCTCTTTAGCCACAGCCAATGACTGCACCTCTCGGTAGATCCTTGACCACTTTCCTCTGGGCCTGCCGATTAATCCAACAAAGCCTCTTCAGTCCACCTTCATCGGTTGCACCTCAGCTTTCCAGCCTCTAGTCACTGCTTCAGTTACGAGGTCGACATAGCGCAATTTCTTGTGTCCAAACACCTCCTCCATGTCATCCTCCCAAGGGACAGTTAGTTCTATTAGGAAAGCACGCTGACAGGACTTCAACCAGAGGACAAGGTCTGGTCGTAAGTTGGTTGCCGCTATGTCAGAAGGAACTATGAGACACTGGCCTAAGTCAGAGCGCATTTCCCAGTCCCTGGCTTGTCTACTCAGCAAGCTAGTGAGCTTGCTGAGTAGACTTTTTGCACTAATATTCCCGATACAGCACCACCATAGAACTCTGTTTGGCTGTTGTAACACAGCGTGGATAGCACTGCTGTACGTGGTAGGCAAGGCAGAAGGAGACAGAAAGAGAGTTTTAATGGAGAATCGATCATAAGTTCAAAACTATTTAGTGTTCTGCTAGTGCTCTAAGTTTTATGAGAGTGCTCCGATTATTAAATGTATTACTTGATTTTTGAAACAGTAGCCTTATGTTGTTGTTATTTAGCATCTATCATGATTTATTAGGAGAAACCAAGTAATTCTTTGTTTCATAACCACATTTTCCAATTATTTAACTGTAAGATCGGCAATTGAATCAGGCTCCTTAGATGTTTAATAATCGACTATTCAGAGTCACCCCTACTGAGCACAGAATACATAAGTATGCCAGACTCCAGAGTACACCACAGTTTAGCATTGCACTTCTTGTTAGACTCACAATGGACGGTTTTAAAAGGTGAAGCTAACTGAAGTGGCATCACACATTACACGCAAATGAGTAAAAAAGTAAAAGGTTTTAAAAAAGAAACTACTGCTTTTCATGTCTCTGAGTATCTCTGCTGGAGTTCCCAAGTTGCCAGCTGCCTGGAAGAAAAAGAAGTCCCACCTGTCTTTTTGACCATGATGTGATGATAATGGGGTAAGCACAGAGCAAGAAGTAGTTTCCAGCGCCAAGCTTTGGCCACATCTGGCCACACTTTTTCTACCATAAATCTAAAAAAAAAAGACAGAAGTTACATGAACTTCTGCTTGTCTCCTGAAAAACACTGAAATCTCAGCTTTTAAAAACTACTCTTCCAGCCTCCACAAGCACATCAAAGTAAATTGCATGAAAATGTGGTTCTCTGGCTGACATTAGCTGTGTTAATTTTTTTGTGTAATGTTAATCTTTCATTTTATGATAAAGAGAAGACAGGTTGAGAGGAAGAGATGGAGAGACAGTGGACAGTAGACAGTTCTTTTTTTCTACACAAAAGTGTATTACTGAACAGGCCTACGGGGCCCAGGAGCCCAAGAGCTAAAAGTGCCCTTAAGCCAGGACCTCTATGTGAAGTCATTGTTATTAACATTGCATTTCTTGTCAAAGGGCTTAGTCATCGTGTCAATAATAACCTAAAAAGTTCTATAAATAGCTCAAGGAATAACCTAAACATTCACTTTGAAAATGTCACAAGAAAGAAACCATTATACTATTTAAGTGAATGTTCCTATCCCCTCAGTTAATCTATAGAACGTTAGATGCACTGAGTACTCCATGCAATATGGATACTTCACCTCTGTAGGAAGAAAGTGGGGTGGAGGCCTAGGCCAGGAGCCCATTGTGTCATAGAATGGAAAGTTTATTGACAAGTTTATGTAAGGTTTATTAACCAGGTACCTTTTTTTACTTCACTTGAGTAGATTCCTTAAATGGTAATTTTTAGTTTCACTTCAGTCATTTTTTGGGGTGTCCGGCCATCCATCCCATTGTTGTGAACCAAAATGAAGTGAGTGGACTTTGGTGGTCAAAAGTTAAGGTCACTTTGACCTTGCATCAGTCTTATTACTGTGAACGTGATAACTCAAGGACATTCTAGAGGGGATTTCTTGAATTTTGGCACAAACATTCACTTTGACTCAGCAATGAACTGATTAGAATTTGGTGGTCAAAGGTCAAGGTCACTGTGACCTCACAAAACATGTTTTTGGCCATAACTCCTAAATCAATATGCTAATTATGGCAAGACTTTACACAAACATCTGATAGGATATAATGATGAAGTGATGAAATTTTATATCCAAAAGGTCAAAGATAAATTTCACTATGACATCATAATGTTCTGCAAAAACACTTTTCTGGCCATGACTCAACGTCATAACTCTGGAACAGAAGGGGAGACATTTAGTTAGATACTGATTTGGAGACAATTATCTTGGTGCCCACCTTGAACCTGTGCTGATTATACAGATCTTTTACTGTAACAGCAACTCAGTTGGTTCATGGAGGCATACAACTGCAAGGCAGTAATTCTTGTCAAGGGGAGTAATTATACTTTTACGTGAGTATATATTTTCGGTACTCTACCTACTCCTGCTAAGTTTACTGCCTTGTGCTGCTTGGATCTTGGGTCTAAGGGTAGAGCAAATTGAAGCATACTCCAGTAATTAACTATGGCGCTTCTACAATATATGGGTCAAAAAAAGCCAAAAATGCTAGATCCTTTATTTCCCATGATGCAACTCAAAATAGTGTGTTTTTTAGGCCTTCTCTGCCTGATTAAAGCTTTTGCCTTTAACACTCCACTTTTCCATTTGCAACGCAGGCTTTCTGGTATAAATGTGTGGCCTCCAGTGTCCAGAGATTGGAAATTAGCATCTTTCTGTCAGCAAATCTTGTGTAATGTGAATTTGTACCGTATCGTATCATCAACACATGTTGCCAATTCCTCCAAGACAGTGCTTGAGTAAAATCTGTTATAATTAAAACAGTAGGTAAACACTTTTCTGGCTTACCTCTGGAGGCTACCTAAAAGATGAATTTTTTTACAAAAAAAAAAAAAAAAAAAGCAGCAGAGCTTTGTCAAAACGGTCAAAATGTGAACCATACGGTCCTGCAACATTCACACCATGTTAGCTTTTTATTCATAGGAGTTGACAAGGAATTCAACATTCAAAAACCTTGTCACATCCCCTGCAGTTTGGTTTATTGTTGGATTTTACACCCACTGGCCTCGGGAATTGTTGACTTTATTTCTCCTCACAAGCTTTTGCCAGTTCATTCACCTTGGCTGGAAGGAGAAGTAATGACAGTTTTTTTTTTTTTGTACACAGTTTAACTTTACAGAAACAGAACAGGATGTAATAACTGCTGCTGCAGCACTGATACACACCAGATACAGGACATACATGGCAGTCAGTGATTATCACTGGAAGAGAGCTGCGCTTCAAAACCAAGAATGGAATTATTGATTATGAACCTGGTTCCCTTATCATCCCAGCTGTTCATCAGAGACTGCACTGCTTGAGCAGCTTACAAAATAGAAGAGGATTCTGTTAATACGATCAAATGATACAGAGGTAATTATTTGGATTGATTTATCTGTCATAACAGAAGACAGTTTCCCTCTCCCTCAGCCCCTCTTTCACACACACAAACACACACATGCACTGGGGGTGACAGGAATGATGGTAGTTGTGGACCCAGTGTAATTACCCATAGTTCTCTGTGGGGCATCTGTTCGTCTGATAAGACTTGGGTTCATCTATCACTCTTAAAAATCAGCTGGCTCTGAGAAATCGTCCTCTGGACCCCTGGCATGAGATGTCCTAGTGTGGTCTGGAGGAGTGAGGTTTGTGTATGTGTGTGTATGCAGCACCGTAACACATCCTCTACCTTTTTCTCTCTCATTCAGTGTATCAGCTAGCTTATCACCTGTTTCATATAACAGTGCTGGTGATCGATGTCATAGACAGGATTTTAGGAATGCTGACATCATATTATAATATATGACATTACAAATCCCCCCTTAAAATGTTGGAGTGATAACTATGTCTATTTTCTGTAAATTTCGTCTCACTATGTGTTGTTTTAAAACCTTCTCACTACTGCCAGGATATAATGCTGTGGGCACAAGTACCAAATCCCTCCATTATATTTGGTTTATATTTGTCCAAAACAACCAAAATATAAGAATGAATATTTGACTTTCATCAAGTAAAGAGAAACGCTGCTCCAAATATGTACTAATACTGCCCTGAATGTATGAGCACCTTACCCACACTGTAACAGCTTAAAAGGTAAATGATATGTCAGCGTTGTGTTTACAGCTTGCTCTGCTTTTCCCAAGTGGTTTAAAGGGACAGCTCACCCCCAAATTAGAAATATGTATTTTTCCTCTTTCCTAGTGTGCTTTTTATCAATCTAAATTGTTTTGATGTTAGGTGCAGAGTTATGGAGATATCAGCCATACAAGTGTATGCCAAAAAATAAAAAATAAAGACTCAACAGCAATAACTCTTTCCAGAAATCATGACCCAGTTACTGCAGATAATCCACAGACCTCATTGTGAGCAGATTCATGTCAGAACTATTTTCTCTCTACCAAATTACACCCACTAACCATATCACTGTGCTGAAGGAAGCGTGCATCTACTGCTAGCTCACTGGCGATTGCCGCACAATGCATGCTGGTTAGTTGTGTGTCCGACTTCATCCTGACTTGCTCTGACTTGCTCTGACATCATACAAAAGTGGACAGCAATAATCTTGCAAGAGTGAGGAGGCTGCAGTTTTTAGAGCCAGGCGCTGTAGTTGCTCTACTTCGACTGCAAGACCCAGGGCATGATGGGAAACACCGGACTCTCACTTGATCTGGCAGCTGATTGGTTTAGGTGTGTACTCAACAAGATGACATTTTAGATGAACTTTTAATTTTTTGTTGAATTTCAGAGATTTAGATGCTTTTCTGTAAACAGAATACATGTTTAGTGACTGATGGTGAAGTTTATTGGCCAGAAACTGAATACGTTTATGATGAATAAACTATACATAGTGTCTTGTATAGTAACATTGGACTTTTAATTGTTGAAGTATTTAGCATCACAAAGATTGGTGGTCAGTGAGATGTGAGGATTCTTAAAATAACCGAGGTGAAGCCCTGATTATATCTGACTGATCTTAAATGAACACGCCTATGTAGTCGAGGCGACAGGTTGGCTCTGCAGCAGCAAACTGATATGATGCTGATTTAAAGGAGAATTCATGTAAAATGGAGGTTGAACCACAAATATAAATTATTGATCGCCTGTAAAGCATTTTAAAAATCATAATTAAAACAATTTGAGACTGAGAACAAACTTATATATATATAAGTCTGCCAATATTTTAATAAATCGACATCATATCAGACAGGATGTGAGTGCTTCTGAAGGCTGCTGGAAACTGTCGGAGCTGTCCGACTTGACTGCTACTTTTTGTCAGCGCCCCCTGCTGCAGCCATCTGATCTCATCTGCTTTCCAATTAAGGCACAGTTCATCTCAAGCAAGCCTACTGTCATGACCATGAGCCTCTTGTCCATGAGTAGATGCACACTTCCCTCTGCTCAATGATACAGTTGGCAGGTGTAGTCCAGTAGAAAAAAAATAGTTCCTACATGAAACTGTTCACAGCAAGGTCTGTGGATTATTATGAGTAACTTGGTCATGATTTGTGGAAAGAGACATTGCTGTTGAATTTTTTAAATGTATTTTTTCGGTGCTTTAAGCTCCAAAAATCATCTTGAGTGCCATCTTGTTTCATTATATTGGAGGGAAGGCAGACATCTTAGACTCATAAATAGCACTGCAGTTAAGAGGAAATATATGTATTTTATGTCCCTTTAATGGAAAGTA
>JAPZEB010000004.1:14525642-14536625 GCA_029783705.1 Chaetodon striatus
CCTGCAAGGTGTTTTGTATGAAGTGTTAAGATGTTTACATGTTTTTTTATGGGAGGATTCAATGCCACGGAGCTATAGCCTGATTAATGGCAGATGACAGCCCCTCCACACATGCTGTATGTGTAAATATGAGCTGCCTTGCAGTGTTCTTGTGTGGTCCATGATGGGAGGGATGCTGGTTGCTTCTGGCTTATTGCACATGCAGCGGGTTGATCAATGTGTTTTTTGGCATTACAGTTGTTGATCTGCCGCCCAGGGAGAACAGTCAGTCTGGAAAAAGTGTGCACAAATATTGCAATGAAACTAATGCTCAGAGCTGCTCCTTTAGCTTCAACAATGCAACACGTTATCTCTGAAAAAAAAACACGTTACTTAAAGGTACACTACACAGGAAGTGTCAGTTACTGTTTGTAAACACAGTGTCTTGGTGGTGCAGTGGTCAGTATGTTGCCTCCCAGTAAGAGGGTTCATGGTTCGAACCTGGAGTGGGGGGGGGTTGCATGTTCTCCCCGTGTCAGCGTGGGTTTTCTCCGGGTACTCCAGCTTCTTTCCACAGTCCAAAGACATGGAGGTTAATTGGTGACTCTAAATTGTCCGCAGGTGTGAATGTAAGCGTGAATGCTTGTCTATCTCTATGTGTTAGTCCTGTGATAGTCTGGCAATCCGTCCAGAGTGTGCGCAGCCTCTCACCCAGTGTCAGCTGAGATAGGCCCCTCTGCGACCCTTAACAGGATAAGCTGTTACGGAAAATGTATGAAATAAAAAAAGTGTCCCCTCCTCTCTACACTGTCTGTACGTACACTGCAAGCTAATATTGTAGGAACCAAGCCGTTGCTAAAGTTGAAGACTACACACACAGAGCAGAGCTGAGTCTCAGCATCTAACATAGAGCAGATGTCAAGTCACTTGCGAGGCAATGTCAGGAAAATTGTTTAATCAAAATTATTTTTGTTGTAATTTTTCGAGCACTGGCCTGATCAACTGGCTGATTGTATTCACTGGCTGAACATTAGAGGTGCTGAGCCCCGCCTGCAGTGAAACACCAACACAGAGCAGAAAAGCAGAAGCAGAGTGCCCATAGATGACACCAAAACATAGCAGCATTGCTTTTTTTCTGTTCATTTAGCTGAGATGTTATGAGAAAAAAGAAAAGCTTATAATGGTAGTTAAGTTAAGATTTTCCTTAAAATCCTAGTTAAGGTTTCCTCAAAATAAAATTGATTGCACAAAACATCCTTCAGTCTTCTCTTTAAGGTTTCATTAAAAATGTTCACTAATGTATTTATGGTTTTCTCCTTGTCTTGGTCCAATACTTAAGGAATCCCTAGACCATTGCACAAAAGACCTTAGCAACAAAAGCAAGGTTAAAAAGAATGAAGGTACCTCTGACTCTTTCTTAACTGCAACATGACTTTATCACTGTTTATAGTGATAAATGAAAAAAACTAACACACCCCAAGAGGAGCATTCTACAACCAGGACAAATCAATGGATATGCTTTTTATTTTAGACTAATGATTTGATTGAGTTCGTTTTCGTTGAATTTTCTTCCTACAATTGTTTTCTGTTTTCTGGTATTTGGGGATCAAATTTACTTTGTAGTATGTTCTCTTTGTAATTGTATTCCTCCAGAGATATAATCTTTTCCTCCTCTGATTAATATGGTTTTCTTGTCCTCTTATCTTCTGCCATTTTTTTCACTATCTAACTATAAGCCGAATTTGAGACAATAACAGGCATCACAAGCAAACAAACAGTATAAAATAAATATATAAAAGAAAAACAAAAAAAAAATGTTTGTGTATTTAAAAACAATATTGGTGCGTGTAATTTTAAGAGTTGCATGTACCCAGAAAAAAGTATTTCCAGCCCTGGAATAAGCTAACCTCAGCACCAAGCTCTTCGTCCTCTCCGTCAGTGCTTGTGAACAAGAGTGAAAGTGAAAGCCATCTACCTACTCACTCACATTTCGAAATGTGCTTTGTCCACCTGGCAATTCACCTTGCTGTGTTTATGTTTTGGCGGGGCTTTGTCCATGTTTTTGTAGCTTCCTTTGGATGCATGCTCCTACTACTCGATGGCTACCATTTTGTAAACTCCCGACCTCACCTGCGCACTTTTCTATAGTAAGACTATACAGGCAGAGATCAGAGTCTCTGCAGATAAATGAAATTGCCACACACTTCTAGCGGGTCATAAATGATGATTGAGAGGGATTACTTTCATATGACTCTAAACATTGTTGTTAAGAAAAATAATGCATAGTACATCTTTAATAAACAGCTTCTTGTATCACTCAAAGCACACAAAGTGTATGTGCACTCAATAAAGTGTTTATGAATGATGAAACAACAATAACAAATAAAATGTGCATGCTAGGATAGATGTAAACGTGATCTGGGATCCTACATGTATGTTTATTCTACCATTCAGCTGTTGTTTAAATTACATGTGCAGTGACGTTTTAAGCACACATGCTGAAAAAGAATCATACCTCTATTGTGCATATGCATGAACATTAACATAAGTGCTGCTGGCTGTGTTTCGCTCCCTGCTTTTCATTCAAAGGAGATGAAAATGCGATTACAAACGATCAAAAATGGCAACTAACACCAACACACAAAGCTATACCCTTAAGAAAACTGATGCCTGTTCCGCATCAGACGGCACGTTCAACAGACTTTGATAAATTCCTGTTTGTTCAAATGCATCTGTCGGACACGTGTCTGCTAGAGAGAGAAAAAAAAAACCAACTATTACCAAGTTGCTGCCTCAGAGAATTTCTTCCTCCTTTGAAAAAATTTCCTCAACAGTGACACCATTATCAGTTTGTCTCTCTACAGTGAAAGGAGGGTGTAGCAGGTGGTCAAGGCACAAGCGTGTATGTTAAGAGAACACTCAGAGCTGTCAAGACTTGCAGTGCCATCGTCTTCTCTCTTCTCGGAAAGAATTACACCTAGTCCTCAGCACTCGGTGTTGAATTTCTGTGTCTTCTCTTGTAAGGCGAGATTTACATGACAGTAAGTGGGATTATAATGTACAGTACTGTCATCAGGGGAGCCATTTATAGCTGTGGCTACAGGCAGGGTATATATGAGGGGCCAGAATTTAAGTACTGGTGTAGAATCCCAGAAAAGATATCTATTTTATGTTTTGTGCTTGTATAACAGGTTCTCATAAAGAAAACCTCGTCAGAGATTTGTTCCTGAGGCTTTTTGTTCATTTGCTTTACATGTAATGTGATTTTGTCGAAATAGATGCATTATCCTGTGCTTCCTCCCTCTGATGCTAAAATTACACGTGTGTTTATGTTGTAATTTTCTTATGCATGGCAAATTTTAGAAATTAAATATAGTTTTAATAGGTTAGATGACTTCACGTGGTTGATTACGGCACCAGATTTTCTTTTCATCGTGGAGAATTTCAAAAAAGAAATGGCATGTTTCATTTGTCGAAGTGCCAGAAGTATTAAAAATAGGTATTTGGTAGCTTGTCAGGATGACGGGCATTGAAGCCGGGACTTAACAACAGTGCCTGACAATGGAACCATTTCAGAGTTTTCAATTATACATTTTTTAGGCTCTGTAGTGGAAGCAAGGCTCGCTTGAACGACATATTGAGAACTCCACCTGGCAGCAAAATGAGAAAGCCAACATGATTTGCATTCTGTGGCAGGGGCTGTTAACTTGTCATCAGCGGCGCTTGACAATTGAATGAAAATAAACATCTACAACCTGCACTCTGTGGAGTTAAAATCCAATTTAAGTTAGGAGTCTGAAGAGGTTTTTGAAACATCCATTATTGCCTTGTTCTCTTGTTATTTTCTCTTTTCTTTTTCACATTCAGAGTATGATTCCGAGTTAATTTATTATTCACTTTCACCCTGCACTCTTGTTTACAAACAGCAGCTAGAGATACTCCCGTCATGACAGTTGCGTATTGGACTGTGATGAAGCTGAATTTAGCCGAGTAAGAATTATGTATTTTAGGGAGAAAAAAAAAAAAACAAGGCTAATGTTTGCCCAAACAAACAGTTTTTCTCCTGTGTGCACATGTTGATATCCACAGCACAGCTCACTGTTTCTTGTGATTGTGTGTGAACTGTGAAGTCAAACTGTAAGATTATTTCATGCTAAGAAACCAGTATACCTGTGTATGTATTGTGTTTATTGTGACTTGTGTACTCGTTCTGTTCTCTGGGGGCAGGATGCATTTTTTGTTCTTACTGTGATGATTGGATATCTGTGTGAGCAAACGCTAAAACTAGTGTTTAAAATCAACAGCCACACAGACAGTTAACAAGTTATGTGGTCAAGGTTGTTGTCTCATCAGCAGTTTCAACACTGTGCGTTCCGTTCGTGTCACAATACAAACCACAGAGTAGAAGAACAGCACACTGAGCTGCCCATGCCTCAGCAGGTGTTGACATTACATAGATGAAAAGGTACTTTTTAAAGGTAACATGGATGCATTATGCTGGACTTAATGCACCCAGTCACTTGATTGAAAATTGCTCTACCAGCGCATAATCCAAAAAAGGTTTTTGTCTTCCGGTGTGCCTCATTCTTCCTAAAACCCCTCTTACTGTATGCACACTGAAGCTATCACAACATCATCCACCATGCTCAGTAACATCAGCATCCTGCAGTATCCAGTATCTCAACAAGCATGAAGTACAACTTAATCAAATATTGTAGATGAGCCACATTCCTCAGTTTATCTGTTCTCTACACATTGGCTGCATCTACATGCACAAAATGTTCCATTTTTTGCCCTTTTATTAAAAACAACAATATTCATACTCAGCTGTTTACGTGGCTAATGAAAATGAATATTCCATTAATGCTCCTGTTGACATGCAGCCCTGCATACTCAGATGAACCTGACCTAACATGTCGTTTATCCTGTCAAAGTATAGAGAATTGGATGTTTTCATTTTTCTTCTTTGTATCAAAATAAGATTTTTTTCCCCACCAAGAGCAGACTAGCGACCTCAGCCACCTGCATTCATTCCTTCAGCCACTTTCTCGAAAAGGTCGGTGTTCTGATATTTGTGTATATTCAAAAACCTGCTACTTTCCAAGTCTTTCCTAATGTTTACAAGCAGGTGTGTTTCCACTTCTGACCAGAGATGTGAGCTCTTCTTTTGTGTAGGAATCTCTACCACAGCCTTGCAGACTGTTGGCGATTTGGTTTCTGAGCAGCCCACAAAGCCAATTATAAACAGACAAGTGTTGCAAACTGAGATAAAAACACCAGTTGAGACCCATATTCCCAATGCACTTTATACATGTCCAAAGAATGCTATTAAAACCCGACTAATACCAGTATATCATGTGTCTTAATGATGCTAAATTCGGGAAAAGGCCTATTTCTGAATATCTAAATAGAATATGCTGTTTACAAGGCTCACATTAAATTCAGAATACTGTTTTGTTAGGAATAATAGTGGAATATAGGTGTGCGTGTAAACATAGTGACTAGGTGACATAATATCGCAATATTTTTGTGTGGCAATGTCGTATCGTCACACAGTGCCAAGTTTAGATTTTTTGTTTTATAAATTATTAATATGACAAATACAAATTAAACTTTAGGTAGCCTACTAAAGTAATATAATCAATTCAGTTACTTTTTCAGTCCACTTGATAGATTTTGCTGCTGGAAGAAAAATAAAATAAATCGCAATACATCGCAACATATTTCATCACAATACTCAGCATATTGCAAAATATCTAAAACAGCAACGATATTGTATCATGACTTAAGTATCACGATAATATCGTATCGTGATTCCCACCCTTAGTAGTGACTGTTCCTCATTCAAACATGATTTTAAAGTTATGACAGTAAAGGCTAAATTATCATATTATAGGGTGAAGAATTTTACATTATAAGAAGATAGATAGTATAAGTATATACATATATAGTATACACATGTATATATATGCATTCAAGTAGTAAGTAATTTATTGCTCAATACTCATTAATCTTTCCAAAAGTAATATTATTAATGTACTTATTACTCCCTGCTAACAGTAAGCTGTTACATACTTGTTGTATTAATTTTCCGTTCTACCCCGCACAGCGGCAATTGCATCCTTTCTTCTCAAAATTCAGATCTGACATATGTGCTTCTGTTTGACTGTCATGGTAGTCACTGGTAAGTGCTACTAAGGCAAGATAGCTTTCAAATTGTTGTTTACATGGGGGTCTCCTGTTGCCTGTGACCTGTACTTTCCCAAGAATCTGCCTGAAAGATGAAAAGTCAGTAGTGGAAATAGGCAACACTTCATCCACCGCATATCTCATCCACTGTCTTCATGAGTTTTTTGTCGCTTGTTGCCTGCAGCTGTCCACGACTAAAATCCAGCTATGGTTGTTTACCCATTGTTGCACTCCAGCCCTCCTCTGTCTTTAGAACATCTTGTTACAACAAAAAACTTTTCACGTTATAACTACTAATTACTACACTAATCAGTTTTCTTTTTCTGGCACGGCAGCAATATGCTTCCGTAGAATTTAAATTTCAGTTTTCAGAACAGACATCTGCAAAGCAGAAACGGAACAAAAGAGCATCTGTCGACTTCTTTTATCAGGACTGTTTGCAAACTAAAAGAGTTGAGCCAGTGACAAATGAAGTGAGTATGACCAGTTTAGGAGGACTTTTTTTTTGTGTTCCTTGTAGTCTTAACATCAAAAGGCCGGATGTGTGTAGATAGTAGAGGTGCCAGAGAGAGATTCAAGCAGACCAGCATCTGGCTGGTCAGCTCAGTGTTCCACACTCCAGGCTGACTCCTGCAGCTTTTGAAGTCAGTCTCTTTTAAGTCACCTGGGGATACATTCTTGAAAGAGATAGAGCCGTCGATAAGCAGTTTTTTTTTTTACTTCACATCTGCAGAGCTCCACAACACGCACTATGATAAGAATGATAATAATCTCTGCTCCTGACCATTCAGACAGACATATTATTGCATGGAAGGCAGGCCTGTGCTTCTGTAATGGGCAGAGGCCTTTACAGGAGCATTAGCGGATTGAATGGATGGATAGATTAAAAGGAATATTTGCTTTTGTGTCAAGTCTAATTTTTCAGAGATCTTCAGGAAATCTAAATTGCGACCTCTTTAGCAGTGAAATACAACTTTCTCATTCAAAGTTTGGGCGTACAAGTCATTTACTCTGGGGTGCGACTGATATAGAAGTAAACAAGACATTTTTATTCACAAACACACCTCTGTGGAGATGTGCAGACATGAGTCCCTGCCCCCCACGGTGTACCTGCGTAGCTCAGATGTAGGCTACAAACAGTCTCAGAAGCTGCCTGTGATCTATACATAGAAGTGAGGCAAACGGCAGAGGCTAACTTTGATGGCGCGTTCTTTATTTATTTATTTTTCCAGCATAACAAACACATGCATGGGTATTAGAGGCACAAAATAAAAAAAAAAAAACAGCAACTTGTTAAGAAAGTTAAGTTAGATTGCAGATAAATGACATCGACACACAGCCTGACAAATCAGCATTTACAGACCAGATTTATATTTTTCCTGTATTCTGTAGGGAAAACAGAGTGTGACACTGAACAGCTGTGTATGCACAATACTGTATATGTCAGTAGTATATGTGTGTGTGTTTCATTGCAGTATACGTGATTATACTTGATGTACCTCTGTGTTTGCACTTGTCTACCCTCGCTGCATGTCAGTTTATAGTTTAATAAGGTCATAGTTAAAAACTTCATGGTTTATTGAAAAGCTGATTCCAAATGGTTCAATATTTCCCCAGTTGGACTGACCCCATCCCATTTATTATTTTTTTTTTTTTTACGTGTATGCATTTAAAATCAACCCCTATTGGGTTTTTTGTTTGTTTGTTTTTTCAGGGTTGATCATCTCAATAACATATTTCAATACTTTGGATTGCAAACACTCCCTCACAACACAAATCCCGCAAAGCAATGCAACAACTGGCATCACATCGACTATTCTGAAAACCTAGTGAGTTAACCGAGACAACACCTAGAGTTAAGGATTTGCTTACTGATGTACTTACTAACCTTCCCGTGTAATCAATCTACCATTTTTCCCCCAGTAATTCGTATCTAGTTCCTAAAATGTCGAGGCAGTGGGTAGTTCCTGTAGCTCTGGTTGAGGGTGAGAGGCTGTCAGCAGATAGTGTGTTGGGCACAGTGAAACAGAGATCTGTGTGGGTACATGAGACCCTAAAAAAGAGGGTGGACCATGGGGAGTACCACCAATTGGTCCAGGAGCTTTGCCTCCATGATGGCTGTTTCCAGGCGTATTTTAGGATGACTCGGGGGCAGTTTGACAACCTGCTGTTTATCGTCGGGCCGTGTAACTCTGCCAATCACCCAATTAGACGATGTGAAAAAAGATGATGAAAGAAGAGACGACATGGGGCGCTTTTCTGCTTTGAGTTTTTTCAACTCAAGGAATTCCGTGCACTCCGGCAAAAACGCACCTAGAGCGCAGATACGCAAATGTAATACTGCAGTTGGAAATGAAGTTTTCTTTGACTAAGTGTTCCTGGCTGAATGTTTTTTTAACCCAAACTGCCTCTGCTGGTAGTAAAGGTTGCTGACCCCTGCCTTAAGTTTCAGAGTTGTTTCAGGAGATACCGCTACCTGAGCGCAAGCTTAAAAAATCAGTGCACCTCTGCCTCTTACAGACAGTAATGTTGGCCTTCAGTTGTTTTGCCTGGGGGGGCAGTGGTGGGTCCAGCAGTTGTATAGGGGTTGCAGTTGTATAGGGGTGGCCAACTTCCGCTTTATCGTTCATTTTACCCTAAAGCGTTATACACTCCAGCCCACTTGATGGCGATAATGCTCCTTGGGTGTTGCCAACTGGCAGGAAACCATTACAATATAATGGGACACAGAAAAGAAGCAGAAGAAGAATACTCTCGTTCAAATCGGTAACACTGCCGTTAAAATCACTTTCGAATGCATCATCATCCAGAATCCACCTTTCAAAATCCATTGTGCAGTTGTTTAAATGTATTACAAAACTTTGTCTTTCGTTCTCGCACTGTCGAGCTGGCACTTTCGCTGAGCTAAAAGACTACAATGACAACAACCTTGTCGTAAACAAAACCCTTTCCGTTTCCAGTGGCGGATTACTACCAACGGACAGTGAGGCTTCCTATAGGAAATCAATGCATGGACAAAATGTCAAATAAATCATCACGGAAACCACAGTTTGCTACGATTTTTATGTGGGAACATCAACGAACACCACTGACCACTTGGTGAGTTTCATGGCTTTGAAGACGAACATTTAGGATTGTTCTAGGACAGATTTACACATGGCCATAGACAGCATTGTTGAGTCAGACAGGGGAAAGCTAAATTCTCCGAAAAGGAGCAGTCGTCAAAATTTTGGTCTTAACCACTCTATATTATCATAAACAACCCAGGAATGGGGCTCAAAGTGAAAAATACCGGACTTCTCCTTTAAATACATATTTAAAAAGATGACTTTACAGTTATTTAAAAGAATCAAAGTAAGCAACAAATATTACATGTTAAGCTTCACACTGATTATGTTGAGCTGTTTTATACACAAACTCTACACACATACAACTTCTATGCAGTGTATCAGCATTTGCAGACAGACGCACGCACACATGCACACACACACACACGCACACACGCACACACACACACACACACACACACAGATGATAACACACCTGCTGTTATCATCAGAATGTCCGTGGTGGTTATAGGATGAGCACAAGCATATTTACCCATCTCATTCATCTTGTGCTGTCCTATCTATCTGGCAGGGCTGTGCAGACACACATATCTCCCTATCCAGGGTACAGATGCAAGAGATCTATTTAGCTTTGCTCTGCTATTATCTTTTGTTCCTTCCTGCTCCCCTGTTGCATGCATCCTAGATTTATTTTCTTCACCTATTCTGTTTGTTTTTTTTCCTGTTGTGCTGCTCTTCTGTTCCATTGCTTTTAGATATCTGTCTGTTGTATGTTCATCCTTACTCCACCCGTTTTAGACAGGTCATTACATTCGCTCTGCTCTCCTCCTCTTAGACAATATGCCTCTATCGCTATTTTGGCCTGTCATCTTTTTTATTCTTCAGTCCTTTCATATTTTCAGCGGTTGCCTCTGTTCCCTTTTCTGCTCTCCTCTCTCCTCTCCTTACCTCTCCTCCTTTCCTCCTCTCCTTGAAGGCTGTTAGAGTCTTATTTTGTTCTAGGAAATCCAGTCAGCCTGGCCCATCTGCATGATTATGCACAGCACCACTGATTGGTTCCAGGGAAATCATTCCAGTGGAACATGATGTCCTGGATTGAAATAGCCCACAGAGTAACAAAATAACTCACACTTCCTCTCCAATTTCAAAGTTGCAAACTTTATATCCACTCATTTCAAGTCTGATCAGGCACCCAAGTCTGTCCTTAAGTGATTAGATTAATATTTTTCCCGTATTATGGATTACAGTAATTGACAACTTTATCCTTTTATTTAAATGCCCGGTGCTTTAGGGATCACATTTTTCATTAAATCAGAACAGATCTGACAAGGTAATTTGATGCATCTGCTGTTAGGTGACAGTTTCATTAACTAGTTTCTTTTTCCGTGACACCTGGATTATCACAATCTATAGTCTGGCAGACTACCTGTTAACTCTGATTCGTTTTTTCCCTATCACATTAAATTGATAGAGCTACTTCTGTCATCTGTCTTCTGTCTTTTTTTTTTGTTATCTGGTCATCCATTTAATTTTTTTTTTTCCTAACAAAAATATTTAACACTGGTGAAGGTGGCAAGAGTAACAGCTGGTACTAAACTGATGGAGTATTCTTTTAATATCTACTCTGTGTCTTTTTCCTCAGCTTGCTCCTTAAACCCTACAAACTGGAGCTGCCCCCGACCAAGAATTTTCTTAGTCGACCAATAGTCATCATTTAGGGCCATTAGTCGACTAGTCACCCACATGT
>JAPZEB010000004.1:14554812-14570260 GCA_029783705.1 Chaetodon striatus
CTATGACTTTTCTTTAATTGATTTTTGATTACATACTATGCTATGACGTTTTTTCATGTTTTTGACGACATACTATATACTATGACTTTTTTTTCATGATTTTGAACGACATGCTATACTGTGACTTTTTTTTCATGATTTTTGACGACATACTATACTATGACTTTTCTTTAATTGATTTTTGATTACATACTATGCTATGACGTTTTTTCATGTTTTTGACGACATACTATAAACTATGACTTTTTTTTCATGATTTTGAACGACATACTATACTATGACTTTTTTTCATCATTCTTGAAGACATGCTATATTATGACTTTTTTTATGACTTTTGACAACATACTGCAATGTGATGTTTTTTCATCATTCTTGAAGACATGCTATACTATGACTTTTTTTCATGATTTTTGACGACATGCTATACTATGACTTTTTTTTGATTTTCGATGATGTACTTCACAATGATTTTTTCAAGGTTTTTCAATGGTATTTTATGACTAATATGCTTCGACTTTTATTCATTTTGTACTATAGTATGATTTTTTCAGTTATGTTTTTTCATTTACAATATCATGAACTCTTTTCTGCTTTGTTGTACTCTGCTTTCGTTCATATTTTATGACCTCCTTTATCATTGACATTTTCATGGCATACTACTGTATGATTTTTATGTCATGTTTCATGACATACGTAGACGACAGACATGAAATACGTACATTTCCTCCCTTTCTTCTTCATCTGGAACAGCAAAGCAGGGCCAGAACTACAAATGTGCGAGTCTGTCCCAGACTGGTTGAGTGAGTGATGAAGTTACACCATTGGTTGGTTGATTGGAGTTAACCCATCAACTGTTGCTCTTTCAAACATGAATAGGAGCCAATAGTCCTCTTTGAATGATGAGAGAGTTTCCTTTTGTTGCAAAGCTGTTTTAGGTTTTCCCTTTAATTTGTCACCCACTGCTACATTTAATTATTTGTAAAATTATTCATATCATAAAACAACACAGTCCCCCACAGAGCTTGTGAACCGTATTCAGACTCAGGTCTCCCAGAGCAGTTTGTGCTGCAGGCTTTCCCGAGACCTCCAAGATCACTGTAAATATGCAGACAGCTTACCGCGGCTGCGCTGAGATTAGATTTAGGCCTCGGACAATCTCACAAGGCGAACAACCAGTCACTGGGAATCAACACAACTCTAGTCCTGTTATGTTCTCTGTGTTTTGCTAAATAAATATGTCTTTAAAAAATGCACACACAAGGACAAGGATTTGAGAAATGCCTACTTTCAGTGCTATCGCTCCCTCCTCTCCCTGCCTCTCTCTGTCTCTGTGCCATCATCTTTGTCCCATGGTTGTAAGTTGACTGTGTTCTTCGGCTGTCCTTCACTCAGTATTCACTCCAAGTTTTCTACTCCCACACTCTGATCTGCACCGCTGGATGGATTGCTTTTTCCCCAACTCTCTCCCCTTCTCTCTGCAGGAGTTCCCTGCTGTGCACCAATCCCTTTCTCGCAGGTGATTGCTCAGGGAATATTGATTAAGGCAAAGATTTGCTGCTGAGAAGTCACTTTTCAAACTTCCTGTGACTTTAATGTGAAATAAAGTGAGCTGACTCCCTCGTCAGTGATAAACACCCTGTTACGGATGAAGCATACTTCTAAGAGAACGCTCTCCACACTCATCTCTGTCTTCATCTCTTTGGCTTTCTGTCAGCCTCGGTCGCTCTATCTCATCCCATTTCTCTTACACCCATACACACACACACAAGTCAGCTTTCACACCTAATGTAATGCAGTACTCCTCGTCACAAGGGCACATATCTTACCGCTATCGCTCTAATTGCTCTGATTAAAGTGACAAACAGGTCCAATTAAGCAAAATGCGTGGGGGAAGGATACTTTAAAGAACATCACCATATCAATGGTCATTACATCTGTTTAACTATTAGTGGAGCTCTACAAGTGCAATTAAAGCTTCCACATGACCTTGGGATGTCTCCTGAGCGACACGGCTTCTCCCGTGACACGTGTCATAATAAGCGAGAGGTTTACTGTTAAAGCATAGCATTTCTATTAAAGGAAAAATCCACTTTAATGTAACAATGGCCATATATTTATCTAACCAGAGCAAGTAATAATGGTAATAATGAATAAATAATAATAAGGATATCACTTTAATAAAACCACCATTAATAAATGGTAAATTGGTAGTTAATTAAACTTTAGTTAATAATCATTTTACTGCTAAACAATAAAAATAATTTCTAATGTTTACTATTTATGAGTAGTGCTATAGTTCATGGTGTTTTAACAGTTTATTGTTTCACACATTGTAAAATTTTATATATGACATTTGTAATTAATTAATTATTGGCAGTAATGGATATGATGATTATAATGCCTTGTCAAGTGTTTAATAAATACTGTGTCTCTAAACACTGCACCTTTATAATGGCTACTCGAGTTCTGTTTATAGATGCACTACACAGCATTAACCAAGGTAACCATTAGTTACACCTTTATAAAAAAAAAAGTAAATAATGTTTATAGATTTACAAACTATTTATTAACCATTAACAAAGACAGTATTTAAAATATAATGTTTGCAACAATAAACTTTTAAAATATAAACTATAGCATTACTAAAATGACTACACATTATTATCATTTCATTGTTTATTAAGAGTAAAACAACTATTAACTATTAATTTAGCGTTTTGATGTCAGATTGGTCTGACTGTGATTGACTGTGATTTTTTTATTACATATTATTATGCCTATTTTTAATGGCATAGTTTACCATTTCTTTTTGTGGCATACTCAGATTTTAATATCATGCCATTATCATGTTATGACTTTTTTATACAATGTCGTTTTTATGGCAACCTAAACTTTTCTGGAAACCTAAACTATGTTTTTTTACGTCATGTGTTGTGACATACTATACTACAGTTTTTTTGGTGTACTATACTGTGACTTATTTTCCAGCATACTATACAATGATTTCTTGTTTTATGTGTTCTGACCATACAGTCTACGGTTGTGACCTGCTACACTATGACTTTTTTTCTAACATACCTTCAAATGATTTGGCCAACAAAAATGGCTTAAATAAGATTTAACATGTTAACATAAAGAGTAACGTCTTACTCTCTAAAAATTGCTGGCTGCCAGTGGTTTGACCTCTCAGCTTGCCGTAGTGATGTACAGGTGAATCCCAGGACCCTGTGACATCACTGTTGGTTGTGGTTACTTTTGTGCTGAACTTTGCCAAACAGGATTCTAGACCTGTCACTTTGGACTGCCTGTGTTCTGGTACCTATTTTGCTCAGATCCATGACCTCCTTTGTCTCTAACAGAATCTCTGAATACATTTTGTGTAATATTTAATATAGTATACACAAGCATGTGTAATAAAAGCAGGTGGATCAACGTTGTGACATAACAACAGCACAGGTAGCAAAAGCATTGCTAGTAGCAGCAGTGCTAACACAGTGGGCTCTGTGGATGCTCTGTGGGCTGTTTGTGGGCTTTTATTGCTGTCCTCTGCTGTGTAGTGTTGATGATTGATTAGCAGGGTGATGATGAGTATGATGATGATTAATTAATGCATCAGGCCAATGAATTGGGGACGCAACATATTATTAGCGTTAAGTTAGTGTAAGACCCACAGCAAAGCACGTGGGCGTTTGTGCTGTGAAATGGCTAATTAAAACTTGTAAGAGCCATCGTTGTGAGCATGATATGTGCATGTAATACTGTGGCATAGCCTTTTACTGTAAGCATCAGCGCCAGTGGGTGTTTGTGCTGTGTGGAGAAATGAGTATGGTCGATTATTTATCCCATCGTTGTGGGGAAAACGTGTTTACAAGGTTTTTGTGTTTGCCAGGTGTTGTGGTTTTAAGGCGCTCCATGATTTTTTTTCTTTACCCGCTCGGCTGAAATTGGCAGCTCTTGATTTAAAAATGAAGCACTGCACCTAACCGTAGACTGTATGTAAAGATGGACATTGTGTCTCTACTTCCTCCCACTGTATGAAAAAGAAGCCAAATATCTGGGATAAGGGCGCTGCCATCTTGCTCTGGTGACATCATTTAGAGCCCTTGTCTGTGCAATAGTGATCTCTCGAGTATTGAGTTCCCGCCCATACACCTGTGCGACCAGTTGCGAGCAGCACCATTGATCGCGAGCACAATGATTGGCACACATAGCTGTCAATCATGTCGTCAAACCCCAGTTTATAGCATAAAAATATTAACTAACACCAAACTCATCAGAAAACGAACACTTTAACAATCAATAAAATTTGACGTGTACTTTGGTTTGTAGTTTGGCCCATGTCCCAGCCATTAACATGAGGGCGTAGTTTATGACCTATACTGCAGCCAGCCACCAGGGGGCGATTGAGATGTTTTGGCTTCACTTTTGATAGAGGTCAAAGGAAAACCAGACGTGAAACGTCAACCAGAGAGGGCAGTGAACTGCTCCTTTCCAGCCTGGTGTTACATTACTCTTAAATCAAAGATGCCCTCATTTTCATCAGCATTATGTCCAAAGCTTTGTGGGAAAACAGCAGACGCTTTTACTGCTTCCTCAATGACATCATTGCATCCACCCTCACAAAAAGAAAACGTGAGGAGGAAAGCACTTTGTTTAATATCCGACCTCAAAAAGACAAAAAATTAACTGTTTCATGAATCGTGTTGTCTTCCTCTCGGTTTGGCGCAGCCCCTGCACAGCGGCGTCTCCGCTCATATGAAGCTGGATATTATCAATCAATTAGAGTCAATAAACAGTTGTGGAGGAACGCTGAGAGTTGGATGCATCCCCACATCTTTTGACTCACCTCATTAACCATATCATTACTGTGCAACACGCTTTCCAGTGTGTGAAGTGCTCTAGAAGTCTCTGGCAACTGGAATTTACTGCTGTGACTGCTTGTGTATTTGTGTGTGCCAGTGTGTGTTGGAGACGCAGATAAGAGTTTAGATGGGAGGATAATTCCTACTAGTTTGTCAAAATATTGTCACTTTTCTCGGAGAGTCATTTTTTCGGTTTGCGTGTTCTCCAAGTGACGGCTCGTTTATTAGTGGCTGATGGCTTTTAACACGTGCTGCCAGCCAGACCGGCGGTGACAAAATGCTGTTTATTTCCTTAGCCATTATGAAACCAAGCATTAGACGTCACGCTCACGCACAGCGCTGACAGTAGTGTTACTGGATAATAACCCTTCCTCTCCGCTTTCTTGACTCACCATTAATGAAAACAGAATTATAGCCCATTGAGTCACAGACCATAAAGTGATTGACTTGTTTTCCAAGGCGTTTATTGAGTGCATTTTTAGTACAATAGTTCTCAGAAAGTTACAGCTTACAAACTCTTGACACGTACTTGTCACAATTTACAAGTGGTAGCTATACAGAAAAAAAAAAGGAAACCGTTCACGCTCTTAAACAATGTACCTGTGCACACATAAATGTCTGTACACACAAATGTGCCCGCTATGCACACACACACACACACATTCACTCTCTCTTTCACGCACACACAAATAAACAAACTATGACATGTGCATATTCAGCTCCACCATCCATTGTGTACCGTAGGGGGAAGTTGTGACTGGTATCCTGGAAGGGTCCCATTTCACTTGTTCTTCCTGCTCACTGGCCGCCCACAGCAAGTGTTCATAGCGTGTGTGCATGTGAAAGTGTGTTGTGTGTATGGTGTTTTATAAGTGTGTAAATCTTTGAGTCCACAGTCTGAAACAGAGAGAGAGAAAAAAAAGAGAGAAGGGGGTAGTTTAATAAGTTTAGTTTTGTAGGGTGTCGCGTCAGGTCATTTTCAGGTGAACACGCCTTCTACTGTTCTGACCTATAAATGACAGGCATGAAATCAGCTGCTAAAAGGATCGTTGGTCACTTCTCCGACAGTTACAGCAGCCATGAAACATTTAACAAGCTCTGTTCTTGTGTTTTGTATCGGCGTGTGATGAATGGCTTCCATATGAAACGGCTTACAGAGAGGGATGGCGACCCGCCTCTCCATTCATCACACTGGAGTGTCATTACAGTCAGATATTTAGAAAGACAAACACAGCAAATGGAGAATTACACTGTTGCATAATGAATACATTCTATCATCTCATTCACAGGCTCTTGGGTTGGAAAGGCAAATACATGAGACTGAGCTGAATAGAGGACTAATGCATTCAAATTGAATCATTGGCTTTAGCGAAAGGGATTTATGCCAATCTCAAGAAGCATGTGATTCTATTTAGGAAGACTTGGTAAATCAATGACTTGGAGAATTGAAAAGCAAAAGCGATAGATTTTGCCAAATAAATGAACATTATACGATAGCAAAGATGTTGCCACATGAGCCACGCTGCAGGGTGAAAGGGACTGATTCACTTCAACAAACCAACTTTGTGACTTTCATCTAACGTCTGTCCTGCGACCCCGCCCTCCTGTAAACGGACTCGCCCTCCTCTTTCTATCACACATGCACACACTCTGTCGGGCCTCTGCTTACTTTCTCTTCATTAAGCATCAGGCTGGAAAACAGACGCGGGCACAACATAATTGAGCGTTGCTTAGTGTGTGTGTGTGTGTTTGTTTTTTGACAGTCCCATCACTCTCCCGCCCTGTGGCTGATCAGATGCCTGTCAGATGGGGGTCCCAGCAGGTGTTTGCACCCCCGACTGGGCCCACTGGAGCATGGAGCCAACCATTTCTCAGGCCTGGGCGGCCCAGCCCAGCCCAGCCCAGCCCCGACCCAGGACAGCTTGGTTACACCCAGGATGAACGAGCTGGAGATGTGCCAGCTAGCCAGTGTATGCAGGGAGAGAGGGCAGGACAGACAGAGGAGGAGGAGGAGGAGGAGGATGACTTGAGGGGGGTGAGTATACTTAATAATCTGCTAATGGGCCTGCCATCAATTTCTAATTTTGGAGGCAAGGTGGTTAAAACCGTCTTCACTCATGTCTCTTCAAACAGGGCCAAAAGGGATTTCAGCAGGGTCACAGCCACTGCAAAGAATTGCTGCTACAATAGCTCATGATAATTGTCTGTGAGCTGAGAGACTCTGCTGCCATAGCTGCATGTCAAAGGAATATTACCACAGGAACATGAAGGTCAGTTTGCTTTCACTTTTAAAGGCCAGTGTTGTTATTACTATTTCATCAACACTTGACAAAACTTGATTTATGAAATATAACAATTCCTCCTAGCTTTCCCGGAGCCTGAAGCGAGCGACCCAAAAGAAGGGAAAAAGTAAGCAAAGCCACCACTACTCATCACCAAGCTGTCCTGACACCAGCACACTGCACAGACCAATCACACTGCAATCATAAAAGACCATCCCCAGACTACAAAAAGAGAAATCATCCTTGTGCACTATCCAGAACTATCCTCAAAATATATTCCAAACTACTGCAGTGTAATTTCATAGACAGCCGTCCATGCCGTCCCTTGGGAACAATGTAGACATCTTGCAATCAAATACCACCAAAAAGTGCATTTCCAAACACCACTTCCTGCAGCTAAGAGTTATGGAGAGATTCATATATGCGTGAAGCTCTCTGTGGCACAACAGCGTTTGCGCTCAACCTGCCTACCCATATGGCAGCAGCATATAGTGAGAGTGCATAGATTTACTCAGCAGCTTAGCTACAGCAGTCTATGGAAGGCTGTGCTACACCGTGAGCAGTGCACCCGTGTGGGCTGTTTAAGCCTGTGTGTTCATCGGAATGGCATCAGGCATCTGTTGGCGAACCTCAGATGCTCATTTTCACTGTGTAGAGAAGTGATGCTGATTCACTCCGATTTCCAGAGCCTTGATGAGCTACTCTCCCATGCGTTTCAAACTTACAGGGTATCTACCCTTGTCCAAGATATTTGCGGCACCCGTGAGAAAAACTAAGTGGATTTGCCTGAAATAAAAATCTTAACACATGCAGAGCAATTTGATGTTAAAGGGACAGTTCAAACCCCAAAATCAGAAATACAGACTCTTCCTCTTTCCTGTTTTGCTATTTATCAGTCTAGACTGTTTGGATGTGAGTTGCAGTGTCATGGAGTTATCAGCTGTAGAGATGTCTGCCTTCTCTCGAATATAATGGAACTAGAAGGCACTCGGCTTGTGGTGCTCAAATACACAGACCTTGTTGTGAGCAGTTTCATGTAGGAACTATTTTCTCTCTACCGAACCACACCTGCCGACTGTATCACTGCACAGACAGAAGCGAACATCGACTGCTAGCTCACTTAGCACCACTGAGCTAGCTAACATTACAGTGCAGCTTGAGCCTCTCATCCACGAGTAGATGCACACTTCCTTCTGTGCAGTGATACGTTGATTGGTGTATTTAAGTAAAAAGGAAATTATTATCTTGAGTAACTAGGTCATGATTTTTGGAAAGAGACATTAATGTTGAGTTTTTCAAATGTGCTTTTTTGGCACTTTGAGCACCACAAGCAAAGTGCCATGTAGTTCCATTATATTCAAGAGGAGGCAGACATCTCTACGGCTGATATCTCCAACAAGGGATGTCAACAGTAAATCAGATAACCACCAAGAAAATTTTTTTCCTATTATGATGTTGGTCTTTCGGTTAATTTTGCTGCTCTTCAGTTACCTGTACCGCGCATCAAACAAGTAATGACGCCGCTCATTCAGAGATTTCCACTAATAATGCCATCTCTTGAAACATTCCCCTAGGTAGCCCCTGCAAGTAAGGGGCTAAATTTTGAGCTGTAAACTCGCTTTAGCATTGTTAACTTTGTTATGACTTTTAGCTCTGTTAGCGCCATTGGCAGTGCCACCACCGCAAGTGGTGCTAACACAATTTACAATGCTAACAGGGTGGGTCAAAATGCAGCAGCATACTCATCTGGGCTACCTCAGGGAGGACATTATGTCTCCACAGCGACCAGCAGTAATCACCAAATGAGTGGCACCGCAAGCTAGCTCCCCCTGACCTATGTGATGTGCAGTACAAAGCGGCCAAGGCTAGCGTTAGCTAACCAGTGGAGACCGGAGGGTGAGCAGTGGGCACTATGTTTGAGTGTTTTAACCCCACTAGCCAGGTGCCTGCCAGCAAAATAAAATAAACGGAAAGACTTTAACATCACAAAACATTAAAACTTCACGACCGTTAAATGGATGTTGCTTTGACATGCAGCACTAAAGCTTACTTAGTCATTGGAGTGTAAGACTAATAGAAAAGGTTTCATCTCATTTTGCATCTTTTTTTTTTTTCGTAAAAATTAACTGTTTAGTCACAGGTTAATGCGTGTCGGGCGATTGAAAGCAAAATGAACCTAAATTGACATCCCTATCTCCAACACTCTGCAACTCACACCAAAACAATCCACATTAATAAAGAGCACTACAGGTAAGAGGGAAAAATGGATTTTCGATTTTGGGGTGAACTGTCCCTTTAAGTAGTGTTTCATCTGTGTGATCAGTGAGTACTCACCATGGGTTTGGGCTGGCGGAGGCGTGGAGTTCCCTTCCCCTCTGGATGGTGCTGAGCACTCCCAACACAAACAACAACAGAACGAAAAAAGAAATAAAAACATAAAACATATCTGTACAAGTAAGTGCTCACCAGCAAGAGACAGCATGTGTACACCCACATTAAACATGATCTCCAATAAATGGATATTTTGTCAATTATTTTAACTCCTACAGCAATTTTCATATAGCTCTACAATACCAATTCTTCGCCCACAATTCCTTTAACGTTTTCCTCAGGTTAAGATTCAGTCAGGATTGTCCTTGTGCCCCTGGAACAGAGACGCACAACCCAGTGTCTGTTGTTTTGGTCGTCCGAAGGGAACCGGGGCACCGTAGGGAATCTACACATTGCATGTGTCTATCACAATCTAGTCAACAAACATGTCTTTGCCAAAAATGCAAGCAGAGAGTTCTGTACATACATATTCATACATATCACCTTCAATATGAAGGTTTATTATGAAAGATATAATCATATTTAGCAAGAGATAAACATATTTATATTCTCTGAATCTGGGTGGGGCTGGTGAAGAAGTCCTTTGGCAAGGCCTTCCACCCAGGACTCCACAGGTAGTGTTAAAGTTAAAATACGAGTGGGCGGCATCTTGCTATAGTGATAAAAACAAACAAACAAACAAACAAATGGTAAAAGACAAAAAATATAACTGGCTCTGAGTTTCAACCAGTCCATTTACGATACATTTTTCAAATTCTTCAAACGAGCAAAAGATGATGTGAAAGTTGAAAATGGTGCTCCACTGTACATCCCTGTATTCTTCTCTCTCTCTAATTATTCCTACTGGTAATTGCTTTTTCTTCTGGGACTTATTTCTGGCCAGGTCAAGGCATCTTCATTGCACACATTGACGACGGTAAAATCACAGGTCACACGTTGTTTCTAAATGGCTCACACTTCTGTTTACAATTTTAACATCTTCTAGTCCAGATAATATAGAAGCACAATATCACTCGTTTAACCATACAGTCTGGAGATTGTGAGAGGGTCCCTGTGACGATGTCGGATTGTTGGAGTTATTTTGGTTTACAATGACGTGAGTGGCAGTCCATATAACCGCAGCAACCGATATCTGTCTTTTTCGTGAATAAATGGAGCAACAGTATCAAGTCTGGACCCTGAACTCCTGGTGTAGATTGCATGAAGTGTGATAGCTGTTAACCATGTGGTAGTGTAGACCCTGGTCTCCTGTTGTCATGGTAGTGGATTAGATTAAGACAATAGTCTCGACTCTGGCGCGTTCCGATGGATCGGGGGTCATTCGAGGGCTGCCATTGTTGTTGGTCCTGCGAATGCTGCCCGTTCCGTGGCACAGCGCCCCCTGTAGTCATGCCATAGTCGTGGGTGACTGGCTCATCTGCACCCTCATGGACTGGATGTTACTGAGGATCTTCTTCTGGTGGCCTGCCAGGGTCACTCCTATTCTCAGCAAGTCCCTGGAGAGACAGAGGCAGAGAGAAAGGAAATTGAAAAGCGAGAACATATTTTGAAGCAATAGATGAAAGGCTTTCCATCACAACTGAAGATGGAATGGATCATTTGAGTATGAAGCGATTATACCAGCAAAAAACGGCTATCATTTTCTGCTGCATTTAAAGTCCTCACATCACTATATATGAAAGGGCAATTTTAGACCGGAGAGCTGGTGGCAATGAAGAGAAAACACAAATTTACAAAATTAATTCTATCACTTGAGAGAAGACTTAGTAATGCATGTTGCTTTGCATTGCAAAGAGACTGCGTAAATGCCACCAAGCCTTGGGCATACATTTTTAATAAAAAAAAATGTTAGAATGATTTTACATTTTCACATAAATTTGTAGACCAAGCAACATTGTTAATTAAAATAAATGAAGTGCAATATTTGTGTCTTTTGGTACCACATGAACGAGAATTGCTGTCGTGAACCGTGCTTTGAAATCCTCCATATCAACAGCAGCGAATAGAGGCGCCTCTTAAAGCTGCGTATTTAAAGGATTTACATCGTTATCCATTTTGGTAAGTTGCTCATAGAAAATCCTTAATTATTAGATAGTAGCCATAATACTTGAAGAGCACAGATGGAAATTATTTTTACCGCAATGACTATGTTATTTTCTGTTATAATGAGTTGCATTTTTATGCAATACCCATACAGGCTGTAATTCGATGCAATCAAGGACTTGAGTCACTGGGCACATTCATGCTAAAAATACACGCACTTGACGTCGAGTCATTTTACACAAGTGTGCCCATCAAGTGCCATATGGGTTCGGTTCCTCATTTGCACACGAGCAGGTGAACTCACTCTGAGGTCATTTGAGCCACCAGCTGCAGGGAGGTAAAGCCTGAGTTGAGGAAGTTGTCTCTGTACTGGCTCATCTTAATGGCAGCGAGCCAGTCCTCGACTGAGCTGAAGGTGTTGAAGTCAGGTATGGATCTGTCCAACAGTGGCTGAGAAGGCCTGGAGGAAGGAGGGAGAAGGAGGAGAAGGAGGAGGGGGGAAAGAGGAGGTAAGTATAGAGCAGGGCTTTGATGCAATATTAAGCAAGATAGATTTAAAGAGAAGGAGAGAACTGTGGTTATGGCGTTTGCGTAGGTGTGTGTGAGAGGATGCAAGATGGAGACAGTGTGCATATGTGTGTGTGTGTGTGTGTATACTGTGAATATTGGCTTTGGAAAGCGTTCTAACCCCTTTAATGTTTAACCACATGTTAGTGTTATACACTCCATCTTTCTGCGTACCTATCTGTCTTTATATTAAAATGTCTTTAAAGAGCAAATGCATAAAGCAAACTTCCACTCCTTGGCCTGAATGCAAATGCTGCAACTAGCACAAACAAAGACACCACACACTGGCTGATACTTTGCCTACAAAGAAGGATGCTATCGCGACGCTTCTCACTGTCAGACATTAGGACATTTCTCATAATTAAAGAAACAGTAAACTGAGCTAAACGCAGGAGGGACCTTGAAGAAAAACAAACTCCGCAGCACAAACTCAAACTCACACGGGGCCAAAAGTTCACCTTTCAACATGGCAGCAGCACAAAGCACGCAGCCAAAACAAGTGGCTTCGGGACAAGTCTCTGAATGACCCTCAGTGGCCCAGCCAAAGCCTGGAACTTGGAACGGAAAATCTGTAGAGAAACCTGAAGCTCGCAGTTCACACAGAGTCCATGTCCAATCTGGCTGAACTTGATAGGGTATTTGAGTAAGGGTGGAAGAAATTGTCCCAAACAGGGTGTGCAGAACTGGCAAAATCGTGCCCAATAGGATTCAAAACAAAGACCAGCAGTGCCTCTACAAAACAACAAGTAAACATTATGAATGTGTCTGTAGATGAGGTATTTCTGTTGTTTTTATTATGCCTCTGGAGACATTACGTTTTGGATTGTTTGTCCATCCATCTGTCTTATTCTAGTGAACGTTACTTCATGAATGTGATAAGGGAAATTTACTCAAATCTGGCAAAATTTCTCACTTGGACTAGAGGATTAATCAATTAGATTTTGGAGGCCAAAGGTCAAAGTCACTGTGACCTTGTGTCTGTTCCATTCTTGTGAATGAGTATGCCTTAACAGGTTTTTTTTTTTTTTTTTTTACAAATTTGGCACAAACGTCCACCTGGACTCCGTAAAACTTAAATTAAAAGCCTAGTCCCAACTTTTCCTAGCCTGGTGTGACTACACATTTTGACAAATAAACACCTGTCTCAATTAGACGCCTGGTTGCCAAGCAGTTCAATTTTTTATAGAAGTTATTAAGATGTATAAAACTATGTTGTTGGCTACCTCAAATTATGTGTCCATTTCTCAATTACCCTCTAAGTTATTTATATTCATATATTATTAGTCTGTCAGCGTCCTCAGATCAAAAGAATCAGAAGAGTTTTTCATAAACATTAATCCAAGTTGTGAGTATTCTTTTAGTGGGATAAAGTGGTGTTGTGTTGGTATGCTGGGTGCCGTAATCCTCGAATACTGTAACTCACTCTCTCTGATCATTGTCTGTCAGAACTAGATCAAATGAATGATTCATAATTTCAATATCATCTAAAGCCTACTTTTTACACAAGTAATGAAAGGAAATGAATTAAAGGTCTGTACCATATAGACACCTGCCCCAAATATAGGCCTGTTGATTTTAGTGACTTAAGTAAATAATAGCCTGGGCTATTAATTTAAGTTTTGCGGTACTTATTAAATTTGATGGTCAAAGGTCAAGGTCACTGTGACCTCACAGAATACGTTTTTGACCGTAACTCAGGAATTCACACGCTAATTATGACAAAATTTCACAGAAATGTCAAACAGGATAAAACGATGAAGTGATAACATTTTATATACAAAAGGTTCAAGGCCAACTTCACTGTGACATCATAATGCTTTGCAAAAACACTTCTCTGGCCTTTACCCAACACCATAACTCAGTAACAGAAGGGGAAACATTTGGTCAGATGCTAAATTAATGACACTGATCTTAAAACTGTGCTGACTGTATAGATCCTCTATGCTGACGAGTTGAAGCTGTATGTGAAGCATCCACATCTTAGATTTTGTAGCTTTTTTTTTGCACCGGCATCCATATTTGAAGCATTACTGTATGTCTACTGTCGTGGCTACAACTTTGTGGTCTATCCTCTAGTGGTCCACCACAGGCTCACTGGAAATTATTGCCTGGAATCCTACATGTCAATATAGTCATATCTTCTATTTTGCCAAAACATACACTTAATACCTTTTATTACATTTCTTCTATCCCAGTCTGGACAGACATGGATGTAAACTGCAACTTGACTGGTTGGCAGTGGCATACAACCACAAGGCAGTAATTCTAGTCTTTCTAAAAACATGTTTTTGCTTTATCATTGTAAGTAAAAAATATTTATTTAACACAACAGAATGCGGAAAAAGTGAACTTTCCAAAGCCAATGTGGGGGTGTAGATGGGTGGGAGATTTATAAGCAGCAAGAAAAAAAAACCTGGGGAGGAAAAGTTCAGGTTTGATGCAATCAGTGGTAATATATTCATGTTTATTTTATGAGAGGATAAAAAGTAAGCATGTGCATGCGGGACAGTTTGTGCAGAAAGCATGTGTAAATACAGTGTAAACAAATGCGAAAAGCATATTTGTGTGTACTTAATGTCCACTTCAGGGTGAATGCATGTGTCGTGCTGTTGAAACAGCGCTTTTACTCACACTGCGGGGATGTTGGCTACAGCTTTGAGGCTGGTGGGGTTACGGATCATCTTGTCCAGGGTGCTGACGATGTCAGTGAAGCGGGGTCGTACGTTTCGGTCCTTCTGCCAACAGTCCAGCATCAGCTGGTGCAGGGCACTGGGGCAGTCCATAGGCGGGGGCAGACGGTAGTCTTGTTCAATGGCGTTAATCACCTGGAGGAGGGGGGGTGAGAAGAGGAAGCTCAGGTTATATTATATACGCAACTCTATACAGTAATTACGACTAATTGCTGTCAGTTACAGTGTTTTTCTACCAGCTGGCTGGTTGTCAATAATATACTTCATTAAAAATAAAATACTAATTTGAGTTTGCAGGGACTAATGACATTAAGTAAATCCACTCTGTAATCCTGACACGCTCATCCCTGCCTCAACAGCACCCCCACCAGCGCACCACCCCCAACTCCACCTCCACCCCCATACATGTACAGACACACTCCCTCTGGTCACTCAAGAGACAGTTAGCATTCAGGCTGATGTGCCCTTCCTCTTGACTCCAGCCAATCACATGTCACTCCTGGAGGACGGAGCAAGGAAAGAGACAGAAAGGAGAGCAGAGGCAGTGTCACAGTGGAAAGAAGTCGCTGGGGAATGGGCAGATTGCATATAATTAACACTGTGAAGCACAGCCACTTGACACATGTCTCTTAAAGGCTGCACAGGCTATTCTGGCCTTGTTAGAGAGGAGCTA
>JAPZEB010000004.1:14587560-14599240 GCA_029783705.1 Chaetodon striatus
GAGACAGCCCTTTTTGAAGAGGAACTGAACTAGAAGTGAAACCTATCTGTGTTCTTTACATAGCCAGGCTCCATTGACAAAAACAATAATTTTACCCCACTGAACACAGGAGCGACTGGTCCACCACTTCCTTGATTGGTAGTTTGTTTGTGCTACTTTGGTGAATCCAAAACAATCCTTTAAAACACCAAAGTCATATAACAACACAAACCAACTGAGTGATCGAGGCAGAGACAGACCAGTAGCTCTTCTTGTGTTCAGCAATGTAAAATTGCTGTCAATGGAGTCTGACTTTAAAGACAACATAATTGAGTTTGACTTTTAAATTCAGTTCCCAATCAGAAGGGGCTGTTTGGGAAGTACGAAGCATACAAGTTGTGTAATAGTTCGTAAACAGATGTTTGGATATAGTTTGCTGTTATTAAACGCAGTTCCATATACTTAAATACAATTTTTTTTAGAATTTTCTAAGTTTTTGGATTCTTCGTTCACCAGGGGCATGCAAGAGAAACGCTTTCTCAATGAATTTGACATAACATGGGGGAGTACTCAATATACAACTGGCCATTTCCTTTAATACCAAGACGAAAAGTACATGTGTATTAGATAAGCAAAGTGCATTCCTGAGGCACAGTCTTGCTCATTGCAGGTGTTCGAGCATTGTTCCATTCGGTCATGAAGGCATCCATCTCTTCAACATCCGCGCATGGTGCCCCTACCCCAGTGCGAATGCTCTGAAGAGCAAGCTTTGAACCCCCGAAACACAGTAACAAATAAGAGGGTAAGGGAGATCGATGGAAACACAAGTCGGATGTGGCGGTTAGCAAAGCCAACTTCAAAGAGCCCCTTTAAACCCACCCTAGATCAAAGTGGAATAGAACACCAATCCATGAGATTGAAGGAGGAAAAAAGCGAGTTGAATATTGATTAAGCTGTATGTCCGTTCAATCCTGACTATAAAAGAAAGAGTGAAGAGTCCATTAAAAGCTCCAGGCATTAATAGAGAAATTAAAGGCTGATAGAGCTTGCTGGTGGAAATTTTCAAATTAAGAATGATTGAAATCGTGTTCATTGTCGTGAAACATATTCTCTGTTGGCACAAGATAGGTTTAGACGGCCCATTCTAATTTGTATTAGGAGCAATTCTTAGCATGGACTCCTTTTCGGGGACTGTTTAACAATTAATTTCCAATTAGCTCCTAAGTTCCATTATGCACGGTTTCTATTCAGCTCCTGAATATGATTTTTGATTATAACTGTTACTAACTTTGTATGAAATACTACATATATGTGTCCATAAAAATAACTTACCCTGAGGAATGAGTCCAGGGCACCATTCTCCATAAACTCTGTGACAATCATGACCGGACGACTCTTGGTAACGACACCCTCCAGACGGATAATATTAGGGTGGTCAAACTGGCCCATGATTGACGCCTCAGACAGGAAGTCCCGCCTCTGCTTCTCCACATAACCTGCCTTCAAGGTCTTGATGGCTACGTAGATCTCCCGCTTACCAGGCAGCTTCAAGCGGCCCTTGTACACCTCCCCAAATTCACCTAGAGGGGAGGGAGAAAGAAAGAAAGAAAGAAAGAAAGAGGTGTACACTGGTCTCTCTACCAAACACAGATCTCCTTCTGTGTGATCAAAAAGTGATCACACAAAAGATTAGCAGAGTTGATGAGATCTAAATCTATTCATCTATCAAGCTTATTTACATCTCATGTCCCTTGGCAGAAATTATAGATCTTCATTTAGTCTTCATCAAGCATGCTGAGTGTTGTCCAATACTCCTCTAGTGTTGCTCCTTCATGATATTCTTAACAGTGTGGCTCCTCTGACTCACAGTACTCATCTATCCTAAAAGCCGGCCAAGTGTCTTCTTATTCCCCAATCAAAGAATAGCAGGCAAGCACTTTCTGGTAAATATCTGGAACCTGTTTGATTAATTATCACCACCTTGGTGTCCTGCAGAGACGCCACACAGTGAAATCAACAAAAACGGAAATCTTTAATTAGATAGTCCCCTTGCATCCTTACCTCTTTCCTATCCCTGTCACTTCCTCACACCTAGCTTGCTGAGTGGGTCAATCTGTAGGACTTATTCCAGGCCCAGTCTCATTACCAGGGGTATTTTAGCCTCTCAATGAACCTACACATATGGTATCAGTATGCCCTTACTGCTGTAAAACAAGGTGCGTCCTGTTCCAGGAAAAAGACATGCTGGAGACATGTGGACATACTAAGCTGAAGTTATTCTACCTTCCAGATGTTCAGAATTTACTTCAAAGCAATCGGCCGCTAATTACCAGTTAATCAATTTTAACAGACATTCTAACAATACAAAATCATTTGGGACCAGGGATGTCAACAGTTAACAATGAATCGGTTAGCTGAGGACAAGGTCCATTGTGCCCATGCTCCTGTCTCCCCCTAGGTTGCCCTGGTGTGTAAGCAGCTTAATTATGAGCTGCAAACCCTCTTCTGCATTGTTAACTACTTTTTGATTTGTTAGGGCTGTTAGCAGTGTCAATACGGCTAGTGGTGCTAACATAGTTAACAATGCTAAAGGAATTTTGTGGCTCAAAATGAAGCCACCTTTGCTAGCCCTTGCTCACTGCCACTAGGATGCAAGACGCCAGCTTCATTTGAGCCACAGAACACCTTTAGCATTGTTAACTATGATAGCACCACTAGCCATGCTGACACAGCTAACAGCACCAACAGAGCTAACAGTACTTAAAAAGGCCAAAGGGGGTTTGCAGCTCAAAATTAAGATGCTTATTCACTGGTGCGCCCTGGGGGAGATGAGAGGATGGACATGGCGTTTCCACAGCAACGGTCTTGGGTCAGAAAGGTGTTACAAGTGGTAATCATCAAATGAGCAGCACTGCTAGCTAGCTCCTACCCACAGTCCTGTTTGCTAACCAGTGGAGAACTGAGGGTGAACAGTGGGCACTATGTTTCACCACACGCGCAGCTAGCTGTCTCTCAGCAAAGCCAATAGAAAAATAAAATAAAAGGCAAGACGCAAGTTTATCCTCTCTACATAGATGGCACTTCAAAAAACGGTGCTAAAGCTCACTCAGTCAATGGAGCACTGGACTAAATGGAAAGGCCTCTTTTATTTCACCTCATTTTGCGTTTGTATTCCTAAAAAGTATCCAATTTGATGCCAGTTAATGGGTGTGACCTATCCACAGCAAAAATGGACAGAGACTGACATCCCTACTCAGGACAGAAAACAAAACCTCCACCTGTTTTACATGTAAGGTAAATTAAAAGGGCAAAGTAGAACATGTAAGAGAGCAACTCTAATAGGGTCCAAAAACAGAAGCACAGGGAATAGGCCGCGAGGCTTGAGTTATTTCTAATGCCATTAGGTCCCAGGGTAGCTGGCCTATATCCTGCTAGTGCTCTTGACATGGGCCCTTGACATGTTCCCATCTGATGGGGCTGCCACAAGGGCTGGGCTTCATGACCTTGAACAGATGCAGGCTAAACTTGTTTGCGCACAGGCACACAGACGTACACATGTAACATACAGAGATACATGAAAACAAAGCAATCGACATTCACCTTGCCTTACACGTCAATGCACACACAGTCAGATATCTCCATACCTGCACCGATGACCTCCTCGATCTTGACGGTGGAGACGTCAATCTCCTTGGCGAATTCTCGCACAGCTTCGTTGGGGTCTTCATAGGTAAAGGGATCGATGTAGATCTTCATCCCCGGGGAGCCTGAGAAGTGGGTCGGGCAGCCCAGTGGGGAGGGGCAGTTAGACATGTCGGCTCGCAAAGAGAGTTCTAGAACAACCAAAGTGCTCAATGAGCTTTCCAGAAGAAGACACTGGTTTTTTGTTTGTTTTTTTCCCTCCTTTTCTTAATGTTTTGTGTTAACGACTGATGAATGCATTTGCCCTCCAAGTCGTAGCCTAAATCACAGTGTGACACAGCATTACTTGCAATCGCTGCAAGCTCTTAACAGTTGTAAATGATGATAACTCCATTTGCTCTATGGTCCTCCTCAGAGACAGGCAAGAGCACTACAGTATGCAAATGAATATTAGCACATATTGCCCACATTAAATAGTATAGGTGGGTTATTACAGAAGCGGCCACGGTTACGAGAAGAGCAGACAACAAAATGGTGGTTTGATGATTCAGTGCTTGGAATGGGGAAATAGACCAGAAAAAAAACAGTAAGGAAAGATGAAGGGGAAGATGAAGGGATGAGGGTATATAGAAAGAGTAAATGTAGACAGATTTTTTTTTACCCTTTTATCCCTTACCCTAGCAGTCTCTGCTCTTTGATAGTGGTAGAACCAATTTCCCCACAGCCTTTCCCTATAGGAGCTCATAAAGAGATAAAACCACCGCGCTATCAACTAGCTCTTTATGCTGCTCTGCAATAGGTTACTCAGTTCACAGACTGGAGATGCCTGCAAACAGAGGACAGATTTTTAGTGCCGACAGGCCGGGTGGGGAGGAGTGCCGAAAAACACTTGTAAACAAATTCAATACAGGCTGCCGCATGACGGACATTACGGCGAGCGAGCAGACGTCAAATCATCATTTCTACAGTGACACCCAAGGGCAGCCCTCTTTCTCAGAGCTGTTTAGTCAAAATCTTGGCAGCCATGATTGGAATAAACCCATCTCCATCAAGTCAATTTGTGCCTGCTTATTTGCATAAGCCACATAGAGAGAGGGAGGGGTCTCGGGAGATATGAGGAGGATAAGGTCTGGTCTTGGAGGGATCAAGGTGCCTCACCTCGCTCTTGACTAGAAGCTGATTCTAGTTACCGCACTAATTGCCTTGAACCCTGCCTGTGTGGATGTAATTGCTCATTAGAGATTCCATACAGATTGGATTCAAGTTAATCCATCAGAGGGGTTTACAGCTTTGCATTCCATAAAGTCGTTCTATTTACAAGTGTCGCCAAGCTGCTCACACACAGCAGCACCACTGGGTGGGACTCAACATCTCAGCAGGGAGCGTATACACCAACAAACATATGAGAACACGCACGCTTAAAATCTGAAACACACATGCGCGCACGCCACCTACACATACAGACACCCATTACTTTCCAATTCAGAGTCTAGAGGCCACGTTCATATATAATTTAAAATGCAAACAGTTTATCTCTCTCCCTCCCTGTGGTGCAGCCCTGGTTAACTGGACTCATCTTTTTATGGCCATTAGATAAAAAATAGATTTCTGCTTTAATATTTCATTGGTCCTTCATTTGAGTGTTTGAAGCAAATGTATCCAAACGTCAGTTCTATTTCTACCTAACATATAAAACAAAAAGCCTTTCTGGAGAGAATGCACGGCTGCTGCGATGACTCATGGGCATATAACACATGCTATTACTTCATACCTTTTTCAATTAAATGGCCACAAACAACATGAATTGGAAAAATGGACAAACTCATAAATTTAATGAGTTTGGATTATAAATCTCAACAAATTCCCAAGGCTATCACACAATTGCTTATGTGGTTAAGTGTATTTAGTTGACCTGAATTATAAATGACGGTTTACTGCACTGCACTTAACCATGTTATTTTCACCAATGTCCAGCATTTAGGCTGTTATTAGTCTGCCCTGCTCGTTTACTGAATGGCCTTAATGTATCCACAAATCAACCGCACGGCAGTAATGCTTACATTAATCTATTACTGGGTTTGGCAGAATCAAATTACTGGTCCTAGGACACAGAATTTACTTATTGCCTAAAGACAAACAGCAGTGTCGGGAAGTGAAACAGTAAGCAGCTGCATGAATGCTTATCTTTTAAATTTAAAGGCATTATTTCATATGTTAGTCTATCATCAAAGAAACATAATTTCTTTTAATTTTTTTTTTGCCTCACAATATTTGTAATTTAGCAATTGCAGTATATAGTAATTATATGTTTTAGGTGATTATCCACTTTTGAAAAATAAATATACACAATTGCAGGACACTGAACGCCTGTAGTCCCATTTCATGTCCGCCCGAGATGCACACTAATCTATTCTGTGGCTCTGTGAATATAATGAGTTGAGTTTATTTCCTAAACACAAACTAATTATCCGTCGTTTGATGTCAGAAAATCATTTGTCAGACTCACACTGCAGCTTATTAGCATGGAAATCACAGAGGGGATCTAAAAATTGTATGGGATTACCAGTCACATTTGTACAGATGTTAGTTTGGTTTTATCAGGCGTGTGGCGCCTTCTGCAAGTCGCTTTGTGAAAGATACAACTCTGATCGGCAAAAAAAGGTTTGACCTCTGAGACGGGATGATGAGGGGCAATGACAAATGTCACAACAATCTCCAGATGCTTACTGATTCTGTCTGCGCAACAGCTTACTCACTGAACTCACATGCATGAATGCAGTATGCAGTGGCAAGAAAAAAAGACACAACTCAAGTATAAACATATTTGGCATCTAACAATAACTAGATCTGTTGAATCTTCCGAATCCCATTCTCATTCAGCGTGAGCACCAGATGCTGAAACAACAAACAACAGCTGAAGCTACAAAGCGCCAAACAGGGTTCGAACATTAGCGATTTAAAGATGTGTTGGTAGTCATATGCAGGAAAGCATTAGGGCATGCAGTAAACATGCAGCGCTCGAAAATGTCTGTCTGTCTGTTAATTAGCCGGTGTTGATGGGTTGTTGATGTGTTGAAAAGAATAAAAGGGAATAGATGAATTGAGAAAAAAAACTGTAAATGCTCAGACGCAGTGAGGTGTGTATAATATGTTGGGATGAACGCTGGTGGTACTGATGATGCGCTGATGTGTGCAATTAAAACAAAAAAAATAATGCACCCAAGCCACACAAGCAGCACTTGAGTCATCTGTGGAAATGATGTGTGTGTTCATGCATGTGTCCCAATCTGCTCGTCATGACATCCCACCCAGTGTTTGGTGTAATGTTAGAGGTCTCATTTTCATAACCACCACCACACCCGCGCTGCACTAGTGAATTTACAGTATAAGCAGCATCCCTCTTGACGCCTGTCACATTAGGTGGGCTGGGAATGAGGAGACATCACCTGACGTGTGGTGGCAACAGCTGGAACAGTAGGCAGCTGGGTGAAAGCTGGCGACACATTTTTTGGAGATTCACCCAAAACAATTGGCTGAGCGGCGCTATTTAATTGTTGCGTTGAATACTGTAATTAGAAAACTGCCAGTCAAATCTTGAGAGAATAGAAGACAACAATGCATCATGGGGTGGGGGGATTACTTCATGAGTGTTGGCGGTGTGAGGGTTGAAGGAATAAACCTATGAATAGGATCCCTTATCAGCGTTTTATTTCCACTCCACTTCAAATTGCTTATTTGATGATTAGGGCCGCGAGCGTCTCTGATCTTTTGTTTATTTTCACCACTCATGTTAATTGCATTTGGTTTTCCCAAAGATAGCCGGTGACAAAACTGACTCTTCTGCCCGCAGCAGGTTTAATGAGCCCCTGGCTGCCACTGCTGGAGCTTTGACACAAAGTAACTGTGTTGAAACGCTTTGCTGTGTCAGGCTCAACAAAACTCTATCCCCTCGAGTGAGCCCCCTTTCAGACTGCTAGGTCGGCAGTACACAGGGCTTTCATTTGAGGTACAAATCTCATACACACCCTTTTGTGTGTATGTGTGTGTGGGAGGTTATATGTGTGTCCCTCCAGGCTCCTTCCCCTCATCAGTCGGTGCCAGGGGAGTGCTTGAAACATGACTCAATCACGGCTATCGTACAGCCCTGAGAGATGACACGTCAGTCAGTGTCATTGTGTAAAGGAAGGAAAATGTCTTTTACATCCACAGACGCCTGGCGCCTCAGGTCATTTATCTTTTTACCTCACCTCCTTTTCATTAATGCATTGTGTACACGCTTTATGTACATGTCCTGTGTCACACATGGTATGACAGCAGTAGAGGACTGAACAAAGGACAAAATGGAGGTACAGAAATTATTATTATTTACTGTCAACATAGGCAGCATTATCCTCTAAATGTTTATTTTGTATAATAGGATGTGTTTGGCACGGTGTAAAAGAAAGGTTTTTACATGTGGTGCTATTTATTTATCACAAGTACATGTGAAAAACTCAACACCACTGTCTCTTTCCAGAAATCATTAACTGGGTACTCAAGATAATCCACAGACCTTGTTGTAGGGGTGGTGGAAAAAATCGATACAACATAGTATCGTGATATTTTTGTGAGGCAATATTGTATCGTCACACAGCGCCAAGTATCAATTTTTTTTAGTATATCCTCCTAAGACCCAAACTTTGGTATACATTTTTAATTTCTCCTAGCTATTTGGGATCAGTAGGACCTGATGGGTATAAAAACAAAATGTTGTCAATGATAATAAAGTCCTGGTGTCCTCAAATGAGACAACCATAAAGTCCTAGTTTCCTCAAACAAGATGATACCAAAGGCCCAATGTCCTCAAATGAGTACTTCCTAATTAACAGCGTCTTAGCTTGTTACTGTTGCTAATATTGGTCAAATTTGTTGCCATATCAAACTACAAACATTATTAACCATATGTGAACAAGTTTCAACCATAAAATGTGATCAGGTTTTGGACCTTGTCCACTTTTGTGTCGAGATCGGCTGCAGACTGACTTGGCAGAGATGGCTGCAGAGAAAATGTGATGTCCTCATGAGGTCACGGGGTCTCAGGAGGATATAAATGATTGATGTCACAAATACAAATGAAACTTTAGGTAGCCTACTAGAATAATATAGCCAATTGCTTATCTAATAGATACATTTTGCTGCCGCTGCAAAAAAAAAAAGGCTGAGGTGAGATGAACAGACTGAAAATTTTAGCTTATTAGATAAAAGAAATGTTGACAAAGTTTTCCTTTGTGGACATAATTTACAGTTGAAAAAAGGTAATAAATCACAATACTCAGCATATCACAACATATTTAAAATCGCAATGTTTGCAATTGTGACTTAAGTATTGCGATCATATTGCATCGTGGATCCTCTGGTGATTCCCACCCCATACCTCGTTATGAGTTGTTTCACATAGGAACTATTTTCTTTCTACCGAACTACACCCGCCAATCATATCACCGTGCAGATGAAAGCACAATCTACTGCTAGCTCTCCTACTATCACTGAGCTAGCTAGGGTCACAGCTCAGCCAAAGAGGACGTCATTTATGTTTTCATCTTGCACTGTCATGAGCAAGAGCAAGATGCACACTTCCTTTTGTGCAGTGATACTGTTGGCGGGTGTAGTTTGGTAGAAAGGAAATAGTTCCTACTTAGAATTTCTCACAGCAAGGTCTGTGGATTATCTTGAGTAACGGGGTCATGATTTCTGGAAAGAGACATCGCTGTTAAGTTATTTTAGATGTATTTTTTTTTCACAAGCTGAGTACCATCTAGTTTGACAGATGGCAGACATCTCTACGGCCGATATCTCCCACACTCAACAACTGACACCAAAATAATTAAGATTAATAAATGGCACTACAGGTAAGAGGAAAACGTATATTTTAGTTTTTTGGGTGAACTATCCCTTTAAAGTGAATCTGCATCAAAATAAACAAAGTAAGAGACAACCATACGAATTGCCTGATTGCTGCCGCAATTAAATCCTGTCTGGGAATACAAAGTATGAGTATCAAATGGACCATGCCTACAATAATCTGTCAACCAAATTGGTATGGTGTATCTACACACAAATGAAGATATGTATTTTTATTGTTATTATTTTAGTTCTTCTAAGTGTTTTATTGACCAAATATGTGAAAGATTGTATACATTTGTAGTAGGAGTGGTGAGAAATATTGTTCTGCTCAGCCTTGCGTGGGCTACACTGATGCAATCATCTTGAACCATGGATTCCAGGAAAAGTCTCTCAGTTCAGGAGTTATGGGCCAAAATGTTAAGTGCTTCATAAATAGCCATATGGCCGCCAAAATCTGCCAAGCACTTCTTGAAATATCCAGCAAATTAACAGACAAAAAAAACATATGGGACCAAAAACGTACTACTTTAGCTTATGTTAGCTGTAACTATTAGCGTGGACTCACCTCTTCCTGTGCTGTAATGCTGCAACTTGTCACTGTACACCGCCTCCTTGGTGTATGCCCTTTTCCTGAGGGAGCAAATTGAGAGAGAGGAGAGAGAGGAGAGAGATGACAGGATGAAAGGAAGTGTAAACGAGGCCTTATTACTCTTCATGTTTCTCTGTATGGCCTGAAAATGACGTGGCTGAAATTGAATCAGTTGCAGAGGGTTAGCAATGGCAAATGAAGTTTATGAAAATGAGCTGATTTTTAATTAGACCTTGATAGGATCTCTCTGCTTTTCATCTGTCTCCTCTGCCTCAGCATCAAAAGAGCCTGGCCCATTTGATGAACACTTTACTTGCTCAAAGTTGCACACAGCACTGCAGAAAATTCGACTTTCATATATTTAAAGCAGAGCAAGATAGGAATGCGACAATGTGACTAACTGCTGCAAAATTAAATTGGCTTGACTTAAGTAAGTTAACAGGGCAAAGTAGGAGTTGTTAGGTTCTCTGTGGAATTGAATATTCAATTTAAAATATGTCAACTTAGCTTTCCTTCCCGTCAGAGCGATTGCTATTACTAAATGCTCGACGAGTGTAGGAGCTCACACGCTGTATGTTCCAAAGTATGACCTGGGGGTGTGGCTCTACTGCTAATACGGTATATCTTTAAAACACACTGTACTAAATGAGCGTCAGTATCAAAGAATGCCAGTAATTTTAAGATACATTTCCCAGATACATCACAGTTGCTTTTACTTTAATAAACTGTATTATATGCAAAGCAGTTGCACATGGTTAAACTCTGATTAAAATACTGTGCAATCCATCACAATGTGACAGAAATCCATCTTCATGCAGTGTTGCCATCTGTCTATCAATAGTTATTAGCAAATGGGGAGCACGCAGGGCTTCTGTGCAGGATATCATGGGGTTAATGTCATTATATCCAACCCCTATATTTGCTACAGTTCCCCAGGAAGCTACATGCTCTCATTATAAAGGCAAAAGTGGAATAGATTTGTTGCTATTTTCTTCTTGAGGAGAAAAACTGACACATGAAACGAAGCAAAATTCTAGTTTCTAAAGAAGCCTGCCTAAAAATGTGGTATTTTGCCCGGGGGCGGTGCCTTACATCCTGTGTCACAAAGAGTGCTGTGTGTCTGATGCATGTTCTCTTTGGGTCGTTAGGGTAACTTTTTGGATAAGCTAGCAAACCTGTGACCTGAAAAGTTGTTTATGACCTTAATCTTTGCCTTAACCCCACAATTCAACCAACAGGAGACCAAACTATAACTTTTTCTGTAATCATACATTGACTAGGATGCGCTTAAATTTTGCTTCTTGTGCTTCTGACACAGCTGTGACTGTAACTAGACTTCCCTGCAGATTTTAAAATGACTTTAACCTGACTGCTGATAAATTCTCAAATTAACCATCATAACATTATACTGGAGAATATATACAACTGTGTGTGGGATTATTTTGAGAAGGTGAAGGACGAACCCAAGGTGATATGGAAACTCATTGGTCGACAACAACATGACGTATCGTCTGAAACATGGAAGTAGCTACATGCCCATTAGCCCACAGCGTCATTAACAGGCGGCTCGCTCAGTGTGTGACGTGC
>JAPZEB010000004.1:14602208-14616240 GCA_029783705.1 Chaetodon striatus
TTATCTAAAAAACAATAACAATAATAACATACAATAAAAGAATATGATGAGTGCATGTCTCCTACTTTTGTCTTCCTCTTTTTTGAACTGTGTCCCCTATAGCAATTGCCTTTTCTTTTTTTCTTATGCTCTCTAAATACAGTCCACCTCACCATATCAATGCCAATGCTCTAGCACCTTGGTCTTCAAAAGGGGGACAGCAGCCGCTATGGTCCTCAGAGTTACTGAAGGGGTGCTGTTAAATTATTGTTTGGCATTTTTTTTTTTAAATTTTCACATTAACATGAGACCACCATATTTTGCCTTTTGCAGCAACTTATCCTTGTGAAAGTGGAGTTACCTCCTTCACCTACCTGAAAACCAAATACAGGGCAAGACTGCAGCCTGATTCTAGGCCCCCCCTTCTTTGGGTGGCACCCAAGGCAGCAGCCTACTGTATGTCACCTATAGGAAGACCCGCCACCGCACACGTGCACAGTAGCCCAGCAAATCACAATGAGGCATTGCCTTGGCTTGTGAATGTTATCCAGTCAAATGTTTAATCCATCCAGACTGAATCATGCTGTGTTAATTTTAGCACCCATTTTACTGCCTGGCAAGTCTATGAAAAAGTACTACATGAAGAAGCGATACGCAACGCCACCGCCGCCAACCCTGTACACACACACACACACACACCTCCTTGCACTTCCGCTAATAAACTTAGTTCCACAACCTTGCCAGTGTAGCAGGTGTTGCGGCTCCTCTTCAGCCCCTTTCCCTCTCCAACATCCAGCCCCCCCATGGCAAAAAAATTAATCTCATCAACTACTAATCACAGCTATGCATTCTGGGACGGCTCTCCAGCAACAGAAGGGCCGGGTGAAAAACCAATTAGCTAAGCATTTTGGATCAAGCACAGTTAGTTGCACAAACAAAAGACACTCAGCGTTCTACATATTCAAAGCACCCACACACACACACACACACACACACACACACACACACACTCGAACCTGACCGTGAAGGAAATTAATTTAGCTGTAGAAATAGAAGTGCAATCAAACATTACGGTTCCCCTCTATCTCACCTACTAATAATAATGCAACAACAAATACAAAGAGCGACAAGAGTGTTAGAAAGAGTTAGGGCGTATGTGTGTGTGTGAGACAGAGAGAGAGACACAGAGGAATAGAGGGAGACGGAGAGAGCTGTTTCTCCTGGCTCGGCGATCCTTACCATCTGTGAGGGTTTGGAAGCACATCTTGCTGCTGTATTTGCCAAAGCCAGCCACAGTCCTTGCCCGCACCTGTACCACGTACACCGTCCCCGGCCTGAGGCCCTCCACGCGTGCAGTGTTCGTTTGGCTTCGCAGGATGGTGGAGTTAATCTCTGCATGGTCCTAGAAGGAGCAACAGATGCACGGAGAGCAGGTTAGAGATGACTTACAGAGAAGATGTCAGCGGGAAGGTGTTAACCACACAGTTAAGAAAACTCTGGTGGAACGAGAGCCAGTGGTACTAGCAGGAGTTTGACAGTGAGGGAACAAACAGACGAATCAAGCGTAGTATAATCGGGAAAACGCACGCAGAAAGTGGACCAAAATTTAAAGGAAATCCATTTAGGCTGTATATTGTAGTGCTTGTAAACCAGAGATACAAGAAATGCAGTCTGCTTTTGGTAAACAACATTGACAGAGGACGGATGAAAACAGTAGATAGCAGCGAGGAATAGATAAATGGAAGAGACAGAACAGAACGGTTAAGGGTAGTGAAGCTCTCTTAAAAATTATGTCTTAAGGGCCCATTTAAACAGCGAGAGATAATATGTTTTTCCTCCTGCTTTTAATAAGGCTTTGGTCAGTTTGAACTTCAAATACACAACACTGCAGCAACATTAAAACACACACACACAAGCACACCGCACACACACACACACAAAATATTTCCCACTCATACGGTAACACACGTATAATATGGTAATTAAAGGCAATCATTTCTTGCAAATTACAAAGAGCAATAGCTACGTCTGAACGGTAATAGAATAGCACTGCATATTTGTCTCCTCAGATGTGCTTTATGAGGCAGTTTAATTACTGCAAGAAGTTTGAACATTACATCCTCTTGTTTTGTTGTCTGAAGTAGGTTGCTTTTTAAATATGACGGCAGGCCAGTTCCACACACAGAAAACATTTTATTTTTTCATTAAAGAGAATGCTATAAAAATCCACTGTGCGGTGGCTGTTTGTTGTAACATTCTGTCTACGCACGTGCCTTCTTTTATATGCTCGGTTTTTTTTCACACTTTAATATCTGTTGAGATCATCTCAATAGTTGTATTTTCACACGCATGTATTTATGCATACAGATAGCCATCCATTATATAAATGACCGTGGGTCCTGCCCTCCAGATCCTGTATCTGTGTCTTTCTCTCTCCAGGCTCAAGAGAGCCAGTCAGGCAGTCTGCTGCAGTGTAGTTTGGGGCTTGCTGGAGGTATCTGATACGGGGGATCAGTAATTACTTAGGCCTGTCACCTTCCCATAACCCAGAGTGAATATGACAGCCAGAAAATAAGACTGCACCTACACTACACCCACCACTGCAGGCTGCTGATAGCTAGATGCAGACATACTGTAGAGAAGGGAGGGGGGGCAGTTGAAAGTGAAGGGGCGAAATTCCCTGTGTCAGTAAAACTGTGTAAATAGAGGCAGGCTGTTTTTTTTAAAGCTTGGTAAACACAGCGTTGTTTAATGTTGGACTACATCTTATAATACACGTATGACTGCTCTGAGAAAATATGAATAACAAACCCGTGTTGACAACAGTGTGGAGTGGAAAAGGTAGATAGGCAAGGAGGAAGCAAGGTAGGGTGGAGGAAGATGATGGCAGGAAGCGATAAGAAAGTCGAGGCAGAAGCAACCCACATTGAAATCATTATCCAATCTGATTGGTGTAATTGAATCATTCCGGTTGCTCCGTCATTGAGCAGACGGAGCAACCCCACATAATGATTTGTGCAATCACATTAGCTCTTATTGGACACTCTGGGCTTGATGAAGACAAATGTTTGGGCTTAGGATGGGAGAGCATCGCAGCAGCAGGCTTTCGTTCTATTTCTGAGAGGAAAGAGATGTTTATAAATGGAATGCTGGATATAACTGGGTTTAGAGAGTTTAATCACCTCGCAGACCTTTTGTCCAAGAGATCACACAATCTGTCATCTCTCCAATGCCCTGCATACAAATACCCCAAAACTCTGAAACTTGACTTTAAACAGGGGGGATTGTGAATTTTGAAAGAGCTGCAGAAGACATGGAGCCCCATGAGAGATTAGAGCCATGGTCACTTATTCATCTGGTATAAGACACGGCTGAGCGCACGCGGACCACTTGGGGTCAGGAACTGCCGACTCCTACTATCAGTCTTCCCGCATTTCTCAGGACCACACCCCCATCTGTTGAGCCTGAATGGAGGACAGGTGAGCAGACAGATGGCAAACCTCCAATGGGGGGAGAATCCCTTGAGGGAGCACCAGCTAGGAATGGCCCTTTCATGCTGCCAGTCAAATAGGGATTATGTGACACACACATATACACACATACACACCCACATCTGCCACTTAAAAATGAGCTGGCATTTGGCACTCCAGCAGGTTAGGGGATAGCCAATAAAAGGCCATGCCAGGAGGGACTTCCAGCCACGAGAGGTCCTCTCCTGCTGCCAGTCAAATGGGGATTATGAGGACCACACCCTAACTTGCTAAATAAAGACAGAGCTGCAGGTGGGGAGGCAGATGGCAGAGCAGCCAATCAAAAGCATTGCCAGGGGTGACAGACAGGAAGCGCCGCGGGGAGTTTGGGCTCTGCAACATTCGGTTAAATCACCGAGACTAACTTAGGGAGAATGGTCCTAATAAATATTGGTTACAGTCTCAATATGTGCAATAACCTACTCAAACAACACCTACTTAGACTTGGAACCACATTGAGAAGTGATACTGGGCTAATTTGGACATTTTAATTGGACCAATTTTAAATGATTGAGTAAATTTGCTAGCTGTACCACATTAGCACTGGATCTATTATAATCATATTGCTGGATTGCTGGAAGTCCAACACTTGTATTTTTTTTTTTTCCTGTTAAACTTTCAGTTCATTTTTTTGTAATTGCCAATTTCCTACCAATTGCCATTGCACTGCCAGCAGACTGCAGAGGGGAGATCTCTCTTTGAATTTCCTTTCTGCCACTTTCTGCCATTTCCCACTTATTTTCTGAGGGGTTTTTTGGGGGGAGGGGGGTGTTTTCCAGTCAAAAACCATTACTGTATGATGTGTGTGTGTGTGTGTGCGTGGGTCGGTTTTTCAAAAAATGCCAACCACCCAAAATGGACAGCATGGCCACCTGGCACAAAGACAGACATGGTGGATACCATGTGTCCTCTTCACAGGCTCACACACATGAACACATGCAAGTACACTGACACACACACACACACACACACACACACACACACACACACACACACACACACAGGAAGGTAGGGAGGGTATGAGGGAGAACATTCTAATATTATGTTTGTAAATTGGAAATGAAAGAAATAACTCCCTCCAATTAATGTTAAAATTAAAATGTATTGCCTAAGGTAATAAAAAAAGAAAAGAGAGGAGGGGAAATATGGGCTAACAATTTAAATCTTAGAGACTAGATGGGTTTTATAACCACATGCAAATGATTACTATTAGCTCATGAATTCTAATCTAAAATGAAAATGGTAATTATTTTGTATGGAAATACAATTGCAATAACATCTGATAATAAAGACCATTTAAGCCTCTTAATCGTTTGCGGAAATAAAGAAACTAGAATAATGCAAAAACAAATTATATCACCATACGACAACAAATAAACAAAGATTTTCCTCTCATTCTGATTCTGCGAAGCTATCCGCTAAACACTGGTGGGCATGGTTAGAGTGAGGTGAGAAGGTTGATCTTATCTACAGTATAATTTGAATGGAAATGTATTTGCTCCAGCGCTTTCGGTTAGTTTTTCTTGTTCTTTGCAGCCACCTCCTTTTCAGATGACTCTTTGTATGCGTTCGGTTCACCTGGAGACTAACAAGGAGGCCTGAGTGAGCAGGGTGGGAGGCAAACAAAGAGGGAGAGAAGAAGGGAGTCTGAAGGAGGAAATGTGAATACCCTTGCTAGGGGACCGAGGGAGTGCTGCGCAAGTCCTGCTTTTCACAGGTTCCATTAAAAATCTAAACTTGTCTGTACAACATCTGTGTGTGTCTACAAAAGTGTTGTGGTCGACTCTGAAGGCTGGCAGGGAGAGAAGAAAAGAATAATAAATATGTACTCCTGGCTTCTCATCTGAGGAATTGCTAATTGTATGTAAAGTACGAGGGGGATTTCAGAGTGCCAAAAATGCAGATGGTGCTACGGTCAGTACGCTGCAGATCCTGGTGTCATGCTGCAAACTTGGATTTGCTCTTGAATTTCCCACATTGTAGCATGACAGCACCGCTGTCGTCCAGAATAGATACACCTGAACCAGTGCTGACGCTCGCACACAGACACTGACGCAAGCTCACACACCCGCACACACACAACCTCTCTCTGACACCAACACACAGAAAGCCATCAGTAACCAGAGCCAGTGGCTGCTCTGCTCCAGCCTTAATGGAAGGCCTGACCTCCGCTATGCTGAGTTATTTCCACCCTCCCCAAATTTTCAGGCAACCAGAGGAAAAAAGGGTATGAGAAAAATGGAGAGACTGCGAGCATGGGATTCTACTTTTTCTCTGAAAACCTTTAATTCATTTCATCTTGCTTCCCAATTTACAGGGTCCCAGGACCACTTACTCTGTAATGAGGAGGTGGGTTGAAGAAGGGAGTGAAGCCTGTGGAGAAAACAGCCTTCAGCACTCTTAACAGCTTTCAGTTGAAACTGTCGAAATGCACTCTTTTTGAATCATTACCGTCCCTGTCCTTCATGTGTATACAGCCCAAACTGTTACTGCACTGCAGCATATTTCTACTGTTTACATTGCAATTGTCGCAGTGAAAGATAGTTGCTGCTATGGTTACTTTCCAGAGCTGTACAACCTTGTCTTCGAGTATTACAGACCATTGTGCTGTTTTGGTGTTTGGTTAGCCTTTAAACACATTAAACTGTTGCTCAAACTGGACTTCCTGGATCGTAATGTATTGTCTCAAAGGTAGGGTTGCTTACTGAGCTCAGTGGTAAGGGTACCGACCATATAGAGTTGGTACTACTTAGTCGGATCTGGGTGAGAACGCTGGATTTGACAAGAGGCAGAAGTGCCACAAAGTGCCCCAAAGCCTGAAAGCCAGCTGTGGAGCTCTGTTGCCGGCCTCAAAGCTCCGCGAAGCCGCCGGGTTCGACTTAAGACAGAATGCAGAAACACCCAGAAACCAGGAAGCTGGCAGTGGACCTTCACAGCTGCTCTGTCAGCTTCTCAGCAAGCCAAACACTGATCCGCCACAATAGTTTCGGCATCGTCTATTTTCTCCTCTATATCATTTGAGTAATTGCCCAGTGTCACTGCTGGCATTATAGTTCATGTGATGCACACTGGTCAAAAAAAAAAAAAAAAAGTTGAATCAGTGAAATATTTTGTGTCATTCATGTGAACTTCAAGGACCAACCAATCATTTGAGTGGTACCATCTTGGAACATGGCATCCAGTTCTTCATAATACATCCATGTTACAGTATGTCCCCATAGTTCAAAATTATCTGTGGACCGTTGTCCTTTGACAACTCCATATTGTATTACTCACTATCTTCTGTTAACTGTCAAATCAAGACAGACATGCCACAAAAATAATCTCGAGAAAAACACTAAGTTACTTAACTTACTAGAATTATCAGCTTGTGGTCGTATGCCTCCACCAGCCAGTTGCAGTGTACATCCACGTCTGTCCAGACTCATATACAGCCATGACAGACAATGCTTCAGATATTAATGCTGCTGCAAAGAAGCTACTAATTAAAATGTGGATGCTTCACACACATTTTTAACCCAGCCACAGAAAAGACCTATACAATTAGCAGAGCTGGACACCCAAGATTAGTGTGACCAATTTAGTATCTGAACAAATGCCTCCCCTTCTGTTTCTGGGTTACGTTGCTGAATAATGGCCGGAAAAGTGTTTTTGCAGAACATTATGATGTCACAGTCAAGTTGACCTTTGACATTTTGGATTCAAAATGTCTGAAATTCATCATTTATCTTATTAGACATTTGTGTGAAATGTCCAAGATGGTCTTACCCCCCCATAAAAAAGTACTGGATGGATAGGTTGAAGAGTTGATTATTGTGGTAGAAAAACCACAACAGGGGCGTCAGTGACTCAGTGGATAGAGCAGGCACGCCATGTACAAAGGCTGTTGCCGCAGTGGCCTGGGTTCGACTTCAGCCCGTGGTCCTTTGCTGCATGTCAATCCCTCTCACTCCCCTTTCACGCTTAGCTGACCTATCAATTAAAGGCAAAACACCCCCAAAAAATAATCTTTAAATAAAGAAAGAAAAAGAAATGAAAACCCACAACAGAAGTTGAGGATAAGCCATAAATCTCCGGCTGAAAGTGAAGACGCTGGCTACACCGCTAGCAACCAAGCTGAGCACGTGGCTATGGAAGCTATTCAAGCTAGCGTCATAACTGAGATAACAGCAGTCCGTTTGGACATGAAAAAAAAGCTTACTGAAACTACAGGACCAAGATGGAACCCCCAGAGGACTTTGTGGAGTCCAGGTGGAGGTTTTGCTAAATTTGAGGAAATTACCCCAAGCTGTTCTTGAGATATTACGTTCATGAGAATGGGATAGACGATTGGACAGATAGACGGCTGGATGGGCAACCAAAACACAGAGTGCCTCTGGCCATGGCTGTCGCCGGCGTGGAGGCAGAACAACCATTAGTTGTGAGAAATACTCTTTGTTACTACAACATTAAGCAAAAGTTGTAAAAAAAAAAAAGTTGAATATTCTTTTATGATTACCCTGAGGTATTACTCAACACAGAGTGTGACACTGCCATGCTGCTGGAGAAGTCACTTTTGTAAATGGGAATAGGGGGCTTCCTGTGAGATGGAGTGTACAGAGAGACAGCTCTCTGCTGTGCTAAGGACTAGCTGACTGTGCCAGGCACGCTGAGACAATCAACTCCAGAACCATAACAGTGTGACTACTCTAAGATTAATACAGGCATCGGTGAGATGCATAAAAAAGAAGGTGAGCATAGCAAGGCCATTTTTATATAAAACAGCCCATTTTTATGACTGTATTATCCAGCCTATAAGTTACCCATAGTGCTGGGTAAAGCTGGGAGCGTGTGATAGACATGGTGAGAGACACCCTCCATAATTGCCTTTTATGACTAAAAGGCCACATCATCACTTTACGGCTGCGTGAAACTTCCAGATTTTCTGGACCTCTCAAGCATTCAGACAATCAATGGGGAGCTGGCAGGACTGACCTCGATGGAATGCAGTTTAATTCCCCGCTTCATATGCAACAAGCGGGCTAAACACGCATGTAAGGAACTCAAGCCAAAGTGTGTGTCACTGAGAATTTATGCCGATTTTTCATCATGCATGTGTATAATAAATCTTAACTGGTATGGAAATTACACACATGGCATTTGATTCGCCACCATCTGTTTTTTTTTTTTTTTTTTCCTTCCGAGGGTTGGTGCTTAATCAGGCACAAAAACACATCAGCAGTGACACTTTTGACAGCAGTGGCTTGCTGAGGGAAAGTCTGTTTAGAGCCTATAAAAAGCCTCGTCAGATCCAAAATACAGAGTGTCAAGGGAGGACCACCAATGTGGCAATCTCATCTCCACAGCTGAGTGTGCCCGCAAAGCAATCACTCTGACTCACCTTCTGTGTCTTGCTCACACTCACATGTTTGTGCATTTTCTAGATAGACACACGTACAGGGGGTGATATGAAGGTACATTAAGACAGAGGTAGACAGCGTAGAGCGGAACCTCTCTGTCACCTGAATCATCCCAGTGCAATTAGCAATCTTGTCCTCGTTAATTCACTAATTTGTGATTGCACCGTGCTCATCTATTTGTGTGAAGACATGCTACATAAACATCAATAGGATTAGGTTTCATTGATATTCATGAGCTAATGGGAGGCTGTATTAGTGTTATTTACACGACACTAAGCTGTCTGGCAGATAAGGTTTCTCAGGGCTATGGCAATCGGATTCAATTTCATGACCTGTGCAATGCCAGAGGGGGAAACAGCAAGCAATGCAGCTATTATTGGATAACTGAGTTTCCAACTGCAAACATCATTTAAAAACATGATTGTTGTTCTCGCCGATAGAAAATGCTAAATGTGACAAACACTATTCTAAGGTGGAGCTGTGAATATTGATCCACGAACCTTAGCCAAAATGAGTTTGTCTGAAATAAATAACTCAACAGAAAAAGAAAAAAACATTTATAAAACCCTATTGATTTTTGTCTTTTATTTGAAAAGCAGAACATGGGTGAAGGTGCACCAAGTCTTACAAAAGTCTCAGCTTAAGATGACAAAGACTGGGGGAAAAAACTTGCATGACCAACCTTGCTATAACTATCGATCAGCTTTAGGAGGACAAACAAGGGCCCAAACAAAAAGCTAGAGTCTCCGATCTCTGGGTATCATTATGTCCAAGGGCCTTGGGAAAAGCCTACAGGTCAATACTGGTAGCAGCATAGGCGCTGTGGGGTAGGGCTGGCGACTTAATAAAGCAGACGTATTGTGTGTGAGCAGACGGGTCGATGTGACTCCCCCCAGACGCAATGCATTTTCACAGCGGGACAGGTTGCTGCACTGTGCAGAGTGGGCCTGGAGCAGAGGTCAACCTATTCACTTCATCAGCAGCAGAAACCAAAGAACAGTGGGAGAGATGGAGTGAACACAGTGAAAGAACATATTATCAACCCAGGGGACTCTGCTCACAGATATCTGGGAGAGCTTGGATTTTTGGAGGGGCTTTACATGCAGTTTGCTATGCATCTGTAGAGCAGGAGACGACACCTGGTATCTACAAGAGCCGGCACTTCACACATCTAAATATACACTTAAGGGATGCTCCGGTTTATCAGCTTAACATCATCAGACGATACTCGCCTTGCTGAATGGCATCGGCCTATTTGCAAATAACATGACATTTGCCGACAGCATAGCCGATGTTCTTCTGTTGTGTCACATCAACTTTGTGTCAGGGGGGCATGGTCACCCTGACACAACTGCAGCCTCCTAGGCAAAATAATTGGAAGCCAACATCACTCTTGTTAAGAGGCCGTGGCGCGCTCACTTGTTAAGCTAGTGTGAAGGTAGTGGTATCTTGCTGAACAAGACAGCCTAAGGCATCCATTGGTACCAACCATGTCAGCATAGCTTGTCAGGAAGGGGGTAAATAACACTCCAAAGTCTGGCTAAATTTCAATCATTTTCAAAGGAGTTTCCCTGAACTCTTGACTCATGGGTTCAATTAGGTAGGTGTAGGTGATTCCTGAACTCTCCATATTGAGCTTTCAATCAGCCTATACCAGCATGATGGAATCCCTGAAATTCTGTATGGCTTTTGGATTTGGTGTGCCACCGCAAGAGATTCAGTGACCCCCATCTCTCCAGCCCATGCAAATAGTTCTGGGGGCACCAATAGGACTCAAGACTACCAGTGTCCCATCATCACAGGGATGAACAGAGATCTTCATTTGGATGCCTTCTGGACAAAATGATGCTGAAAACTCACTATCAAATGCATCACAGGATGCACCCTATTGTTTCCCTGATAAAGCTACATGGTGAACAACGAATCCATGCTGAAATTAGTGGGAGCCAAACTAGTTCACATTACCTGTTAGCAGCCAGTGGCTGCAACTAACAGCTAACTGAGATTACTTAAGGTTACTGAATGATGTGTTGACGCTCTATTCAGTAAAAATGAGTACTAGGTAAAAATAAATTATAATGTTACAATGAAGTGTTAAAATGTCACCTTGTAAATTTAGTTTTGGCAAGAAACCAGAATAAATACAGGTATACAGGTGTTGAAAGGAGACACTTGTTGATGTTTTCACAGCAATATAAAATAGATATTAAAAGAAGAATTATAATGTATTATATATAGTAAAAAGGTTTTTGAAGCAGTTTTTTAAAAAGGTGTTTTTCATTTGAAAGGAGGTTATTTAAAGGTTGTTTCATAAATGCAGACGATTGAATTTGTGCTCATTAAAAGGTAGAGTAATGAAGGGCTGAATGACTTTGAAACTGTTGAGTTATTTTTTGATTATGAAGATTTTTTTGTTTCCCTGGCACAAAAGAGGAAATAAATAACAATATTAACAAAATAATCAACAATGACAAATCTGAAAGTCTTCTTACCTTCTCATAGTAGCGCAGCTCATAGTCCAGGATGATGCCATTGGGCTGTTCTGGTTGTGGCCATGACAGTGTGAAGCTGTTCATGGTGGAGCTGATCTGGTGCATGATGGGAACTATGGAGGGAGCTGTAGGACACAAAGAGAGTGACACAAAGTCAATAGATTTCTAGAATAAGACTGATTGCAACAGATATATCTCAACCCAAACAGTTTGAATATATAAGAAGGCGTTTACTTCCAGATGATGTAAAGTTCAGCCACCAGGTGAGCGCACAACTCACCTGTCAGTTAATGTTAACCTAAACCATGAACACGTGGAACTGTGTAGCCATATTAATTTTCCACTCTAGATTCAAAGTAGTCAGCAATCGCACAACATCTTCATTATCTGCCTAATAATCCGCCAGCTTCTATGACAGCTAATTACAGTAGGTACATCATCCACACTAATTATTTTAAGAATGATGGTGCACATTTTAACAAAAGTTGCAAGACATATCATCCAATGTGTGTACCTTGAACAAAGCACCATCAGTTATCAGTGCTCAGCACAGAATCCAAGTTTAAACAACTGCCACTCTCATCAGTACCCAGGTAGCCAGCTGAGTCAGGCCGATTAGAGCTTCACTCAGCCATATTCTGGCACTGCAGGACAAAATATGTGCCGACTTTGGCCAAAATAAGGCTGCCAGATCTGGCAAAGAATTAAGGGTGTGGACTTGGGCTGAGTGTCAGCTCCAGTTAGCAGGACTCCGGCTACCTTTGCGCCAGGATTGTCAGTCATCACGAGTCTGGCCTGAGTCCAGCTACCAATCGTGTTGGATTTAGTCCGCTGTTGGCTACTTGGGCATGATATAGGGGCACTAAATGTGGCATCCGCAGGATGCATTGGAGGCAGTAATTAAGTTCCCAAGCTTTTTAAATTCTCAAAGGAGGCAGCTGGGCTACGTTTTGCATTTAAACAAAGGTCTACATATGGCTGCACTAAACAATATGATGTAATGCTGTTTAATATTGACCGCCACTGTTTTTATAAAATTTGATTATGTCAGGAAACAATTGTATTTGTTATTTCTATACAATCTTGTCTGAATGTTAGTAATTTTCTAATGCACTGTAAATGCATTTTGAAGTAAATCATGCAGCCATATAAAAAGCTTAACTGAGCTTTTATGTTTCAGTAATACCATGACTGTGCACAAGTAAATGCAGCTCGTCCATATGCAGCTTAATGCACAGAACATCAACAATGTATTAATCAGAATAGCATGTAGAAAGTCATATATAATTGCTCTCCGTCAGGAGCTATTGAGAAAGACTTTAGTGCAGCAATGTATGTTGAAATTAAATGAATAAATCTGACAGAGGAGGTTTGTCTGATTCGTCTATCTAGAGGGAACTTGACAAAAATGACACAAAATTGATTGTGTTATAATTTGCGGTCTTAGAGCAGACAGTAATTGCTGATTTCAGTGAAAATGATGTAATGGCGAGGCCTGAAATTGCTAAACAGTTGCAGAAAAACAATATGCCTGCATCCAATAAAACTGCCACTAAACACGGCCCCTATGTTTCTATATGCTTTATACAAAATGATACATTCTCCAGCCTATACACAACACACATACAAACACAAAAAGAGAAATAAAAAATCTGTGTATGAACCAGGTTATTCGGTAAACAAAGCCCTTTGGAATCAAATTGGTCTAGCATTGTGATCGTTTTGGCCCAGCTGCAAAGTCTATTCCCTTCTTCAGCCCCAGTACACCTGAATGCACACATGGGCTGTCAATTAACCCAGACACTCGGCAATTTCCTGCCCATTCCATCGTTTTTGTCCTCTGCACTGTCATCCATCGTCCCTGTTCCTTGTTGCTGTTCGCATGCTGCTCAGACACTGAGTTATTGGACATGAAGAAGACATCATCCATAATAAAACTGTATATGTGTGCATGAACGCACTTGTATCTGTTCTTGTTTATGTGTGTGGTTTCACATCTTTTAATTTCAGTTAGGCAGCAGTCCAACAACAACTACCTGGTGTTTTTTTTTTTTTTTTCAAACACTGTACACTCTCACCACACCCTATTGAAACCATGTACATTTCTCAGGCAGTGCTGGAGGAAGAAACAAAACAGTCTAATGTATCTATTGTCAACATATTCATACAAATTGCATTAACTCTCCCAGTTAAGGTCTTTCAGACTGTTTGAACTGGCTTCAGTGAACACAAGGCAGCGGCAGCACGAGCGATGCTCTCGCACTTTTATGTTATTATTACAGTTATTAGTACAGTCAGTTACCACTGCTGAGCGACATTTTTCAAAACTTAAGCTCATTAAAACATACCTGTGTTCAACAATGGGCCAGGGACGCTTAAGTGGTCTTGCTGTCATAACCATCAATGCAGAACTCGCTTAGAAGCTGACATATAATAACCTAATTGCAGCCAGGTAATGCAGACATGTATGCCTCTGTAGACCCTCCACTGGTGCTGGTGGTGTAATGGTGTGGGGGATATTTTCTTGGCACACTTTGGGCCCCTTAGTACCAACTGGGCATGGTTTAAACACCACAGCCTACCTGAGTATTGTTGCTGACCGTGTCCATCCCTTTATGACCACAGTGTACCC
>JAPZEB010000004.1:14641298-14653438 GCA_029783705.1 Chaetodon striatus
TGGACTGTGGGAGGAAGCCGGAGTACCCAGAGAAAACCCACGCTGACACAGGGAGAACATGCACAATCCGTACAGAAGGGCTTACTGTGAAGCGACAGCGCTAACCACCATACCACCGTGCTGCCCACATGGATACATATATTATGAATAGTTAAGAGTTCAATACTGATACACTGGTGTACTTCTGAAGCCCAATTTGAAGTTCGTCTTCTATTCTAATGACATCTGGCTGCCAGGTGAGCAGGAACTGGACCATTGTGTTCTTATTTACGTACGATAACCTTTCCAGTGGAATTAGATTCAGGTATTTTTCAAACCAGATGAAACATCTGGAGATTCATCACCGATCCACCTTTGAAGAATACATTGCATACATACCTCGCTGCGTACCAACAGATTCTCAATTTATATTCATACTTAACAGCATGCTTTCCTCCTTCATCTAGTCCTAAAACACAAATGCCTGGCTGTGGCTTTATATTTGACAAAACATGAGAGCATAATCAATCTTCTCATCAAACTCTGGGCAAAAAAGCTACTATTTTCCCAAATGTCGAACTGCTCCATTAACACTAAGTCTAAAATCATGAATGCTCTCAAAATGTGCATAATCAGTAGACTCAATCTGTCTTACTCCAGCGGCCTTGACGGACCCAGTTGAAAGATGGCCATCAGGTGGTGTTGGACAATTGTTGAGTGTCTGTGGCATTGGGAGGCGTCATTGGTAGTTTTTGCATTGTGGTGGTGGCCATGGCATATTAAGTCCACAGCCAAGGTAGTTGGTACGGGAGAACTGTCTCACTGGCCTCACAGCCCGGAAAGGAGTGAATTCACCTGGTTTCATCTTATTTTTCACCTCGACTTTTTCTTCTCTCCTTTCACAAGCAGAAGACCACAGTCTGACAACACCAGAGGAGAGTAAAAGAATAAAATAAAACCTCAGCAGTGCCAGTTGACACATTTTATCAGTCACATTTTCAATTCATATTAATACAACTGTTTAATCAGACTGTTAGCGGCATGAAAATGATTGGCTAGTTTCATTTTTCATCATGTTTTTCTACTACACAGAGAACATACATGCCTGTCAGTGGTCAGCTGCAGCATTAGCAGTACGTTCAAGTACAAATTTTAACAGAAGACATGAGGCAAAGCCATTAGTTACTGAAGGATGGCTTCATGTGTTCGAGCCCTAAATTCTAAAGGCCGTGGTGGAGGACAAAGATTATTGTAGCTGATATCACTGCGCCTAAGTCCAGGCAATAACCTAATCCATTTACCCTCACATCCCAAAAGAATACAAAGCTGAGGGGTTTCTGCACTGTGTGGAAGGATTTACGGACTATAATAACTATGATAAATGTCTAATATTTTAGCAGGCTTACTGATGGGGGAGGAAGCTGTGGTGCTGCTGCACTCCAGAGGGGGAGGGGTTATAAATTTAATGGGACAAGCATCTTACAGTTTCTCCAGCTGCGTCTATTTGCCTGAGTAAAAGATTGTAAAAGCTTGACTGCGGCTGAGAAATGGGATGTAGGGTACTCATGCCTGTGTAAAAACCAAAGTGAATTTTTTTTTCACAGACTGCGCTGTGACAGCAGTGTTCGGGCATATGTTGAGAGGAAAAAATGCTCTGAGGAGTATGAGCAGCAAAAATATATATCAGGAACAAAAGGATTCAAGAGACAATGACAAACTTAATCAGGTAAACAACATGGAGAGGAACTGGTTAAGTGTTTCAGATATTAAAAGCAAAACAAATCAGTGAAAGCAGCACAAAATGACTCCATTGTATCTGATTAAGGGCCCTCTATTCCAATATTTAAGCAGAGCGTGGTAAATGAAGAGTTATTTAAAGGAATAATGACCAAGAAGTTGGTCCCATTCCCACTCACAGCCCGATCAAACAGTGGAGAGTGTGGCACAGTAGCTATGTGAGAAAAACCTTTAGACCTTTGTATCAACAGGCTTTTAAGATTTAATTAAAAAATTTTATGCTTCATTAAAAAATGCTCTGAGAGGCTGGGTTTTGGAAGCCCGACTCTACTTTACTACGCTGTAAAAAGGGCAGGTTTCTGCTTTTTACGACTCTTCCATTCATACCATTCAGCCGGCCTCTCTGATGGGCTGTTAATGAAGGATAGAGAGATGGAAAAAAAAAAAAAAAAACGAGATGAAAATCAGGTGAATGAGAAATAGGCGGCATCGTGCACACACACAGCTCAAACTGCTGCCCCCAACGGCGGCTGCTCTCCCATCTCCGTTGGTCGGGCTGGCAGACACACCAGAGGCTAACTGACTGACCTCATGTCTAGTCACATAACACTGTCCACACACAGCCAGGCCGTCACATACAAACACACATACATGGCCAGACCACAACAACCGCAAACAGCTTATAAAACAACCCCTAGGAGCTGCACGGCATATCACAGCTGCAATGCACAACTGTATCCCCCTGAGCGAAACACATTGCTATGCTGCGGATACTCCAGGGTTGTCTTCAAATTACAGATGCATGTATGGAGGGATATACAGTTCTACAGGGTTTGTACGAGTAAAGGTAATAATACTTCTATAGGGGACTGTGAGCCTGTATTTTAGTCTGTGTGGGAGTGGAAGTTTGCGACCTCTCTTGACTTGTAATACACAGTTTCATGTGTGAGAAGATCGAGCTCCATCTAATACAAGAACATTGAGACTCTTAAAAAAACCCCGCCTGGCCATATGGGGAAGCACAAACCAGCTGCAGAGCCATTTTATAAAGCAATAACTTCCAAAGATATCAGAGATTACAAGACGATAAAACACAGATCAAAAATTCATTTTCAGCAGGAGAGGGGGAGAGAACTTATGTGTCATCATCTTTGCTATATAAAATTCATACATCAGGGTGAGCGAGGAACCGCACGCGTGGCCATCACACACACACACACACACACACCGGCTTCAAATCTATTGCCCTGACTCTGAAAAGGGATCACAATAAGTTGTTCAGTGTGTGTTTAATGGGGCGTGAGCAGAATATGTGCATCGGGTTCTGCCCTGGGGTTGTGTGTTTACAGACAGACAGTAGCGAGCCTGGACACTCATAAATGGGCAAAACTGAAGAGAAAAGCAGGGAAGGCTGTGCTGAATCAGCCGTCTGAGATAGCAGTGCTGCAAAAGTGCCTGGAGGCAAACTTGCAAGCAGAAGAATGCACATACACGCACGCTGTACACACTCGCTCAAATAAACACACACCCTTAAAAACACCCCCATATTGGCGCCAATGCTATCCCCACCTCCAGAATACATTTACGAAACTGATTTACACGGCGGCACATGTAACCACTGCTGACCCCTTTAAATGAAAAAGGCGCACCCACATTTTCCGCCACTTGACTAGCATATGTTCTACAGAACCTGAGATAATTTAATGTCTCTCCTTGAACAAGGGAAGATGCTGCGATCAGCATTACAGGACGGCAGATAAGTGACAGCTAGGCAAAAACAAACAAGCGCATGCAAACACTTCACACCCAGCGCAGGGCGAATGTCCGTCTAGATTATAACTCCTACCTTGGAGCTGAGGCTCTTTCTCTAATTGACACATAATATGTGCATGAATCCTAGCATTAAACTCATTAATTAGCCGCTCACTGATCTGCCTCACGGAGCGAGAGGGAGGAAGAAACAGATACGGGCAAAGACAGAGAGGGAGAATGAGAAAGTGATGTGAACAGTGTTAGCGAGCCCTCAGAGGGATCGCTCTAAGGGCGGGCAGCAGCGGGCTGCGTAGCGTTATGCTTCATCGAATTTGGAACCGAGCCCAAAGTCTTTTCTCCTGATTTGTGAATATTTAGATTGGAGGAGGCCAGGAGTTCCTGTCCCGCAGAAAAAAAAGCACATAGACCCATCACTCATTTAATGTGTTGGTTTTTCGGGGACAGGAGGGGATAGAACATTAGATCAACAAGCAATTAGTCTCCCCAGTGGGAGAATAACCCACAACTGAACTGGCTGCATGCAAAAAAACAAAACATTCCTCCCTTTCAAGTGGTCTCTACAGGATTCTCTCTGCATTGTTCTCTCCTCCGCTTCCTTCTCACTTCTTCTCTGCCCTCACATCTTTTTGGTCTGTCCCACTGGTAATGAATTGCTCTCTTTCTTTCTTCTCCCACCTTTTCCACCCCTTGTTGCTTTCTTGTCTTGATTGACAGGTTTGAATCCTTGTTAAGGTTCACTGTCTTCCTCTCTTTCTCTCTTTCTGTCTCTAGCTCACTCCGCAGTGAGTTGACGGAGGTATGGCAGCTGCGGTTCGCTGCTTGCTACTCATCACAGTCTAACTGCGATGACCTCATGTCCCAGCAAACCTGACCAGGAGAGATGAGATGATGATCTCTTCACTGTCAGTCATTTTCCCAGCAGGTACTATTCCTCTTTGCATTTCCTGATAATGACGACAATTTCGGTCTGAATGCAGCTCATAAACATGTGGACTGACTTTGTGTACCTCAAATTTCCAAATCCCAAGTTAATTTGGAGAAAACTCTGATCTTCTTTCCACACAACAGTGATGTATTGATTGGGCAGGACAAGTGCTACATGAGAAGATTTGCAATATAAGCTAGTCTCTGTAGAGAGGCTTTAACAATGGCTGATATGCAGAGCCGGGGGGGGGTTAGACTAAGCGTGTTGCTGAGCGTATAATATAGTGCACACTGCAGGCAATACATCATGCACGGAAGCACGCTGGCTCGGTGTCACATAAGGTGCATGTGTTTCGAATGTGCGGTCGCAAAATGTATGTAGCCCATCAGAACCCAAAGTAATTGGAGACGTGGAATTTATGAAGGCAGCGGAACAAGACTTTTATTAGCTTGTCATGCAAGCATCACCAGGTGTGTGTGAGATAAAATGGAAATGTACAGTTAGGAGTCGCAGTAAGCCAAGGCAAAGGATTATGACCAAGATGGGTTTGGAAATGGCTTTCCTTCTCAAACCCAATCAAAGTCACAGTACACTAAGTCCTCCCCTGACTTTTCCTTTGGCATCACTCTGAAGTGTGTGTGTGTGAAGCTTTAAACCACCAGAAATGGCTTGGCAGCAAATTGTGGGAAAATGCAATCAAACATATGCAGCAGTTGATGTGGAAAGGTACTGTGATAAATCTGAGGTTTAAAGGAAAGAGTTCCATTCTGTATTATCAGATATCTATCGCTTAGAAAAAACCCACAGAACTCCGATATCGACAAAGTAAAGCACTTTAAAGTTATGACTCAAGTTAGGCCATTTTCTTATATAACATGGCATAGAAACAGAATGAGAGTAGAATGGACTATGCCATTCAAATCAGTGTAGCAGGATGGTCGGAGTGGCAACTGTTGCGGTGGACTAACTTCCATATACACTCACACAAGTACAGAGGTGTCCTTGTACAAGAATGAATGAGTCAGTTCGGTCTTGCCATTGTGCGTAGGTGTTCTAATATTTTTTATTGTGTGGTTTGTTTGGCTGTAACTTTTTGTGTGCTGCTGTCTTGGCCATGTCTCCCTTGTAAAAAAGGTAATTGATTTCATTGGGACATACAATGGGTTAAAGAAAATAATGTATAAACAAACCAACTTGCAGCAAGTCACGAACTCACTGAGGTGATTTTTGGTGTAATAGCCAAACTCGTAGTGGAGTAGTACGTTTTTAAGTAGGCAATTTGTTACTTAAACTAAAACTTAACTTAAACTATTACCGTCAACAAAGTGCATGTTTGTTGAAGCACGCAAACTGAAACTGTAACGTCTGAAGAACAAGTAAGAGATGCTGCTCAGTTGACAGCAGAGAGGTAAAGACCTTGGGGATAGACAGCGTGCAGATCGGCACATTTTCACACCCAAACCATGGATGAACCATTGAAACATTGGTAATTTTTGGAGCAGTGGACTAACTAACTAGATGACTTTGTTTAAGTTTGATAAGTCAATTAAGCTAATGTTAGTCGTAGTTCGGTGAAAGACGGAAACTTGGATCAGTGTACTGCTATGTTTCTCTGTTTAATAAGGGAAATAGGTGTAAGAATAGGTAAAAACCTGAGTGAGTGTGACACACTTTACGGCCCCACTGACGTGTGTTCCTACCATATCAACTAACAACAACCTCCATTTTATTTTGTACTAGTCCTGGGGTAGGCAACCGGCATCTCTGGAGCTGCATTCAGCTCTTTAGACCCTCTTCAGTGGCTCCCTGCATCTTTGACAAAACATACCGAAATGAATAAGTTAATTTTCTAACATTTTAATTTTCATTTATCAGTGTTGTAGGTCTTAAGTTATTCTTACATTCTCCAGTTGTAAAAATGTGTAGCATATACACTGAATTAAAAGAAATGCTTAAATATGTCATCAACTAAGCTCTAAATTCTGACAAACCTCAGTAGCAGTGGCTAGTCTTGAGTCTCCCGTGCTAGGTTTGCTATGGATTTCAAATCCAAAAATGAAACGTCTTGGACAAAAATAGAGAATCTAATAGTGTTGGATGTATTTGTTTGCCTTTACCACCAAAACTGCAAAGTTAAACTACCTAATAATCATACATAGGCCACTGCAGAGTAGCCACCTTGTGCTAAACCTTAATGAGTGCTCATTTAGACCCTATTGGTAATTGGTAATTTAGACTAAATAGGCTTTGGTACCTTCATTATAAGGCTCAAATATGCTTTGCAGCTCTAAAGAGATTATTTTGGGGCCAAAAATGGCTCTTGTGACAGTAGAGGTTGCCAATCCCTTTGCTACTCAAATGACCACGACACATAGTTCAATGCCTGTTCTACTCTCTTTCTATTTCTATGTAAAATATCTATTCATCTGATGACATCCGCATACATTTTTTCCCCAAAAATGTGCCTTTCAAAATGAAAAACTTCAAATATACTTGAAATAGCAATTCTTCTTGTCTGAGGTTTGAAAAGATTGTGCAGTGAGGGTGCATGACACACCGAAGGGCACAAGCTGTGAGTTAGCGTCAGTGACCCTTAAGTACAACTCTTATCCCCCCAATACACCCTTAACCCCAGCCCTCATCCATCACATGGGATGGATCACAGTCTTTACAGGCTTTGGAGTCATGCATACACCCCCCCGACTCACAAACACTCACACAGACAGGCTTATGATGGGGTCGAGACCCCAGTTGACCCCGATTTCACTATTTCGTTGTTCAGTCACTCAGAAAAACAGCTCTCTCTCCCACTCTAACCACAGGCTGCGTACCTGCCAAGCGCATGCCTGTATGGATTTGCTCATGTGACAAATCAGACAATATCAACCGAGCGGTGAAATGAACACGTCTGTCTGACAGAGGGGACACAGAACGTGGCAGGACAGCCAACATCTTAAAACAAAAAGGCAATCAGTGCCGCAGCCTATTGGTATTCAGTCTCGCTCGTCTGTCATTGTTCATTTTCCAGCCACAATTCACATAATGAGCTGCTTTTCCAACCCAGGTGTTCCATTTCTCCACAAGGTCATTGAAAAACACAATACAATAATTTGAGACAGAGGCATGGCTTGAAACAAAGGCATGTCAGAATCATCAGAAAATGCCTGCAGGATATTAAAAGTCCGAGTAGAATGCCTTTTAGGGTTATGATTTATTAATTTATAGAAACTGATTCAAGAACAATTTTGCATATTTCTCATAAAGTGCCAACACGGGTCAACAGAGACTAACGCAAAACATTCCAGTCCAAGATCTGGGACCAAAATGCGTGTGACTTCTCACATGAGCGGTCATTTCTTCTTTACTTGAAGGCATCCAGGTTTCAAAGCGGTGACATCACTTGGCAAGTCTGGTCAGTGTACGTCTCCACTACCCCCTGTCATCGCCTCCTAATCTCACCGAAAGAGAGAATGTGAGGAGGAATAAAAGAGGGCCGGAGAGGTTTTTCTCAGGAATAAAAGGAATGGTTGAAAGAGTGCAGCGCTAGGAGCATACCCCGTCTGCTTTTGTTAAGAGCTGCGGTGCTGAAGAGTTCCTCCCACAGAACACTCCCCCTGATCATTAATCATGTGTCCATTCTGGCCCTGTCAGAGCCTCTCTTCCGAGATAAAACACGCACCTACACCCACAGCCACCCACGTACGCGGAAACTCACCCACACACACATAAATCCGCACAACTCCTCGGAAACTTCCTGCTGCCTTAGTCCTCTTCACCAAACACTGATCATCTTGACATACCTGTCCTCTCAACTAGTGGATACAGCAACGTCTGACTCTGCAGAAACCCCAGTGAACAATTCTTAAACCCCCCAGAGAAAGCTGAGATATCCCCCAATTAGGCTACCTTTGAAACTCCTCACAGTGCTATATTGCTGTGTAGCCTCGTATCAGAGGAGAGAGGTGTTAAAGAACACATACGCAGGAGAAAAATGAGAGGAAATAGACAACAAATCGCTTCCTGGGGTAAATTTCTGACACCCATTAATGTCCTAATATTTGGTCAATAATAGCAGCAGCGTGCTCCTCCTTGTGAGCAAAAGCATGTCTGACTGGATTCAATAGAGGGCAGTGCAGCAGTGAAATAACTAGAAGATGAGAGAGTGTCCAGATAAAGAGAATAAATAGGCCTGTGTGTGATTTCTCCAAAATAATCTGTTTGCTTCACATAAGGACGTGAAATCCAACAGTCTGACTGCTAATGCTAATGAACAGAGCAGGTGTCTGCTAGACAATGAATGTAGGAAGACACATTCTGTTGGAATTAAGGTGTGTGTGCGCCCATGTGTGTGTATGTGTGAGCCTTAACAAACCAGCGCACAATTTAGCAGACAGCCCACGCCCCTGGGCAGGCTGTTACCATGGTAACCTCACAGCCAGTATTTTTTTGGCCCACACTTTCCCTTTGAACAGCCGGCCAATGACAGACCAGCCGACTGGGAAATCTGGCTTACTGAAAGCGCGTGCTTGAGTCGTGTGTCTGCATGTGCACGCCAGTGTATATATGTCTGTGTACGTATACGTGCATAATATCATACAGATCAAGACAGCTATACAATCTCTTAGCCCCACACAGACTCGTCATAATCGAGTGTTGCGTTGGCAGTCGGCCGTTCTGCACTGCGCATGCCACATTGGCTCAGGTCAATTTTATTTCCAGGAAGATGCAGCTATGTGCCAAGGCACTGAGCATATCTCTCAGATAGAGGAGTGGTCAGAGAGGAGCAGGAGGGGGGGGTTGGAGATAGAGACGACGACGATGAGGAGGCATTGGTATTCCAGGAGACACCACTGTGCCAATCCATCCCTGGCTGGCAAGGTAGAAGAGAAAACCGCCCTCCGAAACATATCGCCGCTCAGCAGGCAGTAACATGTGCTTGCACTACAATCTACACTGTAATCAGAAGCTAACAGGGGCCTGACCGGGCTCATTGCCCACTGCCAGCTCACAGAGAGAAAAGGCGAAGGGGTAAGACGGACAGAGATGAAGAGTTACTTGATGAGGGGTGAAATCAGTCAAGAGAAGTTGTGTGAGCAAGGAGCATTTTATTGCCGGTGTTTGATTGCGATATGATTGCACTGCTGATTCGATCAATCTAACTTCACTCAGCTTGCAAACTGTAATCACAAAAGCCTCCTACATTACCAATTTAGAAACATTAATGCGATGGTGTGAGGATGTTCAACTTTATCGTCAAATTAAATCCTGTTTGTCAGCTCGCTCGCAGAAAATGGGCTGTTCAGCTATGTGGAGTTGATAAGCAGAAATCGGTTGTTGTATCCCGTGTTGAGTTGTCTGTGGATCATGACTTGCAAAGAAGGATGATCAGAATGAGGTAATAAAATCAGCAGTTACAGGCCCCGTCAATTACCTTGCGATTCTGTCACACGGTGAATAAAGTATATGTTCCAAGATAAATAGCTCCCTCTTTCTTACCACTCCAAGTTGTGAGAGACCATTAGCTTCCTCTGTCTCAGCACTTGTCTCTTTTAAAAAGGATCTAGCTCATTAACTTCATGGCTAGATCAATTAATCTATAGCAGTTAGCCAAAGATGCCCACTCTTGCTCTTTTTGCTCCTTTGCTGTTGCTCTGCTCAACAATGTCTATTACATTTATGGCCTTCGAGCCTTTTTTTTAGCTGCTCATACTTCTGTCACATGCGGAGCTTAACCTGATGAGAAGGTGTAGATTGTAAACAATAAATCATTATGCTGGAAAAGAATTAGGGACGGAGAGAAAAGGCTTGCTCATGCAGAAATGTACCTTTGCCTTCTGTATATAATTAGAAACTGGAATACAAAATAAAGAAACACAAACAAGTGAACAAATCAAGTTGGACTTTTATCAGCCAATCCAGTCATTTGGACCCTTTACCTGCGTAGCTTTGCCTGATGCATTATGCATGCGCTCTGGTGCCAAATTAGATTTTTTGTTTTTGTTATTTCTTCACAAAGTGTGTAATTGAAAATGAAAGCGAACAGAGATTCAGGCGGCAGCTTAGAGCTATGAATTTGGAGCTGTGGACGTACCTTGTAGGGGTATAGTGCTGCAAGATGCACAGCACATACCATTATGAGCATCCTCAGCAGTCACTCATTACAGAAATCAACAAGGGGAAAGAAGAGACGGTGCAGGTAAGTGTTGTGAAAAGAAAATCTCTTCATGTTTTCCCGTTTATGATCAAAGAGGAGCATCAGCTTTTTGATCGGCTTTGTTGTTGTTGTCTATAATTAAGTTTCTTTATTGTTTTATTCAATTAAAAAGACCTTGTCCTACTAATAACATAAACAAAGAGCTGGTGAGTAGTGTAATTACGTAGCTATGAGTAGCAGCTAACTGCAAAACAAACCATATATCTTGGTAGTAAACAGAGGAAAAGATTCTATTTTCAGATAGTTTCACATTTGTTCATATATCTTTATTGAGTTCAGGCTCACATCTAGGTTGCTTGGCATTAAAGCAATGTGCCTGTAATATTGATTGAATATAAAATACACTCTTTTCATGCAACAATGTAATAAGAGTCAGTTGGTGTAACAAGGATTTTGACAGATCCGCTCCCTGAGCTAACAAGAGCTCTTCCGTGGATTGATTTTCTCTTACAGGCTGCTTGTTTCACTTCTATAAACCATAACTAAGAAAGAAAACATTTCATGGTCACATCTTGTACATCTAAAATATTCTAAAAAATTCATTTGTCCTTGTTGTCCTATCTTGAAATCCAAAAGCAGCGAACTCTTAACAGTCACAGTCACAGCAGCTGCGTTCAAGGAAACAGTCGACCTGCTTGTACCTACAGATCTGTCGCCAAAATATCACCCAAACAGACTTTTAAACAGTGAGTCACAGAGTTGGTATGAGGCCTGCATGATTATGACTGTTACTGTGATAGAAGATAAGACTCTCAGGAGGACCTAACATCACTTGGACACAAATGGTGAAATCTTTTTCATAAGAAAATACTGCTTATGTTAATACAGCAATATCTGTGCTTCAGTAAACTGTTAATGGAAGTTTGCTTTTTCAAAATCGATTTTCACGAGCACAATGTTCTATTTATTAACGGCAACATCAGCAAAGGCAATGCCTTGAAGATATATTTCGGATTTTTGAAGTTGGGTTATATGAGGTACTTATCCATAGTCAGTGTTTTACATGCAACAGATGTCTCTCAGCATGCACCCAGTTTGGAGAAGCCGCAGGAGTGCCGACTCAGAATCTAAGCTATGTACTGCTGTCGATGGCGGCAACAGCAAGAAATATTTTAGCCACCTAAAACAATCAATATCAGTTCAAGTGTACACTGTATTGAGAGTATTTTCGCCGCTTTACTTTTCCATCAGACAGCATGTTCTGACGGAGAAGTTGTTAATGGTTTCAGTTCCACAGCTGCTCTCATCAAAATCTCCAGGCTCCATTGACGAAAATAGTACTTTTGGCTCACTGGACACGGGAGCTGCTGTTCTAAAGCCCAGTTCAGACCAAAGATTTGTAACGAGATGTTTTATTATGACATGACAATGAGAAGATTAAAAAAATGATCATTATTTGATGAAAATAATTTAATTTCAACTGATATTTAAAGTATAAATATTGTGTGCAATATTGGTGGAATGTAAAAATGTACCACTGTGCTTTACCTTATTATCAATGAATATCTCCTT
>JAPZEB010000004.1:14669227-14684282 GCA_029783705.1 Chaetodon striatus
ATCACAGCTGGTCTCTCGTTGGTCACTGTAGGATGCTGACTGTAGGTTGCTAACAACCTCAGGAAGAGATGTAATTAATTACAAGGATTTTCTTTAAGTTTATACAGAACCTTTAAATTCTCTTACCTCTCTAATACAGGAAAAAAAGCTAGGAGGTAGGTGTCCATGACAATGAACTCCATAAGGGTGTGCAGTATATTGGGGTTTATAAGGTTTGAGGCTGGGGTTAATAATGTGAAAAATGTGCCTGGAACACTACATTTTAAAAATGCACACATGGAAGAACTAATACTTTTCTGAGAGTAGATGCCCGAGATGTGTGTGTCAGTGCGCGTGTGTGCTCGCGCCCCATGATGGCAGCCATTAGACAGGAGTAAGGCAGCCATGATGAATCGGCACTTAGCCCAGGGAAGCGCACTTGCTCAATGGGCTGTGAATCTCCCGCTGCCACTGTCAGCCTGCAGAATGTTAAATAAAGTTATTTGAATATTTGTAATATTAATGTGCCAGCGTGTCAAAAGCCTGCTGAAGCCTAACGGTGAGGGAAAATATGAGGAGATTCATATCAGGACTATAGGACCGCTCCGGCGAGGAATTACGTACTGTAAATACCCGGCTAAATAAATACATCATCATGGATAGTGCATTAGATTCCATGAATAAGTAACCAGAAAAGATTATGGATAATAATATTACTCATTATGTTTCTCATCGTCCTATTCGGCTTCTATCCAATTCACATCTTTGCAAAGAATCAATAACAGAAACAATGCTCTCTCCATTCAGATGCTTTTACTACCCTCTCCCCATCCAAGTCTCCAAGTCCATGCGGTTGAGGAGACCCTGAGCAGCTATGTGTTTTGCATCGGAATGGCCCGCTGAGGTTAAAAAAAAAGAAGCAATAAGCTGTAAGCATGGTTAACCAATTACAAAAGAAGACAAAATATAGTAGAGGGCCTCATAAAATAAGACTGCCAGCTTTATAGACTCCAGGCAGGCATTTATCAGCTCATAGAAAATTTGGTTCCCCAAAGGGAAAAAGTGTTAACAGCAAAATGAAGAACAGGCAGTCCAAAGTTTTGAATTGCTCTTCATAGTATGGCATTTAGCCCTGTTTACTGCGAAGCAATTCATGCCACATCATTCACTTTTAAGAGTTTAAACGTCAGAATAATTAGTTTACCGGGGAGTTTTAATCACTTCATATATGGGAATACAAGGAATATTAAAATGATCAATGATTATATCAGATTTTTTTTTTTATAACACAGAGATGGATGTGAAGCAAACTTAATCAAGGTGATTCTATTAATCACTCAGCGGGAGACCAAGACAACAACCATGAGAGGGTTCAGTAAAACCATCAAATCAGTCTTTCTTAGACACTCGAGTTGAGCGGGACACACACACAAGACAAGCTTTGCGTTGGTGGAGGTAGTGGGGTGCTATTTGGAGTGTCTCCGCTCGATTTAACAGGGAGGTGATAAAATATTTAGCAGATTGCTTACATAGCCAAGGGGGAGAGAGGGAGAAAGGGAGAAAGAGGGAGAGGAAGAGAGAGTGTGGGGGGGGGGATACCCAAATGGCTTGTGTGGGAGCTGGGGAGCTGGTAATGAGGATGGCATGCTGGCATCATCGTTACAGAGCACAACAACTCGACATGGTCTCTCTGCCCAACTGACAGCAGGCCGCACACACACACACCACGCTACCTGTCACTAATTAAAACATATAGATTAGAGAAAGCGCAATCAGGTACAGGGAGGCCCACTCACACACTGACACAACACACAAACAAACACGTTTGAATATGCACACACACACACACACGCACACCCAGTTGCAATTAGGGTAATTTCCTCTGTCATAACAAATGACTTAGATATTTAAACACGTAAAAGAAATGTTAATTTATCTCTTAAAGGGGACCTGTTATGCTTTTCATTATTTTCTGTCATACATATGATGTCACAGTGTTCATTCTAACCATGGCAACAGTTTCAAATAAGAGGCACACGTACGTAAAAGCAGTCCCTTAGAACAAAAACTTCTAGCTTGATAAGTTTTTTTGATACAAGCTGACGTCAGCTTGTGACAGACTTCTCTATGTGGTCATCTGTTCCAGGCACGTGTTTACATTACGTAGCCTGCACTGCTACATGTAGCTATATGTTGACATCAGGGAAACATGTACTCTTGATTGCTGATGCTATTAAATTCTCCCTGATTTCAGGTTGTATTCCGGCTGGAACATGTCCAGTTGTGAAGATGTTGGTTTAGAAGCTTTTATCGGTGACTTTTCACAGCGGAAAGTGCCGCTATACTCTATTACAGCCATTCCCTAACTGCAAGTACACTGCTACATGTAGCTACATGCTAACATCAGGGAGACATATATTCTTGGTTGCCTTCATTTTCCCCAATTTCAGATCATATTCCTGCTGGAACATGTCCAGTTGAGAAGATTTTGGTTTAGAAGCTTTTATTGGTGACTTTCCAAAGAAGAAAGTGCTCTTTTACTCCACTACAGTCATTCCCCAGCTGTGAGTACACTGCTACATGTAGCTACATGCTGATAGTGTTATTAAGTTCTTCCTTATTTCAGAAAATATTGTGGACATGTCAGGTTCTAGAGATCTGGGTTTAGAAGCTTGTATTGGTGATTTTCTACCGTAGAATGTGCTGCTATACCCATTACAGTTATTCCCTCACTGCAAGAACACTGCTACATTTAGCTACATGCTGACGTCAGGGAAACATGGAACCTTGGTTGCTTTTTTCTCTCCCAATTTCAGATCGTACTCCTGCTGGAACATGTCCAGTTGTGAAGACTTTGGTTTAGAAGCTTTAATTGGTGATTTTGCATTGTACAAATTGCTGCAATACGTTATTCAGCTACAGTCGTTCCATGACTGCAGTACACTGCTACATGTAGCTAAATGCTAACGTCAGGGAATCATGTAATGTAATTTGTCCAGTTGTGAAGATTTGGTTTTATTGGTTATTTTTTAACCATAGAGAGGGCCACTACACCCTGTTACAGTCATCCTCCAGCTCCAAAGACAATGCAGAGATGCCAAGATGAGGAGGATGCAAAAACGCTGGATGATAAGAGCAGAATGGGATTTTTTTTGGAGGAAGGGCTATATAAGAGACAGGCACTACAATGGCGCCTTTTCAGACGACGGGTCAATAAAGTTGTTCCAGCACAGACAGTATGAGGAAAATAAAGTGTTTTTTGAGCATTAAAGAATTCAAATTAATGTAAATGTATAATGTTTACGGCCTCACACTAACCATTAAATACACTAACTAACGGTTTTCACATATTCAACAAAGCAGGTGTAGAGTAGGCGATAATTTGTGCCTACAGTTAATTTTCCTTATTATATATTTGGACAGCACTGTATAACAATATCATATTGTTGAGCAGTGTGCAAAACAGGCAATCTCTTTTCATGTTTTGTGAGCCTTTAAGCTCCACAGTGCCTCCCCAATACCTTTCCTTCTAATGTTGCTCTCAATAAGGGAAATTATTTCAGCATGCTCTCATAGTCTTTTTGTTCCTGTTCCTGTTACTTCATCTCTAATGGGCAATTACTTCAGACCCAATGCTGAGGCCATGTTATTGCACCAACCCCCAATTGATTGGTTGCCCATAGTACTCAGCTTCCACAAGCACTTTAAGGTTAGATTTCCCTGTTTAAATAATGGATTACAAGCCCATGAAAGGAGACTACGTGGAAAATAAAAGGTTGAGATTGCTCTTATTGGAGGGGCCTCTCGGAGGGGATGAGAGGGGAACAGATTCCATATGAGTCTCCAGAGAGAAAGCTAGTTATGAGAGATAGAAACGGCAACATCATCTCTTTCTCTCCTTCAGTCTAACTCTTTTTTCTCCCTTGAGTGTGCGTCCTGAGACTTAAGGTCAACCAACACAACATCTTACAGGTATTTTACTCCTCTCTACTACTGCTGCTTCACCCAAACAACCCCCTCCCTCTACAGGCTGTTTTTCATACCTCCTGTAATGCTACATTTCCATCAGAGAGAGACATGTCAAACTTAACGCAGCAGGAAGTCTACTTGCTGTGGGTGCTTAGAGAAGGAAGTCAGGGGGATTGTGGGAATTAGTGGAAATATACGTCTCCTCCTCTGTTCAAAGAGCCTTTGTAGTGCAGTGCCTACCGGGGGGACTGTGTATGTGTACGTGCCTGTGTGTGTTTGCGGTGTTTACAGCAGTGCCAATGCCCCCCACCAACACAAGCCACAACAAGCTTCCTACCAACACTTGGGGATACCTTAGGCTCCAATTACTGTGCTGTGAGTGTTTGTAGGGTTGAGGTAAATAATGGAGAGAAAAAGGAAATTCTGTGGAGAAAAGATGGACGAGAAAAGACGTGGATCAGCATCAAGTAAGTTTGTGGGACTAAAAATATTCATCCATTAAAGCCTCAAGGTTTGTTTGCGTTGGAGGAGAGGCAAGGTTATTTGGCTAATTTGCGTTAAAATTCCTGTGCTGAACTTTGCCTTACACATTTAACCTTCAAACAATACATTTCACATACGCTAATGACTAGCTGTGTGAGATATAGCCACACAGTAAAACTAGTCTAAAGGGAGCCACACATTGTCAGTCCAAAAATGTATCATTACAGCATCTATCATCATGAAGGATTGCTCATGGAAACAGCTGAGAGTTGTTATATTACATAAAGGTACATTTAATTAGGATAAAAACAGAAATTCATCCAAGTCAGAGCCGGCCTTATCCATTAAGTGATATAATCAGTTGGTCTCTGGGAGCCCCCTTAAAAGGGTTTTGTAATGAAAAATAAAAAATGATCTTCCTCGACAAAATCCGACAACATTTTGTGCCATTTTTTTTGCCCAAAAGTGACCAAACAATAAGCTCAGAGATGAGCCAAATGGATTAGGGAGGCTAATTAGCTAATTTACTGCCCCCCTACTAAATACCCAACATTCTGTGGTTAAAATAAACTCACATTTAGCTGTTGTATTAGGCATGATAACGTAAACAAAGTTAATGAACAAGACCAAAACGAAAGCCTGTACTGCAGCTAACAAATTACATCTGGAGGCTGGCTTAAGACAGTCATATATAGCAAATCAACAGGGTACTGTAGTCTATTTAAAGACAGTGTTGTTGCTAATAGGTTCCACTTAAGTCTTTACATTCTTTTTTTCACATTATGTATGCTTAAATTAATATTTGCTACACATAAGTTGGTTTAGTGTCATGTTTGGGGCAGCACGTTACAATGAGGGGTCCCCCCCTGAATCAAATTCTGCTTAGGGCCCCCGAAATTCTAGGGCTGGCCCTGTTCGAAGTGAAAAGTTTGTACCTTACATAACACACTGCTTTAATATGCTGTGTCATATATCTATGATGTGTAAAAAACAGCAGAAACTTGGAAGAAAGTCACACACTTATATTAAAAAGTTTGCAAAATAAGCCAGGAAGAATGGAAATTTAACATAAACAGAGTAAACTGCAGCCATATTGGACAGATGGTGATTATATATTAAAAAACATCAGAAGTAACTCTTTTCAATTGTGAATTTAAAGCATAAACGGCATTATATATGTCTCATTATGGGATCTTATTGAGCTCAAAACTCTTTCAAATATTCATCTGATTTTTGTTTCCATCCTTTCTATTAGACATAATGATGCCGTGGTTGTTGAGAATATCACACTACTCATGTTCCCTTGAAAAATAAGCTGAAATAAAGATTCCCAGCAGGCAAAAATGAAGCCTGCTATCTATAAATGATTCGTTTGCACATAATGCAGTGAAATTCTTTTTAGAATACAAAGTTGCTTTTAAAAATGTAAATGAAATGTACCTTGCACTGAAACAAAAGCTAATAATCATAACACAAAGTCATGTAAAATGAAATGACCTGTGAAAAATGTAAAACACAGTTGAACTAAAATAAGATGGTGAAGTCAAATATGAAAAGAGAACTTTTCGTAATGAGCCAACTAAACCAACTTCTACCTTGTCATTTCCATTTGAAAGTCATTCCACCTTAGCCAAGGACTGTGTGTGTGCACATGTGTGTTTGGGTGTGTATGTTAGTGTGTGGTTGTGTTTTGCGTAGGACGCAGACCAATGCGAGAAGGATACAGTTAACACAGTCACACACAGTGTGCTTTGTAGATATGTGGCACTCTCATATCTGTTTATTGATCAGAGCAGATGTGCGTCAATCAATCTTATCTGGGCTCCACACACTCTCCAGCTAACCTCCAGAGGCAGGCCAACCAATACTGCGCCACACTGAGAGCCCCAAGCCACTCATATTATCATCAGACACCTTGAGCAAATTTTCTCTTTGTATGTGTGTGTGTGTGTGTGTGTGTGTGTGTGTGTGTGTGAGTGTGAGAATAACAGGGTGCGGAGCGTAAAGGTGCATTAGAGGACAGACAGAAAGCAGGAGAAAGTGACAGCTTGAACCGAAAACCCAGATTAACCTCGTCTTTATGTGCACGCTATTATCTATTCCTTAGAACTTCGGCTTCCGCACATCATACTGAGGCAGAATCAAACCTCTCGCCATCTGTAAAGTAGGCTGCACAGAAGGCTGGCATTCGCTACAGATTAAGAATCAATGCTAATGTGCCTTTCTAGTACGCCGGAGGTGGATGTGATCAAGGAAGAAGTGCGGCACATCATGCTCAGCAAAACGCATGAAACACAATCAATTCAGCTGTGCCAATGATGCGGGAAACCCTGTGATCCAAGGTACGCTGACGCCTTGTTATATGGAAGCCTAAAATAGCACAAATTCATGTCACCTGTCTTCAATGGAGTGATTTGTTCTATTATGAGTAGTCCATCATTTTTAAAAAGAGTGAATGATGAAAAGCAAAGGATTTCTAAGTAGGGCGCTTGCAACGAGCAGACACAGCCCTGTCAAATACAGGATGTTTAAGACAAATGTGTCTTGTGCTTCCTTATTACTTACCTCGACATACGTTGCCATTGTCAGGTTCAAACCCAGCCTTACACGTGCAGCTGCCGATAGGAACCATCCATTCTCCGTCTCCATTGCAGTACAGCTTTATAGGGACATCTACTTCCTCTGAGTTGGGAATGCAGATTCCTCTGGCGATTACCAAGGAGGTGCTCTCCGCCCCTGTCATGGTCTCTGGGAAGATTGCAAAGTTCTGCACCACACTTGGGCACTTCTTATAAAAGACCCTGACTGACAGCAGAGACATGCAGGCGCCATAGTCCTGGAACGCCAGGTAGAAGCCATTTTTTGACAGCGGGCCGAAGCTCCGCACTTCTGTGTTGACCTTCATGAGGCGTCCGCCAAAGTCCACCTGCGAGAAGCTTTCGTCTGCGGCAATGGTGTCCACTTTGAGGTAAGGGGCCTCCATCCAGAAGGCGGTGCCTTTGGTGGCAATGACAGCGTCAGTTTCATAGTAATAGAGATTAAACGTCTCCTTGCACGAGCCGGGGACGTTGGGGATGGAGCTGCAGTCACGCACGGTGAATCGAATCTCCACGTAGATGCGCTGTGCTCCGCGCCGATCGATGAAGGTGGTGAGGAGCCAGTTGTTCTGACTGGGCTCGAAGACGTTACACACCTGGTAGGTCCTGATTGTGTTGAGGTTCTCATCATAGCCACTGACCTCCTCCCACTAGAGACAAAGAAGAAAAGAAACGAGTGGTTGATTAGTAATCATCGGTGATAAGGCTGTGGTGCTTTCTTTTTTTGTTTTTTGGATAGAGAATGCTAACATTGGCAGTGCCACTGAGAGTTTGTACACATATCAGTAATCTCCCTAAGGCACTACATTTGAGTCTTCTTCCTGGATTAACAGAAAGGAATCAGCCTGTCGAGCTGTGGGGCTTATTCACCCATTGAGAATACACAAATGTCCTTCTTTTTCTGAATTATAAACAATTCTTTAAGTGCGGCAGCAGCAGCAAAAACACCACTTTGCTGTCTTGTTCTCTAAATACACTCAACTGCTGTAGTATGTGTACTGCCACTGTATAAGCACAAACCCCGTAATTACTTTGGATGCGCTGCTATTTGCCATCTACGCCGAGCGTGGCTAGGCACAGAGTTGATGCATTATAAAATATGGTGTGTAACAAATTCAAGATTATGCACTATTGAATTACAATTAGACAGACGGGGGCTACTACAGTACGCGGCAGCCAAGAGCCGCTCTGATGGAAAGGCATTTGCCTGAGGACTGAACTGAAACACACTGCGGGCCATTTCTTGCAGGTGTGACCCAGAAAGTGTGTTGGATGAGCATCAGAAGCCCCTTGGGGTATTAACTCAGCGCACAAAATCATGATGAAAATGTGCCATTAACATTTGGCTGGAATCACTGAGAATCGGGAAGAGAAATTATAGAAATAAAAAGACGCTTGCCTGGAAGCTTTCAGACGAACGTTTTCGAATAACTGTCCAGCTGTGCAAAAGCTGGTCAAGCTCAAATTGGTAAAGACAGACAGTCTACTTATATTCTCAATGTGATATTTTAATTTGCAAAGCTATTTTTATGATATGTGTATTTGGCATACGGCAGTAGAGCAGAGAGAGAAAACACAAAGGCTGCATGCATTACGACAGTCACATAAAAGCAACGCTGACTTGAAGGAGCAGAGAGAGTGATTTGAAACAGTTTTGAAAATTTTCTCCTCAGATCACTTCCCCTGTCTGTAATAATACCATTCTTTTTACTCCTATTTGAAGCAAAAAGCTCGGCTCACAGATTTATTTCTCCAAACCCCCCCCCTCCACCAACACCACATGATCCAAACAGCTGTAGGCAAGGATGAGTTAATGAGGTCTATAGTGGAGTAAGTGGGCCTCCAGTCAGTTCATGTTTCTTGTGAGCATATATCTCCTGGTGCTTCCTCCTTCTTCTGACCTTTAAAACCCCAGCTGCTCAATCAGGCCTAATGGAGAGGTGAAGCTCTCCACACACAGCCCCCAAACAACCGGTCAGATGATGGAAAAGATTCGGAAATCTTGTTCGATGAGGTCATAAAGTGACGTAGTATTTGGGCCGTCTATGCACAAACACTGAAGATGATAAAACTATTCTGCCTGAGGAATACAAGGTAGTATGTGAAGAAAAACAAGAAGGTTTGGGTCAGGTAAGGGCGATGAGAAGACGCGTGGAGACCAGTGACACTGCTGACATGATAAACGAGTTTACAGAAATCTGAGGTGCAAATTAAAGCCTTTTTTCACCGCTGCTCCCAGAGTGCCCACTTCGCTGTACTCCTCTCCCCCTCTCCTCTCTTCCCCTTCTGCTCTCTTCTCTCGTCTCTGCTCTGTAATGACCATTCATCAGCATTACAGGAACCTGTCCCTTTCAGCACTGCCTGTTCATTAATACAGCCAGCCCTAGGCTCCTCTGCACCCGTCTGCTCCAGTCTAGGAGGGGGTCCTCACCGCCCCTCGTCTAGCCAAATGACCACCATCTTTCACGCCAGAGAGAGGCCCGAGGCGTCTCCGATAATGCCCGTCTGAAATCTGTCCAGAAATTCATTGGCTCATATAATAATGAACTACAATCTTTTTTATTTCCTCCTCGGTAGATATTCGGTGTCACCATTGTGTCAGAGACAAAGGAAACTATTACAGGTGCATCAGTCGCTTGGTAGAAATCAAACTTTGCGGCACAGTTTCCTCGCATCCGTTCAGCGCTTTGTATTCATCTGCTGTTTACGACTGCGTGTTTGTGTGTGTGCACTCAGACATCTTGCTGTTTATAATTTGATGGTTTACCGACCACATATTGATTTGCTGGCTGTTGTTTTGCAGCTGAAGAGCTTGAGGCTATGTGCCACATTTCTGCTTCTGTAGGTCCAAGACATTTGATTACCCTGAGTATTAACATTGGTATCATTTCTTTAGCATCTTTATCATTTGTCCTGTTCCGACAACATGCATTTAAGAAGCAAGGACGCCATCAACGTGAGCAGCTACAATCCCTGCAGTCATATTAGCACTCTGCCTAGGTTTCCTGTTTCTATTTCTTTGCTCTTCCACAGACCTTTTACATCATTTAAATCAAATCTATCTCCTGCACTACTCCATGACATCGCTCTGACCTTGCCAGAGTAGAGAGAGAAGAGGAGCCATCATCGCCTGTCACCTTACTGATAATGGAATTCCCTGGTCTTTGCATCCATTTCCTCTTCAAGGATTTGTGTGTAAAATAACACTGTTAGTCCGGTGCTGTGTATATTTAGTCCATGAATAATGGACGTAAGCGCAGATGTATGTTCGAGGCATGTATCATTCATATTGGCTCAAGGTGAACAAGGTGTGGGAGAGTGAGTGATTATCTCTATGTTCCTAAATCCTCTTTTGTGCTACCACACCACATGTTTACCTGCTGACGCTCTTACATAAGTTTGGGTGATAAGAGATAATGCTCTCTTTGTGGCAGTCAGGTAAGAAACCACGGAGCAGTGGAGGATGTGGATTACATCTTGAGAAACCTGAAGTTGTGTCAAAAATAAGGATGTCAGTTTTGGTTAATTTTGCTTTAGATATCCAGGCACCCATTAACCCATAACTAACCGCTCAGTTTTTAAGAAAGTGCGCAAAATGAAGTGAAAAACAAGAGGCCTTTTCCTTAAGCCTGGCGCTCCATTGACTCTGTGAGCTTTAGCACCACATTTCAAAGCACTATCCATTTAGAGGTGGTGAAATTTTAATGTTTTGTTTCTTGTTGTGTTGCCTTTGCTGACAGACAGACAGCTGAGTGTGTTAACATGCAGCAACATATTGCCAACACCCTTAAGTCTCTAGTTAGACAGCATTGACCATGTTGCACTTATTTGGCAATTCCCACTAGTTACACCATCCCAACACTGCTGTGAGAACATTCTGGCGAGTGACTTCATTATGAGCCACAGAGTGGCAGAGTGGGCACAATGCAAACATTGTGCCCACATTGTGCCCACAGAGTGGGCCCACAGAGTGGGCACAATGTTTCCACAGTAATGCTGTTGGGTCGGATGTCGTTACTACAATAATCAGCAAATGAGCAGTGCCACTAGGTAGCTCCCAGTAGCTCGGGTTGGTGCACAATTCAGTTAACTTAAGCGGGATTTATACTTGTGCGTCAGCTCTGTGCAGAGCCTACGCTGTAGCCTACGCACATGGCCTATGCTGTTGTGAGCATTTATACCTGTGCAGTGGTGTGTCTGTGTCACTCACAAAACACTAGTAGGCGCAAGGTTTCTGTTTTAGTTGATTCAAAACACACATAAAATGGCTAAAAGCAACAATTTCAAGTGACAATTTCAAACACAAGTACACAAATCGGCTTCACTTTAACTGGCAGCATTCACAGACAAAGCACTTGTCCTTTGCTGGACACATTTTCCCCACAAATACAACATGCTAATGTTTTTAGCAAAAGCCTACAACATTTTACATTGGATAAATTAGCCTAGCTGCTAGCTGACTTTTCCTCTACTCTTTCCTCTATAAGTTAGCCTGGCGATGAGCGGAGATTTCCTCTGCTCATATGAAGCCGGGACAAATCACACATAAGACTTGAAATGTTATTTCTTGGAGGCTTTATTGTCTTCACAATGTATTGTTTATCTGGGAAATCAAAGTAAATAAAAGCTTCCTTTCCACGGAGGGAAACAGTTTCAGCTTACATGTAGTTATATTTCTAGCGAGGTGCATGTCAGGCTACGCCGTAGGTAAGGCGTCGATTTGATGCAGAAGTATAACTCCCACATTAAGAGTAACAAAATTAACCTACACCTATATCTCTAGTCAAAAATATATATAATTCAGTGGATAGAAACTTTAGACTGACCAAGGTCCCTTTGGAGAGTCTTTTTGTGTGCCTCTACTAAGCTAGCTCTCTCCCAATTAGTTTTACTGTAGACTTTTTGCATCACTACGTCTACGTTTTATCATTACCAATCTCACTGAACACAAACTTTCTTGCTGATGAAACCCCAGACAAATATTGAGAGCCTCTTTACACAACACTCATTTTTACGCCAACCAAATGTACCCATTGGCTCCACTCTAATAGCTTTGCTTTTGCCAGTAATATAGGAGACACTCTTCCCCTACCCCTGATTGTCAAGTGTGGCCATTGTGTGTGTCATTATGGCTGCTCTGTTTTATGGGCAGCAGCGAGGAGATGGAGGAGCTATGGATTCACAGAGCGCTTAATGTTTGTGTTAATGACCAGTCACAGCTAGCTGAGCTGGAGAAGAGAGGGCGGAGGAAAGAAAGAGACAGAGTGATGGATAAAAGAAAAATACAAGAGTGGAAAGGAATCAAGGAGAAGGCGAGGGGAGGGGTGGGGGGGGTGGGGTAATATATTCAGGCTGATGTTCCCCTTCCTACAGCCTCATCAAGCCATCGATACTCTGCCCTCATAAAGGCCATTCATCACATTGATCTCCTGCCATTACCTTCAAAGGCTAAAATAACACTGAGCAACTCGGATGGCCACAGTCTTGCTCTAGAGGGCCACAGCACCCAACAGTGAGCTGGGGACAAGCTGAGCCCCAGTCACAGAGCTGAGAGTAACCCACTGTATCAGAACATGGATATAACACCTGTGGACAATGACAGGAGAGATGGACTGGCCTCATTTAAAGCAAGCATGGTGGGAACAGGACAGGGGGTACTGCACACATGCTGCAAGATCCCACTCAAGCTGGACACTGATATAACAAAAGTTATGAGAGTAGGTCTGATCTGAGAATAGAACAAAAGGTCATATAACCCGTTTCCACCACATTAACCTTTTCAAGGACCACAGGAATCTTACTCAGGAATTTTACTTGCTAATGAAACCTAGATCTTATTGTTTGTCTTCCTGGACAACACATCCTGTCACTCAAAGTCCTTGCCCTCAGGGTCCAGCCCAGACACAAAGAAGAAAGTGTTGACATTGTATGTTGCTGCAAATTATGGATATGTTACCTTTGTGTATTTCATACGCATCATATCAACATTTCTAAAACAATACGAGCGGGATGAGAAGGGGGTGGCGGATGGGGCGACACTTAGGTGAGATGGCTGCAAAGCAGCAGACCACTGTTTGCCACCAACAAATAAAACCTGATGTTTTCTAGACACACATTGTGGCAGCTGTGCCTCAGAGGTAAGCAAGGTGTACATGGATCGGAAGATTGGCGGTTTGATCCCCAGCCCCTTCAGTCCACATGTCAAAGTACCCTAGGGCAAGATACTGAACCCTGAGTTGCTCACAAACCCCGAATAGCTCCCTGTGGCTCTTCCATTGGTGTGTGAGTGTCATAAAGCTATGTAGCAGGAGGCACCTTGTACAGTAGTCTCGGCTACCAATGTGTGAATGTGTATGTTAATGGGTGAATATGAATAGTGTAAAAGTGCTGTGAGTGGTCGTAAGACTAAAAAAGGGCTACACAAGTGCAGTCCATGCAGTGCAGTCCATTTTCAGCGGCGATTTAAAGCTGTAACATGATCTGTTCCTGACCATAACCAAGTGGTTTTTGTATCTAAACATAACCACGTTAAAGTGGTTGTATAAATGCTAAATAACAATAAATGTTACATATCCATGGTTTGCAAAAATGTACAATGCTAACATTTATTCTGCCGATTGGGTTTAGGGGGTGTATTTCTAATGGGCAAGGACTTATTGGGGCAAATTTTACAGAGCTGAGTATAGCTAATTGGTCAAACATACGCCTTAAAGTCGAAGCTGCGACAGTATCTTTACAGCAGCGGCTCACACAGTAATCAACAATGGATGCCACAATGCTAATAATGTAAGTGTTTTAATGTTGTTACATGCAACCAGACAACAGTGAGCAGATCAACTCTATTTGGAAGACAAGTGCTTAGCCTTTTTGACATTTTCAGTCTCTCCTTCCACCTCTGCAGGTCTCCATTCCAGTATCCATTTAAAGAGCTGCACAGCAGTAAATAACATAGAACAACAGTGAATCTGTGTTGCTGTTTTGTCATGTGAAAATAAAGTGTCTGTAGAAAAGCTGTTGCTTGACCTAATCTTCAGGGTTCTTAAGATGCTATGGTAACGCGAACACGAGTGCAGAAAAAGGATCTTTATGTCCTGATTTACTTCCTGAGTTTAGGTCCTGAGGCTCCCTGGACTATTTGGTGGAAGGGTGCCAATGGTTGCCACAAAATGAAATTCAGGAATAAAGTATGAGCTATAGGACTTGTGTCCTGATGTACTGTAACTCTACCCTCAATCATACAAACCAGCCAAAACACTTGGCAGCAACGGGTCCGCTTGTGGCTCGGGCTTAACTACACGTCCATAAAGACGGGTCTTGACTACTTTAAGCTCATAATTCAACAGCAGTCAATTCACACGAGACGGAGACGTGAATAGAGAAGCATCTATTGGGCTGATCTTTAACCTCCAGTCTGCTGTCTGATTCTCAGTGGAGTCCCACTCACTCACTGCTTTTCAAATCCATCAGCACCAGTTAATACAGCTACACGCTCAGACATACTGAACACAGATGGATGATGAGCAGCTCAGAGCATTTCCACATTTAAAGCTCCTCCGCCTAGAAAGGTCTACAAAATGCCATTGCAAATAGCAGATGAGCGTCTGGCAACTGTTTCTTGAACGGCCATCAAAACTCCCATTACTCAGTCTGACGATTGGCTTTTTACAGCAGGACCCAAGGCAAAAGGTGTATTAAACAGTAGACAGCAAATGTAACCGCTCCATCGCCACTTCGTTCCAATCGACTTTGTCCCCGAGTACGCTCTGCTGGTGCGGTTTACAACTGAATTTTTTTTGTGCCCTTTTCAGTTAAAGCTCTCAACTTTAAGCTTCTCCTTCAAAGGGAGAGTCAGTAGAAGAGGTTGCGTTGTTTTTTTTTTATGTGATTCCCAAAGGATTCTGGGAATAGATTGGGTTTGTATAGTGTTACAGTATACAGGGTGTTGGGTTTACGTCTGTAACCCCAAGAGAAATGGCTGGCACATTTGTGAGCACTTTCTGCCCAAGAGTTGTCTGTTCATCTATCAC
>JAPZEB010000004.1:14701617-14725946 GCA_029783705.1 Chaetodon striatus
ATTGGTGACTCTAAATTGTCCGTAGGTGTGAATGTGAGTGTGAATGGTTGTCTGTCTGTATGTGTCAGCCCTGTGATTGTCTGGAGACCTGTCAAGGGTGTACCCTACCTCTCGTCCAATGTCAGCTGGGATAGGCTCCAGCACCCCCAGGACCCCCAACATTATAAGCAGTCATGGAAAAATGAGTGAATGAATAATTTTAGTGTGCATAGAGCCATCATATTTTCACATCTAACTGGGTAAATTAAGAGTTTATTTCAACTTAACCAGAGTCGGTGATTGTTGGAAAGTGGAAAGATGAACCAAGATGGCTATTGTGAGTTTTATTTTGTTTTTGCAGACTTTGAATGAAGTGTGTTTTACGATGATAAAATTACTGTTGATTTAAATGGAGTCTGGGTTAGGTGATGGCGATTTCGAGGCTGTTGCTCATTAAACAAAAAGGATCTTACTCTTTAACAAAAAGGTCTGTCTATGTAGGGGTCTTTCCATAACATTGTCAGACACTTACAATAACAATCTGAGTCTATCAGTGGCAAAAACTAGCACTTTTAGTGGACGTAAATGGCTATGCACAATTGCCCCAAGTGCTTACATGGCATCATGTTTCACTGCTGCCAGCTGCAGCAGTCTCACTCAACACTGGGCCAATTTAAAAAACTGTTTGTGTCACCTGGACGTGAAAACATGAGAAAATAGTCCAGATTGAAAAATACCAACATTACCCTTTAATGGACTTCTTCTTTGATGAATTTAGTGTTTTCCTCTCCCTGACTCTTGGCCATTGTCCTATTATCTATTAGGTCATTTAGCTGCATACTTTTCCAATGAAGGCTGTTGAGCAGAGAGTGAAGGCTCCGTGAATAGAGCTTGTTGAAGTCTTCACCACGCCCTTCTCCTTGTGTTATTTATTTTCTAAGTTTATATCTTGAGTAATAAACTAAACTATAAAATACCAATTTCATTTAGTTTTCCTCACATAAATAAATTAAATGCAGAGTTATAAGTCTACTGTATACTTTTAAAAAAGTTTTCATACACCCCTTAAAATCAAGAAAGGCTTCTGTGGCTCCTGTGAAGCTTTGGTGACCCCTAATGAGGTTCGGGAACCCCAAGATAGGAACCAGTGAGTTAAGTTTTTATGTTGACTGATTTTCTTCTAACCTATATTCAACATAGTAAAGCTGAAACAAGCTATTTCTAATAAATGCCAACAGTAATCCACATTAAACACCTCTTGAAGTATTTTGCAGTAGTTGGAATAAGTGTGTTTTTTCTCTACAGTCTCGTGGATGTAAAACTATCTTGAGGTTTTTCATTACACTCTTACATCAGATCAGCTCTTCCCCTCAATAAGTTCCGGCCAAAGCTAGTCATGTCCGCTCTCAGAGGTGTGTGGGTGGCCAAAATGCCTTCATGCTCAGCTGAGAACCAGCCTGACTGAAATGTCTGTCATTAATATCACAGGAAGATATCACAGGAAGAAAATTCATAGACAGCTGCGAGCACATGATTGGGGAGGAATATATGCTTCAGAATTCTGTAGTACTCGTATTTTCTGACGGCTTTCATACTCATGTGTCTTATTAGAGCTATAATAGAACACCCAGCAGGTTTTAGTGTTGACACAACAGAGCATGGAGAGATAATATGTAGCTCTGATAAAAGGTGAGCTTCAGCAGAAGTGTTTACTCTGTGCTGAGGGTGTGGTCAGTCATCTCTGCCCTGTTGTTGTTTTTCTATCTATCAGAATTGGGACTCGGCTCTTAGACTGATGGAATGTGAAGCCGGTGAAGTTTCCATTTTCTCCATTCTGTGAATCACGTCCACATAAAATTGCCTGCCTCCGAGAAATCCATTTCTGCTTACACTGCTGCGTGCTGGCTTCCTGTGTTTTTGCCATTGGTCGAGGAGGCTGCGGGGGCGTTTACTGAATGTATTTGAGACGATTACTCAGAAGAGATATGGTGTGGTCTGATCCTGACGAGCCTGTCAACCTAAAAACATTGTTGGACGCAGAGGAAGTGAAGACAAGAAATTTATAAAGAGGCTGACAAAACCACAAGTTCTGTGTTTCCCATTCGCCCAAATATTACTGAGAACATTTGAATATTATTAAACAATATCTATGACACATTGTAAGAGAGCCTCAAGCCACGTTTAGGCCGAAAGCTCAGGTAGAAAGAATTTTAGAGTTCAAATTTTAAATCAAATCTGAAAACCTGTATGTATTTAAAGTTAATGATAATACTATATATACTTTGCTGTTCATTTTTTTGGCCTGCAGGATGAACAGAAAGAGAAACCTACCAGTCTGAGTGAAATATCATCACATGGTAAACCAGTGCTGAGTCCAGTGATTGCCTATAAAGATAAAATAACTTTCGTGACGGTGACAGCTCATATCTGTCATCACTGACCTTTGCTTTTTGATAAGATCTGATAAAATGTCCTCACCCAACAGCCATTAAATGGCAATCAACTTTATGGTTATTTTACCTTAACTTTTACATTTTTTTTAACCTCAGCTTACCTTTTGTAAAATGCACTGTTCTCCTGTTGTTGACATTGTGGATTTCTATTCATCATGTCACCACCAGGGGGCAGAATTGATTCTAAATTAAACTCAGGCCATCTGATTGATTTGTAGTGAAGTGTTAGCTTCTTTTTTACACCTGTGCAGGTTTACCCACATTTCTATGATAAATGTAAGTATGGTTATGGGCTGAATATAATGTGTTTAATAGAAGGAGAGGGCATTTTCATCATGAAATTGTCTGCAGCTGAATATTTTTCTGAGACAAGTAAGATTAACAAATGGCATTTGGAGCATAAGGTTAACCACACATGGCAATATAATCTCCAAAAGTTTTTTTTTCTTTAATTGAACATGATTATCTGACTGTAAGCCACTGAGATACTTTTCACATCTGTATCTCTCAGCGCCGCCTCCTCACTCATTTGGTCTCAGTGAATAAAGCAGTTATTTCCTATCAACATGAACAATTGGCAGTGACCAGTGAACAAAAGAAATGTAAGATTATTGGGACCAAATGTTAGATGTTGGAGTCAGCAGAGAGGAGATAGAGGCTGCCGCCGTGCGGTTTGAGCTGCTCTCAGACAGATAATGTGTGTAGTCACCCGCCCTCTCCCTCCCGCCCCCCCCTCCTCTCCCTCTGCCTCCCACATCAACACCATCCCTCCGGGCAATATGAGACGTCTGGGAGAGCAGAGGGGTGAAACTGGAGAGATGGCGCAGTCACTGGCCCATGTAATAGAACGATAGAGGAGTGTGCTGGCGTGGACGTGCGCACACACACAAACACACACATGCACACTCACATTTGTAAGTTACATGTGAATATGCTGAGCGGTTTGATTTGGGGAGTGTTTAGACGGCGGAGGAACCAGCAGTCCGGCATTAATTTGGGCAGTAATTGTTTTCTTTCTTTTAGGTCTCACAGCACTTTGTGCGTTTTGCCACACATTATTAAATTTTAGGGTTAATTTAGTTCTAATAAAATAACTTTTCTGAATATAAAGTGCTTCAAAACAAATACAGATCAAACGGAAATGATAAAAGCTGTGCTTAAAACAATGTGGACACACCAGTGGGACTGCAACTAATGACTTCTTATTTTTGGTCACTTGATATTTTTGTTTTTAATTACCAATTTACTCTAGAAAAAAAGTAAAAACTGCACATCATTTCCCAAAAGCCAAGGTGACATATTTAAAGTAGTTGTTTTGTCAAGCAACAGTCAAAAAATATTCAACTTGAAACAGGGAATGTTTGTTATACGACAACTGGCTTAAGCGATTAACCAGTAATAGTTATTTGAAACACTTAGATGGTGCAGCTTGGACACATCATCCCAGGGTCATAGTGTGTTTCGGGTCTTAGATCATCAGACACCCTCACCTGGGCGACCCAGCCGGGGGTGATCAGTCCCGGCTTATGTCCAAGCAGCGTGCTACACCATGGATCTGCCCTCTTATCAAATTTGTTAGCATTTGAATCATCCACCCTACGCACTAATTATAGTCAATGAGAAAGTCACATTATTGTAGCTGACTTGGGAAAAGTAACACTATAGGAACTAGGACACGTTAAATTAGTGTGTTGGATTTAGTGCAGTCCAGCAAATTGAAACCGAATGAAACTTCTGTCATGTTCCAAGTATGTAGAAGAACTAGCTGACCAGGAAACACGAATGGCCGTATCTAGAGCCAGCGTTTGGTGTGTCTGTTCTGGCCTACTGTAGAGACAACATGGTGAACGTCATAGAAGAGGACCAGGCCCCCAGAAACAAACTTGCTGGTCCGTCACACGATGCCATCGGGCCCAAAAAGACAGTGTCACGTAGATTTACCTTGTGAAAGCGATGTCTGTAAATCAGTGGATACATTTTTTTGAGTGTCACAACCCACGCAAAATGACTTCGGTGCAATAACATTTTGAAAGTCTTGATAAGCCACACAATTAAATTATTTAATCCCTATTCAAGTTAGTGGAGGGCTACACCGGAAGTTATGTGCTTTACTCTGTGGGCCTTACAATGCGAAAGAACCAGGTAATTTCACACCACGGAAATGGAGCTTTTTTGGCTTCATGTGCCACCCAGCATTTTTCTTAAGAATGCATGGGGGCCCACCCTCAATGCTGCAGCTCTTTTTATTTATCCATGAAGAGGACTCACTCTGTATGTGTATATAAACAGCTCATTTTAAGGTAATAAAAAAAACCCAATTCTTATTTTCAGGTGGGACAAACTAATAAAAACATAGTTATGAATACTATATCCTCCTGAGACATTGTGTCCTCATATGAGGACATCACATTTTGGGTTTAGTTGACCGTATACTTCATTCTAATAAACTTAGACCTCTTGTCCTCATTGGTGAACACTTTCTATGCCATCTAGCGGTACTAAGAGCACAATACACTTATCTATATAAAAAGGTAGCCATCTCTGCAGTCGATCCCGACACAAAAGTACCGACAAGGTCCAAAACCTGATCACATTTGATGTTTAAACATGTTTATTTATGATTATTAATGTTTGTAGTTTGATATGGAAACAAATTTGACCAATTTTAGCAACAGTGAAGCTGAGACGCTGTTAATTAGGAAGTACTGGCTTGACGACATTGGGACCTTACTGTTGTCTCATTTGAGGACACTGGGACTTTATCATCTTGACAATGTTTATACTTATTGGGTCCTACCAATTCCGAATAGTCAGGAGAAATCAAAACTGCATACTAAACAAAAGTCTCAGGAGGTTACATAGTAAGCTTTTACCAAAAATGCACGTGTCTGGGAAGCACTTGGCATACGACTTGATAATGAGACCTGGATCATACTGCACAAGTTGTGTAAGAGTTTGTAAACGAATATAGTTTTGCTCTCGTTAAAGACAATCCAATCAATCTAATAAACAATACGTCGCCAATTTTGTGGAAGCATTCGAGAAATTAAAGGTTTTCTTCATGATTTAACGGTAACATGGCATGACGAGTCGATTTACACATGGCCATTTTGTGGGTGGTGTATTCCTTTGCCAAAATGGCTGCAGGTCCATTTTATATAGGAACATGTTTCAGGTAATGATAGAAATGAATACGTACACATTTTGGAATCAAATATTTATTTTTATTTTAGTGGTGCTGTAACTGTAAGTTTGCATTTAAAGCAGCTGGGGCACTTATTTCCTCTGATTCATCCCACCTTGCTGTACGTGGGTTCCAGTAGTTTAACACTGGGTTACTCCTCAGCTTACACCATAAAACCCTCGTAAAAACAATTAGTCCTCCCTCTCCATGGCTCCCTGAATCTGATCGCATTTACATCTGACCGCACACCACCTTACTCTCTCCCTCTCTCAGTTTTTACCAAGTCATTTGGAAGACAACAGCGCTGGAGTCCCTCATGTTTGGAGGGTAGCCCAGAGTGTTTTCTCCTGCATTCATATTCTGCTATGTCAGCTCCACCTGCAAGCTCCAATAAATTAAACACAGCCAGGTTCACTAGCAGTTCAGTCTGTGGGAAAAATTATTAACATAGAGAGCTTAATGTAGACTATGTCATAAATCTAGTGGAAAACAATAGCTTGTAGGTGTCAGGGTAGCTTGCCTTGAATGGATTCAAAGAGCCTCAAGGCCGGGGAGTGTATTGTGACTACATCGCAGAATATTAGTTACTCTAAAACATACAACGGATACGGGTTGGCTCACTGTATAAGGCTCACTCAAGCTGATACACTGCCAGCGCACTCGTCAAAACCCAGAAGTTGCAAGCCGAGCCAAAACCGAGGCTCAACCGAGGGCCTACTGCTTCCAATGCCAGAAAGCACAGCTCCTTCTCATTAGCAGCAAGTGGTAGATCAATACCAAATGGTAGGCTGTTTCCACAGATACAGCGAGAGGGATAGAGAGAGGGAGGGAGAGAAATGAAAGAGCGAGAGAGACTGCATTAAACATTGATGGGGCCTTGCGCTACAGATCGATAAGGCAGCCCTCTTCACACAATTACACGTCAGCAACCAGTCGCATGATACATCACATAGACACGCGTGATTGCATATTGCTCGCACTTGGGCAAAAAAGCATCTATAGTACGAGAACGCAGAGAAGAAAGAGCGGCAGGAATGGATTGGACAATCTCTCCACCCTCTTTGAGCCTTTATGTATGACTTTAATTCTACAGTTTGCAACATGTCTGTGTAATTCCCCCCTTTGCGGCCACATCTGTATGATTGTATGGCTGCTGGTCGATAGAACATGTGCTGCAGCGCCTCTCTGAAGCTCCCTGGCTCCTTAGTCAATATATGGCAGACAATTCTCCACGGATTCCCCTTCCCACCCCATAACACATCTTTTCCATTCATCTCTCCTTTAACCCCCCTCCCTCCACTATGTCCTCCTGTTCAAGGATGCTGGTACACTTTGTAATTCAATGAGACAATCATGTCCAGATGCTGGATGCTGGGCTGAGAGGGCCTTCTCTTTGTGATTGTGGCAACAAACTGAAATAAGATCCGAGGGCCTTGAACGACATTATTTAAGAGGGGTTTATCTTTTCTCTGAAATGGAATCAAGATGGGAGGACAAAGAGTGGGAGATATCGAAGGGAATAGACAGACAGAGGGAAAGACAGAGATGAAAAACCAAAGAGGAGAAATCAGCGGGATTGAAATGAGCACTTAACAATGATGAAGCCCCATGGCAGCCCGCTGAGCCTGGCATCTTAATACGGGGCTGAAAACAAAGTGACAAACAAACAAGAGTAAAGGCTGCTGCGTCTCCCAAACTAATCAGCCGTCCACTCGGGGGATTTATGAATAAAAAGGGAACATTTTTGACGGAGTGAAGTGTTTTCTGAACAAATCGTGTGGAAGTTTGTCACACAAACAGACACCATTCACTGACTGCGCCCTGGGAAATCACACACAAAAAAGACTGTTTACTGGACTGGAAGGTAGGACCAGCTCAAGTCCAACATGGTCGAGAGCACTGAGCTGATTTGAAAACTGTGACTGGGTTTATGGCACAGCACCGCTTCGGGCTAAAAGGAATATGAAAGAGGTGATATCTTTGATTGAGTCACCGTGTTCGACAGGGAAGACAATCCTTGCGAACACAGATGTGAGACTTTTCTAATCTGCGCCACACTAAAGCTGTGTCACTCATACTGAAGGGCTTTCGCTTTAAATAGAAGATACAGAACAGTCAACAGAAATACATCAAAAGAAATATGTTACTTCTATGTCTCCCCGAAGACAGCAATGACAATGTGGCTGATTTGAAAATTGAACAGAAAATAATCTGCCATCCTCTGAGACATTAGTGGGGAGTGATGGGATACACAAGTCCCGCATCGGTGAGCCACAGACAGAATAAATGAACAGGCTCACAAATCACATATCGCGCACACACAAAAATGTATTAACAGCGTTCTGGGCTCGCAGACACTCGCCCTGGCTGAGTGAAAATAAAATTTTGCAGCATGAAAAAGACCAGGTCAGTGCTGGGGACAAGAGAGAGAGCCAGGAGAGATGAGAGGTGGGGACTCACAGAAGCCAAAGTGAGATCAGCAGCAGATGTTAGAGAGAATGCCTCGCAAGATAGGAGGATGAATATACATGCGGTATCTGCAGGACCTGATGAAATTATCCCATCATCACAGCAAGGTGACATTCTCTTGGCCTTACACATCTGGGCTGCCACGTCGCATAAAACTTAAGATTCAACCTTGCGGCGCGCGGTGGGCAGCCACACTCTCTTTCCCCACTATTACCGGTTTGTAATAGAGTTGCTGAGGAAGGGAAGCAGGAAAACACAACAGCCCCCCCCCCCGCTGCCTGAAGCGGGGTTGGCAAACACAGACAGGTACACAGTCAATGCACAGCCAGAGGCTGGTGACAACAGACTCACACATCTAATCATATCTTCGTGGTCAGTCACTCATTCAGCTACAGGCCTGAGACAGATACAGCACATTTATACATACACCCCCCCCCCCCCCTACACTTCACACCTCTCTCTTTTTCTTTTGCCCTCCTTCTCTCTCTTCCTTTCCCTCTCCTGGTCAGGGGGAGAGAGGTTAGGCACATCATTTGCATTCATTAACATTACATTAGCAGACAGAGTGATCTTTAGAAACCAGGCTGCCGGAGAGTGTCATCTTTAATTCATCATAACCCCACCGCCCACCCCTCTCCGCTCTCCCTTTACCTCCACCTTCTTCTCCTCCTTCTTTCCTCTCCCACGCATCCGTCCCTCTTCTCCCTCTTCTCCCTCGCCCTCTCTCCCCTCTACCCCTTAATCCCAGCGCATCCTTTCTCCTCCTCTTCTCCCCGCGTTTCTTCACTCTCCATTTACCACTGTCTTTCATCTTCTTCACTTCCCCCGTCTCTTTTTTTGCCTTCTCGCTTCCATTCCTTCCCCTTATCTTTCTTTCTCTCTGCCTACTGTTAATGACAGGCTACGGGGGGGGTTTGATTTCTCTTCCTGCGTGAGCTCTGTGCAGGATAAGAAGAAGGGACACACCCAAAAATAGACACACACACACACCATATACACCTTATAAGCATCGGTATGGGAGGCTAGATGGAAGCTGAGGAACTCCAGGCTTTACACAGGGCTCTCTGTTGTGACCTGCTGACCTGTGCTTATTACCAAAACCCTTCCAATCAAAGGCCTTAACTCGCATACACACAAAGCACACTCAGCAGCAGAAATATGTGCTTCCTTTCTGTTCTTCTAATGCTTGCAAATGGCGAGTAATTTTCTAGCTGACTGGATGTAAAAGAGAGGAGACCAATGCTTCTCTATATTCGAACCATTACCAGAGACAAATAGGAAGAGGCTAACCAAGAATTAGTCCCATCCTATGGGTCAATTAAAACAAACAACCTAATTTCCTCTAGTGCAAAAGACTTCCAATGAATCCTCGTCCTCTTCTATACTTAATAAGAAGGCAGTAAAGAGCAAACATGGGTAATAGCTTAACCACATAATGGAGGGGCTATGGAGTTTATGCTAGACGTAGAGCAATGCAAACTGAGCAAAGCCCCAAAATATTTCATAACATATGTATCAGTTTCAGGCCAAACAGCGTGGATATTAACATTTCCATGAAAAGGTTAAATTATATCAACATAATCTGGTGAAACATAGTGTTCAGCATTCTGACAAAGGATATGCCATTTCAAATGTCTCAGGTTTTTTTTTTCTTTCTGCTCCTGACGCACACAGCAGAAATATGATCCTCCCCCCACCTCATGTGGGGTTTTTCGGAGTGAGTCTGGCAGTGATGACACCGCTTTGGGAATTCTGCAGTTACTTTAGTAGACCGTCATTTAATGGATTCTCACAGGGACCAATCAACAGCCAGCATTTTCTGTTGTCGTCCCCGCACTCCCTTACGGCAAAGATAACGCTTATCACAGTCCTTTTAAAAAAGAAAATACACAACATGGCATATATTCACAATCATGTAAGATACTATACACGCTGACATGCAGCTCCTGGACTGATGCTTGCAAGCTGTTTTGAGATTTCTACCTCAGTGCTAATTTGGGAAATATTAACCTGAAATATCTCATACATGTGTAATAGCTTTCCAATGATACCACTATGGTGTCTGTACTTCAGACATTAAGGAAAATACATTAAATGACATAATAACTGGCACCGAGCCATGATTTTGAGAAAAGGCCTTAAAAGTTGGCAGCACGGTGGCCACAAAGAGACATGACAAAGCCCATTGGCCTTATAAACCAGGAGGGGTGTACTGAGGCTGTCCCGGAATGGAGAATACACAGTGAAGCCTGAGGACAATATTATCTTGTAGACAGTAAGGTAACGAAAACAAGCATACCCAACAACACGGTGCAGGAAGACAAGAGAATTCTTTATTTCGGTAGAACTATGGCCCGTTTGATGAACGAAGTTAGTATACAGTTAACAACTGACTTGGGACAAAATCATTCACAACTTGGATTAAATTTTTATTAAAAACTCTCAATTCCCGTTGATACTGATTAAAGGAATATAAATTATCAAGAAATTTGACTTTTGACCATTTCAAAAGTAGAGAGTCAACTATTTAATAATAATAATATTCTAATAGCCGAGCCTTTGTTTATTTGAAATCAGGTGAACACCCACTGTCCTGGACACAAATTTGCAATTCTTAGGATAGTGAAGGCACGATCCATGCTACTCTCCCTCTAATTGGCTACTACTTGTTGCCATCTTTGGTTGGATCGGTCAGGTTTAGGAAAGAGAAGAGAGACTCATCAGGATCAGGGTAAGAACGTCAGGCTGAGTCAATCAGAACCAGAGTAAAGGCCTTTGCACACCAAGTCTGTTTTTTCGGCTGCGTTTTTTTAATCCATCATCCGAAAAAAAAATCATTATGTACAGAAACCTTGCACACTGCTCCCGATGTGTTTCATTGTTCTATTTGTTGTGAAAATTTGCAGAACGTAACAACATTAAAAGACACATTTCCTCTTTTGCCTCTCCTCACTGGAGATGCCTGTCTGGCTGTCACCACTCCCTCCCTGCCTTTCATTTGGCACCTCAGCTGCATGAAGGGGCGGAGCTGTCCTCCACCTCCTGTGTGCTGTCCACATACTCCTCATCATCATCATCATCCACCTGAATATTATTATCTGAGCTGTTGAAAGCGAGCTGTCATTTATGAAATGGTTTTGTGCGCCCCGTTCCTCTGTAATGTCATGGCTGTGTCCCGCCACCACAATTTCTTCACTGATTCTTGTTTAATTGTCTCTAAAGGCTTCTGACGGATGTAAAAAACGCAGAAAGTCAAACCTGATGGATGAAAGTTTAAGACGGACTAAAGTTTTAGACTCAGTATGCAAACATGATCCAGACAATGTGAAGTCATATTTATTATTAGAAGTGCATCAATTTCGGACGCATAAAACGGACTCATTGTGTAGAGGAAGAATGACACTGAGTAGAACCAGGGTGCACTTGACAAGGGTTCACTGCTAGCATCATGCCTTTACAAGCTTCAAAATTGCATCTATTTTCTAAATTTGGCAACAAGAGCTTCTTATTCCGAAAGCTAAGACTTAATTTAAAATCAAACAAAATCCCAAAAATGACCAAGAATTTAGATACCGCCATAAATTGATGTTCATCCAGAGATGAGCCGATTTGATAGAGCGCAGCACATATCTGTTTTACAGCCAATAAAATGTCTTCTACAATGGAAAAAATGTGAACATCAGGGAAAAAAAAGCGTAGTTCACATATGCTTATGTACTCCATTACTATGCAAGGTTAATGCTTACATACATGCTTATTGGGCTGCAAAACACGTAATGCTGAGAAACTCAATATTAAACCATTTATATCTCACAGTAATGAGCCCGGGATCTGCTAAAGTTTGCTGTAACAGCAGACCAGCAGCAGTGACCAAGCAATAATCCAGATGGAAGCAGCGCTAGCCTCCCACAACCATCACAATACTCATTACTGCTGATATTACCTCAGCCAGCCTGTCTGCTTTTAAGAAACCTGGCAATTTGCTGCAGTAAAATGAGGTAATTACAACTCTTATCAGGCTCCTCACCTTACAAAACAGCATTCAGGGAGAGGGAGACTACTCCCCAATGGTTCACTGGCTGTGGAACAAGGCTTTGGCTGGCTTCCCAATCACTCAGCCACACCCACCCACTGTCATTTATTCTCTTTGCCACTCCTGCTCCTCCCAACTCCCCTTTCTTTCCAATAAAAACATTAAAAGCTGAAATTTGATCACTTTAATGACACGACTAAAAGAATTCCTCGATCAATGCCCCAAATTAAAAGTGCAGAGTGGCTGACGTGAACCATGAGGGCCCGAGGAGTATCACTTTACAGCACAACTGTGCCAAAAAAACCCTCCTCTGCTTCCAAAATGGAGTATAAGAGAAGGAGTACTAAACTCTGTGTTTATGTTGGAGAGCTAGTGTGAAGAAAAAAAGGGGGCAATGTAATTTAACCTTTTCCCATAAGGAGAATAGCTCCACATTGAAAGTCTATCCACTATGGCTTTGACATTTCTAAACCCCACAAATGAAAGTTAGAAGTTAGCCTATCATCACTTCTGCTGGCTGGAGACACAAGTGGACTGACGGAGAAGAACCGTGTCCAGGTCGCTCTGGGATTGTGTGCCGCTGACATTTAGCGGCATAAGCTATGGCTAATAGGCTACGAGGGGTGAGTTAAAGCATCTTTGTTTTTCAAGCAGACCAGGAAATAGTGCTGAGTGCACAAAATCATGTCACTCAATTACCTCCCGCTGCAGTCCTTCACTCTAATTAAGACAGTAAGGATTGTCATTAGCACACAGCGTGTGTATGTGTGTGTGGGTGTGTGCACATTGTTGTGAGCGTGAGGCGGGAAAGAATCACAAAACTAAGCACAAAAATAGAGAGAAATAAAAGAATCAATAAAGTCAATGTCAAATATGTGCACAGTGTCTCTGATGGCATCTCGGCGTGACTCGCCTGGTTGCATTTTATAACGACTGGGGGTTAGGAGGGCAAAGAAATAGATAGAACTGGCTGTCCTTTTCTGTCGCACACTTGAACTGAGATAACCATCCAGTAATATGTGGAGCCAGTATGGAGGGCAGCGAGAAACAGAGAGAGATGCAGAGATAAAGAAAAAGAGAAAGCGGGCAAAAAGAAGGGAGTGAGATAGAGGGAAGGGAAGAAGGAAGAAGGCTGCAGTTCTTATGAAGGGAAGATATCGAAGAAGATATGAAAGGAGTAATCGGAGAAACACTGCGACGGAGAGGGCATCATGTGGCAGCGCCCTGCGTTATCTTATCCAGAAATGGATCTAACCTTAGCTGAACACAAGAGTCACATCATTTCTTGGAAACCAGCTGACCTCATTTCTGTCCTGCTGCCTGAATGTACAAAGACATGCTCTGTTCTTGTGTGGCACTTGAAATATTTATGAACAGTAAAACACAGGAACACAGAAAGCTGTCTCGCCTTAACACGTTCACGAACATCACGCCAACAACAGCAAAAGGAGATGCATGAAGGGATAAAAGTCTCACATGTGCATGCAGAGACAGACACGATATATGCGTGCTTACTACACCTATTAAAGGGATAGTCTGGATTGTCTGAAGTGGGGCTGTATCCATAGTTAGTGTATTTCACACAGTGATTGGGGGGCAGCAGCAAAACGCATTTTAGCCACCTAATAAAAGTCCCACCTGAAATAATTTATAGCAGTTTAAGTATCCACCATGTTGAGAGTATTATCACCTCTTTACCTTTCTGTCAGACAGCCCGTTCCAGTGGTGAGGCCGTGTATGCCTTTAATTCCCCATCTATTTGTAACCGATGTGTAACTGTACTAAGTTTACACTCCAACGCATCATCTGTCATATCTGTTCATATTTTGTTGCTGCTTTCTTATGTATTCATATTTTTTTCTGTATCTATTTTGGGGAGCTTCTATTTTATGGAATTCGTTTTTTGTTGTGTGACCTCTGACCTTTTGGTGATGTCATTTCCTGTAGATTCGCTCTATCTTCCTCACTCGTTTTCTGGACCCCATGAGGAGAGGTAGGTGAGGTGTGTTCCTGCCTATAAAGCTTTAAAATGCAATAAAAACACTAAACAGAGGTGCAAACTTTACATGGCACAGGTCACACATGCCGCCTGTTGCTGGCACATTTATTTCAGTGTGTATTTATGTACTTTTTTTTTTTTTTTAATCAGTGCAGCACTTTCATGGAGAACGCTAAGTTACCGATCTCAAGGTAAGCTAAAGGAGCATGACAGCAGTTTTTCGTGCAGGTTGTTGTGCTGTCCCGTGTTTTTAAAGGTGTGTTTGTGGAAAGGTGGTCATGAGAAGTTGCCGTACTGATTGCACAAGTATGTAAGCTCCCTATGTTGTTTTTCATGTTAGTTTGTTATCATGAAACATTAAAAAAAATAGCTGTTGATGGAAGATAACTCTTAAATTGCACTTTGTTATTGTAGCTACACAATCTGAAGGAGAAAATGATAAATGTAACAGCTCTCGCTCATTTTCTGGACCCTGTGAGGAGAGGTGTGTTTGTGGAAAGCTGGTCATGAGGAGTTGCTGTAATGATTTTAATGTGTTTTGCACAGGAGAGAGAATAAATCCCCCTGGTCTGCAAGGCAGCAGTCATACTTGTCTCCTACCTCATCATCCACGAACGCAACACAGAGTTTGTGGCAAACCAAAGTGTCAGGTGAGACCGGTTGCAGATGCTCTCGTCAAAGCCACCAGACTCTATTGACAAAAACAGTAATTTAACATCACAGAATGTAGGACCTGCTGGTCTACTGCTGCCTCGATCAGTATGTTTCAGTTATTGTGTGGTGAATCTGAACTAACCCATATTATCTAAACACCAAAGTCACACAATAACACAAACAACTGACTGAGGCAGCTGTACACCAGCAGCTCCTGTGTTCAGTGATGTTAAATCACTGTTTCTTTCAATGGAGTCTGGCTCTTAAGAGAGCAATAAAACAGCTTCACTTCCCTACTGGAAATGGCTGTCTGGCAGTAAGGTAAAGCAGGGAAATATTCTAAATATAGCATACACTTAAACTGATATTGATTTTTTTTAGTTGGGCCTTTTATTACGTGGCTAAAATGCGTTCTGTTGCTGACTCCTGCACAGCAGTACATCGCTATGCTTCCTTGTCAGACTCCTGCGTGTGCTGACTGACATCTACCCTATGTAATACACTGACTATATAGAAGTACCTCATACAACCCCGCTTCAAAAGATCAGAACTATCCCTTTAAACACAGCAGAGCCCAGCTGCGCCTCCTGTCACCTCCAATGGGACACTCAGAGTCTGACTCAAAAGTTTGGGTGGCATTTATTGGAGCAAAGTTACAAACTTCTCCTAAAAATAAAACATGAATACAGCGTGCCCTTTAGGACCCAAAAGAATAACTTAACTCTTATTAACCTCTGTCACTGCTACTTTTCTCCCCAAGAATGAGGACAATGTACCCCTGCAAAGTAATAAAGAAGACTGTGTTCACGGGGTGGAGGCAAACACCAGCTAGCTATATCCAATCTCATTAAATGCCGTTGTTAACCATGTTTGGATGCACCACAAAATTGACTCCCGCGCCCTGAATAATTCCCCCATTGGCTGAGAGGGAAACAGACAAGAGAGAGCACAGGAGAGTCGGCGAGAGAGACAGAGCCTTGAGGGTTTGACGCCGTGCTCTCCCTCCATCTCATCTGTGGCAGTAAAAGAACAACCTTCAACCACCTTGAACCCACTGGAGCTGAATTTCAATAAAAGTCAAATTATCACCCGCGCCCATGGGGCTCGGGAAAGGCACTAAGCCTGAATTGACTGTGCATATAAGACGATTTAACAGTCATATGGAAGTGTGAGTGAGTCAATCATATGACGCACTTCTATTTCTCACTGAGAGGCAGTCTCAGCGGTGAGCGGTGGTTAGTGTACCCTGTCGAGAGAGGGTGCCACTGGGATGGATCGCTGATTGTTTTCCGTGAGTGTGAGCGTGCCCGAGTGTGTGTGTGTGTGTGTGTTTGCCGGCACTTGTGTGCGAAAGCACATATGCCAACATGCGACTGGGAAAGTGTTATTCAATTTAGCTGCTGTTCTCCCTTGACCGATGTAGTGAGATCCAGGTAATTGATGCCTCAGTTTGGTATTCCCCAGCCGTGTGCTCCTCACCACAGGGACAGTGCTGGCTAAGCCGGTGTGAATGAGAGGAAACGCGCGGTGTGATCTCACTCCTTTAACCGCGAATGAGGTGTTCTTCTGGGATCTCGTTAGTGCAGCTCCACCACACACACACACACACGCGCGCACTGCTTCACCAGCAGCGCACATACATACGCAGATACATCCCAAGAGTCTGGCTAAAGTACTGGCGACCAGCAGACATTCTCAGGTTGAGATCACCTCTCATTCCCCCCTTCATCCCTCTCTATCTATCTCCATAAAAATGCCAGTGGCCTCTCCAAAGCCTCCAAGCAAACACAATGCTTTCCATTAAAAGCAAACACTAAATCCACCTTCTTGCAGCATATGCTCACATGCCTGGGGAAGTCTATATATTTTTGGAGATGGGCTTTGCTTTTCCTCCGGGGCTTTGCTGGAGCCTGCATTCAGCAGAGGGGGAATAAGAGATAGAAAATAGTCCTGAGGCTAAAAGAAAAACTTTCAGCAGAGGATCTTGACCTTATAGCGTGAGGCTGACAGAGGCGGGTGAGACTCTCCAATGAGAATCTATAACAAGAGAGTAGGAAGGAAAGAGAGATAATTTTTACCTCTAGGGAGTAAGAGTGAGACAGACCTTTTTGAGTATATTTGTCTGCAGGTCTCTCATCCTGCAGTGGAAAACAGCACATGCCCTCTCTATGCTTTTCAGTGCTTCTTTAGAGTCGGGGAATGGAGACCGCAAAAAGAGGAAAAGGCTGATTCTTTTAGTTTCCGGGAGGAATCTGTGTTTGATGTCCCTCTATTTGATGCTGCTGTTTTTATTTCCACCATCAACCTGCCCACCATTTTCCTTTGTTTCCTTTTTCTAATCAGTCGTTCATTCTCTTTACCTCTCCTTCCCTCTCTCCTCACTATTCTTCCTCGGAGCTACTCTGAATGCAAAGCCATAGCTCAGTGAAACACTGAACTCTTGTGGGAGAGCAAATGTCATTTCACACACATTACAGTCAGTCTGTTTTGCCACAGGGAGGGTGTGGGTAATTTTGATCTCGTGCCGCCCACACACACACACACACAAACACAAGTGCATACACACACTGTATCTGACCTCATCTGATTTGGCATCCAGGATGCCCGGGTGCTTGAGCTTTGGCCCAGAACGCAGCCCCAAATGTCACAGCTGTCCAGTGACACTAGTGGGGAGCGCAAACATCAGCCATCCCTCCGGCCCTCTCTGCTCTCTCAACAGTAGCTGTGCCAGTACTAGCTGTCATCTTTTAGGCTCCATCCACCAACACCACCAACATTTTCCTTTTTTTTTTAACCTGCCATTTCAGATCCCCCGATCCCTGTGTTGATCGCTGACGTAACAGGGACAACATGGGTGGATCAGAGGGTGAGCGTCTGCGTGCAGTAAGACAGCCTGTGGTTACCCTCTCAGTTCAAGTTCTGCCAGCCAGAAAAAACAGAGAGCTCCCAGCCATCGCTGTACTCGACAGCCCCGCCAGATGAGGCTGTTTGCTGGTGCGATGTGAGGTGTGCTCCAGGAGTCAAAGTGCGACACTCTGCTCGCTGCTCTACAACGGTGCAGCTAAAGAGCCGAGACGCCTCGTTAAATATGTAGTGCCACCGACCCACTTCAAGCTGTTCCTTTTACTTCACGCGTAAGAAGCAGTGGCAGCAAAACACTGCTGCTCACTTTGCACACTCGGAAACACACACACATTCACGCATCCACACATGCACGTGTAAATAGAGGCAGCTTACGCAGCTGTAAAAGCTGCTCCAAGCTGTTAAATTATTTCTCCAGTTGTATGTCACTGGGTTAGAATAGATGCAGGTGTCTGTCCTGTGTGGGTGTGAGTATCTGTTGGTATTGTAAATAGCTCTGATGGGAGACACAAGTGGTTTGCAGGTGTTTGGAGAGAACAGCACCCCATCAGGACCTACTGTATTTTAGATGAAATGGCAACAGTGTTGTTGTTGGAGGGAATAAGTGCACCTTTGGGTGTGTTGTGTGTGTAGGAGAAAGTTAGCATTTGTTTCAAGCTGCTTGGAGGGCAAGGTTGGAATTTACTGTGCATCTGTGTGCTAAAGCACTTAGACAGCCGCAGCAGTATGAAGCAAAGGCACAGTCACGGTTCATACTACGGTTTAGGAGCCACGGTCTGTGCGAGTTTGGTACAGTGGGGAAAAAATGCACAAGGGTATGATGATTTTTGTTTAGTTTGAATATATGTTGGTAAAAGTGTCAGAGACAGATAAAATCCTCTTGCTGGGGACTGAGGCAGCATTTTACCCACCAGAAACTTTGGTCAACTATTTTCATTATAGAAATAAGGACCTTTAAAACACCTCTATTACACTGCATGAAGACCAGACAAACACTTTCCTTAAAGGTAACGGGTCACAGAAGCCTATAAAACTGAAAAGCATCTTTTAATGTTATGAAATTGAAAATAGAAAAAAGAAAACGTGCATTAGAAGAGATATGGAACTGCACGACGTAGAATGAAAGTTAGCATGTTGTGCTCTCATTCACATGCCCTACAACAGTGGTGCAACGCCGACACACACTCTCATGCACAACTTTCTCACATTTACTGTTATAACTGACCAAGTGAGAACCCACATGTGGGTGTTCCACCAACTTATTGTGCTAATCACTCCCACGAATGCTGCCTCCAATTTTTTTTCCAGTGGCCACTTGTGGTACTGCAGCGACTGACTAACGGACAGCTATTTAACAGAGACAGCAAACTAGCTCAACGACATGGCCAAACGCAAGTGTGACACTGAATGCATTAAACTGTGTGGACCTTGAACTAATGACTAAGGCGAAATCTGGACCCCGTGAGGGCCAGTTGGGAACCACTGCTATAGACCACCATTATAGAAGAGACGTCTGTTGTCAGGTAACCTCAAACTGCGAATAAAATCAATAACAATTCCTTTTACTGTGAGTATTTGATCCATGGAGGCATTATATTTGCAAAACTTTCCTCGAGCTGAGAAAAATTATTTTAAAATCTATGGTGTGTAGAGTTCTGTGTAGAGTTCGTCATCCTCGTATGGTGGCGGTCCAGCATGAAGACATGAACCGTTGAAGCCCACTAAAATGGGAGTGTTGTCAAACTGATGCAGTTAACTATACTATACACTTCTAAAGGCAAAACAAATCTAAAACAACCCACAGAGCTGTATAGATTGTATTTGTGAAACACAGAACAAGGCAAGACTGAGGTTGTTGTGCACTAAGGTAAATGTTTATGACTGTTGGCAGTGGTTATTACATATGCATCATTGACCTACTGTATAGTAACCCTTATACATATATGCACACCCCCTTTCAAGATTTAATCGCACAGCAAAGTACGGCAATATATATGAATGTGGAAATGTGTGTACTGTGCAACCTAGATAGCTGTACTTTCATCCTGTTTCTTGATCTTTTGTTTATTTGCTTGTTTTTTCTTTCTTCTTGTTATGTAGTTGTGTTTATGAGTCAGCCCCGGGAAGAGCAGCTGATCTATCTGCATCAACTATTCGGGATTGTAATAAATAGAAATACTAAAAACTCTATCCTTCCTGTGAATTTCCATGTCACTTACATCACTCTGAATCCTCATGTAAATCGGGCAGTGAAACGTGGCAAAAAGCTGGGTACACAAGTGGCAGTATACTGATCCAGAGAAGCGACGATGACTGCAGGTGTTCCAGTCATCTCTGCCATCGACCTGCATTGTGTTGGAAGAGGCAAGCCAGAGACAGATAGAAAAAGAGCCTCGGGAGGTTTCATTACAAATGTTAAGTAGAGCAGAAAGGCTCTGTCTCATCCCCGCAAAAATTAACACTAAGCCTGTGGGGTTCAACAATTCTTTGGCACAAGATCTGTGTTAAGTGTACCACCAGATTTGGTTCATATTTATATGAATACAAAGAATTAGAGACATTTCTTGATTCTTTTGCAAATATTAATAACTTTGGCCATTATTTCCTCTCTTACACACACACACACACACATTTTACACAAATCTGACAACTGTTATGCCAACAATGAAAACGATTCAGTTATTTCCTATGCAGATCTTGAATAGTTTGGAAATGCCTTGAAGCAGTAGGCACCAAAACCTTCCACTGATATCCATACAAATGAGTGGCTCATAATTTCTTTGAGCAAGCCGACTTAAGCTTCTTACTCAATGGCAAAGATCACTACTTTGCAGAGAAAGTTATTTAAATTAATAAATGATTCGACTGGGCTGTCATTTTTGTGTGGAAGAATGAGATCTAAAATATAATGCTAATGCCCAGTTCACAGTACACGACTTTAGCCCCCATTCTTTCCCCGCTGACAGTTTTTGGAGCTCCTTGACAAAACCCCCGAATCAGAGGCAAACAGGCGTCGGCTCGGCACCCGCATAACAGTGCTTAAGCACTGTGTGTGAACTGTTCAAAGACGCAAGCCGAGAGGCTCACTGATGCATCGCAGGCACTTTCCAGATGTCTAGCATGTTAAAAATCTCGAACTGTCGGGGACTTTGTCAGCGAGCTACAGCCAATGACAGCACAAGACACAAACTGAGGTCAGAGACATGCATGTAAGTGTGAGTGTATCTGAAAGGGAGAGAAAAAGTGACAAAGAAAGGGGATGAGAAGGTGGAAGGTGGACTATTGCACGTGATGTTTCTGTAAGTTATTAGCCTAATACCTTGTTCAGAATGCTACTGTGCCACTTTTGGCTTTGATATTTACTTGTAAGCACCGCTTCAACTTTTAGTTGTGGTTCAATCTGCACATCATGACATACTTATCTGGGATTTCTCTTGAGGAAAAATCTTAGTGTGTGACCCCCTGTCACCACTCAGTCATGTAGTGTGAAAACTCAAATGACCTTAGACTCATGATTTCAAGACAGCAAGTTGTGTAGTGTGAACAGTATAATGATCCGATGACTCTGACTTAGGATGAATGCTGTTCTGTTCATTAGTGGTGTCTTCACTGTCTCACAAAAGGCAGTAGTTTTGAGGATTTTTCCAGGATTTTCCCCAAGGTGTCGAATCCTTTTTCTTTTTTTATTTAAAATGTATTTAATGAGGAAAAGCTTCATTGAGATTAAGGGCGTTTTAAGACTTGGTCGTTTTCAGCCCTCTAAACAGACTCAGATCAGTGACTCAACATTTTTTGTGCATATGTGAACACTCCAAGAGAACTCAGACCCCTCTGAAGTGAAGCTTACTTCGGTTTGCTTTAAGTCCACGGTGCGGTTCACAACCTGTGCCTTGTGAACACAGAGTGCTCCGGGTTCTCTTTGCTCTTTACCATTATATTTAGCCCTCTAGATCACATGCTATTGCACTGGGACGCTTGCAAGGACGCAGGACCAGGAGTAATTTGATCCATGGAAGATACTGCACGTCTCTAGATGTGGAATGTAGAGTATACCAAATGGCGACAGTCTACAGCACAGAAACGCAAAGGTTTTCCTCCAACTTTTTTGAAAGTGAGGGGCTTCATAACCAGTGTCACGCCAAAGTAAAAGAAAATAAACTATGTCGATATATATCATATACTATAGGCTACAGTGTGAACAGAAAGAGGACTGAGGCCTCATCAGAGCTGAAGTGGACCAGAAAGAGAACTGAGTCCTTTTTCAAATGAACTGACAATGTGAACACAAAAAGGACTGAGTCCCATTTCTGTTCATCCACTTTTTGGTCCACTTTAAGAGGACTGAGTTCAGTTTGTTAAAAAAGGACTATATGTGAAAACACCCTTAAAATCCCCTTTACAAGAGTGTACTAGCCTAGACAGGCAGGGGCATGTTAAACACAATTTCAGACATACAACACAGCCTGTCACAGGTACACACAATAAAATTCCAGAATCACAGCACAAGTATACCAAAATCAAAGTCATCATAACCTGCATCACAAAGAGGCAAAACACTCTGTCAAAAGCATCTCCAGCCTGATACACCTTCCTCCAACTCCTTCAATCTATTTCTGAAAACACTTAAAGAGACAAGCACCCCGAGACCAAAATCAGTGTGAATGATGATGCCGACATATCACTTATTCAACGGTTCTGTGTCATAACTATCTGTTTATTACTGCTTGTTAGCTTGCTCTGTATTGAGTGAGTAAAGAGAACAACAATAGCCTACTTAATGCAACAAGGCATGCAACAGATCAGAGTGACAGCGCAGTTTAAATTCCCCTTATTGAAGTTCAGGGCAAGGCGTGTTTTGTTTTCACACAGTAAATTTTGAACTTGAACACATCATTGCAGATCGAATCATATTTTCTTTTCCCACGGTATCTGGAGTTTGAAATAAAAAGTAAGAGCCCTTATGCGTCAAGGCGATATCAGGCTGTTTTTAGAGATGTTGTTAGGGAGGGAACTAACTCCACATATCTGCAGTACGTGTATGCCATAATACTCGTGAGCGATTGAAAAACAAAACACAGTGTACCTTTAGTCATAAGCTTGGTACATACAGCAGTTGTATAAATAAGATAAAGCACAAAACACTGTGTACAACGGTGGCAAGAACAAAGATTTCACCCACTATTATAAAAAGGCAATTTTCCAAATGTTTGCCAGTACACACAGTACATTTCATAAAATGATTCTGCTCAGCCTTAAGTGTATGCCGAGCAAATATGACTACCGTTTCATGAAGTGTTTGTTATCTGCGGTTATGCGGTTATTAATGTAGATAGGTGTTGGAATGACTCCCAGAGAGTTTTCACACACACTACTACTTCTCTTTTCTCCTCCCCAGGGGTGTTGTTAGCCTGTGTGTCCCCTGACGCCTCGCTCCGCATAATGAGGCTGACAGACCAAAACAAACACAGGTACAGAACATAGGTAGACGAAGAAAAAAAAACACACACACACACAAAAAAAACTGCAAGTAGAGCCAGAGGAGATGTAGGAAGGAGGTGGGCAACTCGCTATCTTTGGCAAGACCTATGGCTACTGCTGTGGTGGCTGTGGCTGGCTGGGGTAGAGTACGAGTCTGTGAGTCACAACACTGTTATTCTCCCCTGCCTTTTGCATCCCCATCCTTTCTTTTTTTTCCCTCTTTTTCATTTTTTTCTGCACCGCTGTACACAGACGCAGTTGGTCATGGTCTCTGTAAAGGCATAGGGCGATAATTGATGGCGAGATAATGCACTGCGCTATCTCCTCTTTCTTTATCCCCCCACCCACCCTTTTCCTTCTCTCGGTCTTTGTCCCTCTCCCTCTCTCTCTGTCTCCCCAGGTGTGCTGGTGGCTGGGGCTAAATGATGAACAGAGCCACAGTGTCTGCTGTCTCTAATGGGGACGTTATGCAGGAGGATGGGAGAAGTGCTCGCACCCGGCTCGTAAATCACAAACTCCTGTAGAGAGACTAACTGCAAGGCCTCACTGCTCCACTAACCCTGCAATAGATACACACACATACAAAAGGGGAGGAAAAAAAGCTACACACACACATATGCAAACACATATTGAGTATTTGCATACATAGACCCATGAATATAGACAAACACCAGTACTCAAATGCACATTTGCATTCAGTGCCACACCTAACACGCACATTCAGCATTCAGCACCAGGGAAGCCCGCCCCCCCGTTAAATTTTAATGTTATTATTAGAGTTGGGTATCATTTGTGTTTATTCCGATACTAGTGCCAAAATGATATTTTTAAAACTGTACCAGAGCCAAAACGGAGCCTGAACCAATTTTTATTTCAGCACAAAACAATGGTCAACAACGTGACAGAGCTTTTTTTATTCTCATTGCAAAGGCAAATTTGAACAACATATTACCCCAAAAAGAATACTTAAATATATAAACGATATCAGACAGTTTAAAAAGAGGTACAAAGACAGTATTTTCACAAGGTACAGAAATGATTAGAGGGAATGTAAAGCACACTCAAGGTGATACTGTTGTCGGTATTCTCAATTCGTATTTTCAAATTTATTGTACACATGGGGTAATATTGGTTATCAAGTATTAAGAAGCACGGTGGTGTAAATGTGTGATCGATGCTGATGAGAGTGTATTTATGTAATAGTTTGATTAGCGATGG
>JAPZEB010000004.1:14793428-14811612 GCA_029783705.1 Chaetodon striatus
AACACGTGACATCAATATGTCACTCTTCTCTCCTCCTTCCTAATACTGTTTTCTGTCTCTAGCTACTGCCTTGGCCATTGTTGTGGCCCTTGTTTCCACTGAAAATGCACAAATATATACAACCTATGGGCAAGACACGTGAGAGACGTGTCAAGAAATGCCATACAGCCAATCAGAGGCAGAGTAGGGCGGGTCTTGCCAAGAAAATCTAATAGCAAAGTAGCAAGCAGAATAAACTGATGGAGCAGTAAGTTGCTTCCCCTCGTCTACATGCCTCAGTGTGGCGCTGGTGTCAGTCACATTACTTATCCTCAGTTTTATCATCCTTACTTTTACCCAGACCTCCACAGTCTGCTGCACTTCAGAGCTTTTCCTGTGAAAAATAGCTTGTAACTTTTGTGGATGCTACCACACCACTAGGTCAATTTCACCTTCGTTACTCAGAAGGTAGTGTTGTTACCACCACGCTACTGAGCGTTGCTACAAGTAGCAACACTACTGCCCAACACAGAAAATGACTTCCTTTATTGGTTGATATGCCTTACCTGGCACGGCTCATGCCGTTCCAACACTTATCCTCAGCTCCTGTTCCAGTGGCCACTCTGTCACTGCAGAGAACACGTGGGAGGGAAACCCAGTACGGCTGCATGTCCCTCAGTCTTATGGTTACATCAGACACCTGAGGCACAGTTGACAAGAGCAAAATTGTGAGGCTTTTATGCTTTGTTCAAAATCACAGCATGATGGTGCACTCAAAGAGGAGAGTAAGAAAAACTCCTGCTTCCTAAATAACCAACTGCGGTGCTCAGTCATCTGACTCATTCATCCATCCAAGCATTCATTCCCATCTAATCACCCCATAGTTGTCTGTGTAAAGGTGAAATGAACAGCAAAAAAGGTTTAATTGCCCATGATGAGCAATGGCTCTTGCGTCATAAACCTTCACAATGAATGGGCCGGATTAGGCCGTCAGAGAGCAATAACAAGGACACAGATTCAGTCGGGTAAATACTAACCAGTCTGTCCATTTTGCTGGAGCTGGATCCCAACCTGTCCTCCACTGTAACCTTCCCTCTCTTCATGATGTCATCCACTCCTGTGCTGCTGGTTCCCCCCTCTCTGATGTTGCCACATGCCTGGAACAACTGGGGCAGGAGAAAGTGAAGAAAAGTCAATGAATGAACAATAAACAGAGAATACAGGAGAGAGGGATGAATTAAAGGAATAGTGTGTAGGAATTGGAGGCATCTAGTGGTCAGGAATGCAGATTGCAACCAGCTGAAATTTCTCCCATGTGTCAAGCTTGAACTCCTGCTTGAGATTCCTACAGTGTTCAGTGGGTTTTTACTGAGAGTGGAATTGACTGATGGAGCAGCTGACTGATGAAAGTGTGTCAGCTGATAGATCACATGACTCCTTTCTATGCAACCAATTCGTGATCTCATTCAGGGCGCCCTATTTAAACTGCTCTGGCCTGCCTACTGTTGCTGCTTCCTCTGCAAGCTGCTTTGTAACCTGCTCCTCCTTTTCATGTTGTGTCTGACTTATCAATGTCATTTCAGATTGTCATTGATGCTGCTCTGTTCTGTTCCCTGGGGTCTTTGCTGCTGCTCTCCCTGCCTTAGACTTTCCATGTAGGTGCATTGAAGGGCAGGGGGGTTTGCTCTTTCTGGCTCTGGCTTTCTGTGCTTGCACATGGAAGGGCAGAGAGGTGTGCTATCTCCAGCTTAGGCTTTCCAGGTAGTTGTGTGGAAGAGACTTTCTGCATAGGCCTGAGGAAAGGCAGAGAGGCCCCAGAACAGAGCCATATCGCCAAAAGTGTAGAAATGGCTGGGCAACATGGTGGACTCTGTTGACGAGGACCTGCTGCTTATGTAGGTATAAACAGCTCATTTTAAGGTGACGAAAACACAACAATACTTTTTTTTAGGTGATTATACACTAAAGAAGACATATTATTAGGACCTATTATATTATATTCCATGTCTGCCACTACATGCCGACACATCCTACACACTGGACCTTTAAACAAAAGGGTGAAATGAGAAACTTGACTTAGCTCTGTTCTGAAAAATGTTTTAGAGTAGAGTTTGCTCAACTTTCAAAACTTGTGTGCTTTATGATCTAATTCAAGTTACTTGAACTAAAGGCTTCAGACTATCTCTATTAAGTTTATTTTCCTACCATATGCAATTCTTACTCTTTATTGGTGGTGGTGTTAACAAGACGGAAATCTGATGCGGCTGAAGCAGCTCTCTGAATAGAATCCAATAAACCCACACATACAGTACATACACATGCTGAGTGCATCAGCAAAACACTTCGTTTGACTTATCTATGCGCACACAAAGAACCTTTGAGCATGTTGGTACACACAAATCTCTACCTTTAAAAGCCAACAGCGACAAGTGGTATTGGTTATTTGCATGACCTCAAGAGTCAATCACAGCATTGCTCCAGCAGAATGATTCACAGCACAGAAAGCACCACTTGTCCCTATGGGGCTTACGTTTTATAAATGGAGCCAAGGGAATACAGTAAGACTGCAGTCAATCTGTCATCCAATCTGGACTGCTCAGAGGAGCCTCAAGCCTTTGAACCTTCACACATAACTATAAAATAATCCTGTCTTAAGCTTCCACTCATGTCTGTCGGCAGAACTCGTCGGCGTTGTGTGGTTCGCAGTGCATTAAATAATGGACATAAAACATGGTGTTGACTCTGTTACAACAGAGTAGTGGCAGAAAGACCTCATTGCATTCCATATGCACGCCGCAGTTTCTATATCTATGTTTGCCATAGATATTATGGGGAAAGTACGCAACACAACATATGGCTTTTGATGTCAACAGATTATGTAAATAGGAGATAATCTGTCCTACACTGTGTCGACCATAATACTACACCGCAGACATGAATTGACTTCTATGGGATCAACGCAACACTTTTCCCTAGAGATGAAGATCAGAAGCTGAAGCTGTGTGTGATTACCATACTGAACCAGGTCACAGGCAGTCCGCCAGGCTACGGCTCACCTCAAGCCAGCCCGGCTCTTTAACAGCAAACCAGCACAGAGGAAGCTTTGTCTTTCCTCTCAGCATCTACGCTGTTTTCCACCTTCACCAAACAACTCAGTCAGATCTCCACTGCTGCCAGAGCCTTTAAAGGATCATATAAAACTGTTGCTCAAACACCATTAAACAGTGAAGTAAACGCTTGGCTTGCTGGCTCTGTCATGACTCACATCCTTTTATTTTAAATCAGGTATATGGAGCATTGCAACAGCATCAATGTAGTGGTAGGATAGGTGTTAATTGGACATTAAAATGAATGTAGGGGCAATAGGGTGGCACAGTGAGAGGAGACACAGCCTGTGAATTGATGGATGCAGGGTGTGTGTATCAGTATGCACCAAGATTTTTTACCTCCTCACTACTACTTCTACTGCCTTACCAAGTGTGATATGAATATTTTAAAGCCCCTGGAAACTATTTCTCTTTAACATTAAATATTTATGACTAAATAAGCAACAATCAGCTAATCTGCTTCAGTGGGACTATGTGGGTGTGCTTTGAACAGATTTGATTGACAGTCGCCTGGTTACATAAGCAAGCGATCACACAACTGTCATCTCATTTTGATCCCAACACTGCTGAATCCTGATTGGTGTGTGGAAGTGCTTGACAACACGTTTCTATCCAACTGGGACCCACCCATCTGACACAAATACAGAAATCTCTTGTGAGAAAAATTAAAACTGATGCAGCACTTGGCAGTGTGTGTGTGTGTTTATGTAGGAACACCTGGCTAACAGAAAGAGGCAATGAAATAGGTTTTCAGTAGGGCTGCACCGATCGTTTTCAGTTCCGATACCAATACCTGGTTATCAGCTGATACAGAGAACTGTATGCGTCACTGTGTGGAAGTGACCGGGATCATTCTTTCATGTGTAAGGCAACATCGGGATTGACTTAAAGCTGTAGTTGACACAATTTTTTTTATTTCACATTCGCTGAAACTGTCACTATGTCCTCAGCACTAAATGAGACAGACAATCTGTAAAAAAAAAAATCATATTCCTCTGCCTACTCTATCTCCTTGTGGATCATCTAATGGCCTTACTACATGTGAACGAAACAACCAATCAGAGCTGAGGAGACTATAAAGCCCAGTTCAGTCCAAAGATTTGTGCCGAGACAAAACTGTTTTGGAACATTGCATAAAAATGTTGCAGCGGTGTGAACTGACCGTCTGAGCTTGACTCAAGCCAGCTGATGGTGTCACCTGCAACTCCGCTGGACAAATCGCCAGCGGCTGGTTTTAGAACGTAAAGCACACCACCGGTTTCTACATCCAATCAACATGTAGTGAAGTCCGCTGGTCAAGTCAAAATGGCCGCTGACGGTCATCCTCACTTGTGCTGGTGTCGCACAGTGGGTCACTACGGAGTTACAGAGAGTTGTTGCATAAAGATGATACACCATCTCATCTGCACTGGTGTGAGGTTTTAGAGGTTTTAGGTTTTTAGAACATTGCAGAATAGCGCATTGCAAGGAGTTTGATGTCTCGACTCACCTCGTTGCGAATCCTTGGTCCGAACTGGGCTTTACGCAGCTGTCGATCATGTCGATCACTGCACATGAACTGTGGTCAGATTCTCAGTGCTGATCAAATATGAATCAAGATTCTGTTACTGCATTGCCTGTTTCTCACCTCAAATGTTTTCAGAAACATGTTTTAGTGTACTGGTCATTTAACAGCTAAACAGTACACTAAAATATGTCTCTGAAAACATCTTTAAGTGAAACATAGGCAATACAGTAACAAGATCTCGATTCATATTTGATCAGCGCAGCCTAATTTGATAGTCTGAGCTCAGTTTACGAGCAGTGATCGACATGATTGATGGTTGCGTTAAACATTTCTTGGCTGTGATTGGTTGTTGCTGACTGTGCCACAGTCTGAGGAAGAAGAGGAGGGCCCTGCTTAAATCAGTATCGGCCCAATTTCCAATATCAGTTTTGAATTTATGCACCCCTATTTTTTCGGGCCTTTTAAAGTATGGTGCTAACCATTTTATTGATATATGGTTGCCAATTTGAGTTCGATTTACTTCCCTCAAGCAGTAAAATACACAAATATATTTAGTCTAACTAGAGATGAAAAGGTTTAGTATATGTCATGAATCTGCCATGGATTGGCTGACGGATGTTCTCACCTGTAGATACATTTTCTGAAGTTTGCATCAAACGTCTGCTTGTCTTTTTACAATATATATTTCAAATATAACTGGGTAATCATTCTGCGATGACTCGAGCAACACATTAATAAAACATACAGGAATATGCCACTATCACTTTATTTGAAAATGGCTTACATTCTGCACCTTCTGCACCGCTACATTAGTCTCCTCTCAGAAGAAGCTTTTATGATATGACCAGAGTGTTCTCCTCCATTAGCACATTGTCATAGTTGTGGTGCAGAGTGAATTGCTTTAATAATCAAGGAAATGGGTGATTCGATTGGTCATGACTGAAGTAAGAACATTACACCTACTAATGCTGGTATACTGTATGTTGTATTCTTAAGTCGGCAGCTTTTCCCAGCTCACAGAGTCCAAGACAAATTTCCCCTCGGGGACAATAAAGTATCTATCTATCTATCTATCTAATGCTGTGTATTCCAATGATGTGGGTGTTGTATGTTACAGGCGTGCACAGTTCTCTATTTACTGCCTTTAACTAAAATATAAATCACAAGTGAGTTTCCATGTGCAGAGACCAGTAAATACAATGTAATTTTCGCCTGTGATCACTACTGTTCAAATGTGGTGATACCAAGGAGGGATATTTAGCAGAAATGGTGGTTTTGATGCTTGCAACATTGCTGTATAACTCACAATATCATTTGATGTCTTTTTAATGAACTGTTCATTGTATTATGTGTAGTAAAAACAGTTTGTATGGTTTTGCGTGTGTACCGATGTGTGCTCTGACCTTGCTGTTGATAGTCTCTATATTCTCCACCATGATAAACATGGCCTCTGATATGCGATTGGGGAGGGAGAGGACCACGCTGTCCACACCAGATGGGCCATCAAAGCGACCAGCCACCTGTATCATTGTCTCTACAAAGACAGGAGGTACAGTTAGAGAGAAGAAAGTGTGAAATGTCTCATATGTCGCACACTGGTAGAAAGCCTCCGCTGTATTCACTGCACAAAGCAACATCATGTGCCGGGAGAACCTTTGAGCAAACATATGGCGGAATTGGATGCATGTGTGAATGTGTTCGTGCTCCCCACCTGCCAGATGCCTCCACTCGGTGTTGAGGTCAGCCTGGTTGGCCAGACAGCCTTTCATGACGTTGCTGCAGTAGTTGCCGCAAGGTCTGGCGGAGGCCATGCCGCGGCAGTGGGGACAGTAAGTCATCCTCATCATGGCCCGCATGCACTCCTGGCTCAGCTGCACCTGGGGTAGGGCACAGACAAAAATAAACATACACCACCTGGATGAAAAATTACTGTTTTGTCAAGCATGCATGATCGAATAGTATAAAAGACAAAAATGACAGCAGCCGTTGATCAAACTGTACATTTGACCACTTTGTTAACAGTCTGGCTGCTTCTGTTCGGAGGGATTAAATATATGTTACACAAAATTGTTCGGTGTTAACAAGATGTGAGGATGGAAATTTCTTTAGCCAGACAATGACAGTCGCAGAACCGTGGGAGGTCACCTCCCATGGTGACCTTTTTTTTCAGTTTGCACCAGACTCTCATTCAGCACAGTTTCCTTGGAAACCACTTTGGGAGAATTCGCTTTTTGTTTCACATGCGATGAAAAGGCCCTGACATTCATACAAGTATTCTCAGTCCCTCATTCCATCCTTCCTGCTCCTTCCATTTCTCTCTCTATCCCACAAGGCTGCTCCCCCAGGAAAGGGCCTTGGTGCGTGAAAAGTGAAACTGGGTTAATACCAGTAAGCTCTGTTCACAAGAGAGTACAGCTATGCATACAAAACCTCAGGAAGTGTGTGTGTGTGTGTGTGTATGAGAGAGAAAGAGAGAGAGAGAGGTGGAATGAGCCCAGCTACGCATACAAAGCTCCTCTAAGCTGACATCTGGGCCAGCCTGATGCTTTTCCTGGAAACAGTTCTTCCAACAGCAAAGTCACAGTTAAAACCAGCTTTTAACAAATATACAGACGAAATAGGACAATAAGGATCAGGTGGGAAAACAAATCAGAGATACGATGAACACTCTGGAGTGCTGTTAGGAGTCAGCATAACTAGACAAATAAATAATCATCTTCAGACTATAGACAGTAGCCTCGTCCCTTGATGAACGTAATCAGCACTAACAAAGGCAGCTCCTCTGTAGCACTTGTCCTTCATGGTGTAATTCCTGTGTGCATCTTATTGAATGCAGTTCATAAATCTTCTCAGATTTTTCTCTCTCTCACACTTTAAATACATTCTTTCAGTTCTCGTGTCTGTAATTTGGCTGTAAAGTTTCAAATAACCTTCACTGTGGCCTGTTTTTAACCTTTTTTATTGGCTGTATTCAACGGCTATTTATGGCTGTATCAACCCAATTTCCCCACAAGGATCATTAAAATTTAATCTAATCATATTTGATCCACATAAGGCATAAGCTATTCATTTTGACACTGTTTCAACTCTAAATTAAACCTTAAACCACATAAAAAAAAAACACATAATAAGCCTCAATTAGTAAATGCATCTCTGATGTATAAAAGAGATCAATAGAAGTAGGTAATTATTGCCAGCTGCACAAGGAGGACAGTACAAAGTGAAATAAGTGACACAGAAAAGCAATAACCACGCCACATTCCCAGGCTTAATCTCAAGTCATATGAGACATGAGTCAGATCCTCGCTCCTGCCCTCCTTTTCTCCCCTCCTCCCATCCTTACCCTACCACTCATTAGCCAGGGATGAGTCAGACGAATGCCTCTCCGGTGAGGGAGAAGACTGAGGGAAGGGGGGTGGGCAGGGATGAGTGTAGAAAAAAAAAAGAGTAAAAACAGGAGAGATAAGGGGATGTTAAAAAAAGCTACAAGAATCACCAAGGGCGTTGGCAGGGGAGTCAAAAAAAAAAAAAAAAAATCCAGGGTGATGTTAATGAAATACTCATTAAGGAGAGACAGGCATTAATCTTGTTTCTGTTACATCATCCATACAGTATTAATGCTGGGAATCCCAGGCCAGGCACAACAGACACGAAACAGTGTGTAACTCCTCTGTGGTGCTAATTGAAGGTTGATGTTGACAACTTCCTCTGTAACCTTGGAGCTGCGGTGCACCAGGCACTGTGACGGAGGAGGGGCTGTCAAATTAGGAGCAGTAATAAGACTCTGGGGTTGCGACTAAGGATTATTTCCATTATTGATGAATCTGTTGATCATTGATCTTATAAACTGAGAAAAAATGTATTAAAGTGCCCGTTTTAACCACCCGGAATTTAAGAGGGCGCCTTTAAAGGGGAACACCACCTAAATTATTATTTTTATGGCCAAGGAAAGTTCCATCAGTATTTGTGAACACGGGCTATTCTCTCTCTCTCAAAGCCAGAAACCAGAGAAGTAATCCTCAAACTTCTGATGTCATAGGGTATAAAGTCTGGAGCTGCTCCTTAGACAATGAATAGGAGCCAGATTTTATGGACCCACAGAATGTTTGTTTTCCTTTTTATACCCAAATGAGCTTTATTCGATTGTAATGTTCTCAGCTCTGAAACAGAAAATGTACCCATATACTCAGAACATTCCCCTGGGTGCTCTCAGTGTCATCGAGAACATCTTCCCTAATTCATTGCCTATGGAGCAGCTCCAGACTTCATACCCTATGACATCACAAATTTGTGTTTTAGCACTCTAGCTTTTGGATTTGGAAGGGTGTTGTCCATTTTTACTAATACTTTTGGACTGTCTTAGACCATAGGAATAACATGAATTTTAAAAATGGGCGTTAGTTCCTCTTTAAATTGCTCAACCAAATGGCAGAGATATAAAACGGGGGGGAAAGGAGCACACCGTCATACTTAAATAACTGAAATTTTGCTGTGTGCTGTTTAGAAATGGTTGATAAATTACTTAAATGGTTTATCACTTACCAAAACTGTTACTGATACATTTTCTAATGATCAGCTAGGGCTGGACGAAATCAAGAAAATCAAATATCACAATATTTTTGACCATTTACTTTGATACTGGTATTACGACGATACCGTAGAGTTCAAGGTTTTATGCTAAAGCTGGGTATTTAGGAATCTCAAAGGTATGATTTTCAGTACTGTCAACAATACAGATGCTTCTCTTTCTATTAAACTGATAAGAACATACTGTATTGAGGTGATGTAGTGTACAGCACATGCCACCAGAGGTCAGTCTCCACTGGTGGAACAGGCAGCTGAGCTAAGAAACATGGTGCCTGTGAGTGGTAGGGATAACATTACAGGGCTAGTAAAACAGAGAAATGCCTCTGCTCCTGTTTGGGAGTACTGCCACGTATATCATCATCTTGAGATGACTTCTTTCAACCAGAAAAGCAGTTTATTAGCCACATGATTTTACTCAACAAATCATCTCCATTCAGACCACTGATGTGTTGGTATCTGCCGTAGAAACCAGTGTCAATGGGCACTCCAGCAAGAAGGGCGCTTATTTCCAATCTATTCCTTGTTCTTAGTATTTAGACCTAGCAAGACTTGTCTAATGTTGTGTTTGTAACACAGTTAGTCCGTGATTCAGACCAAAGCAAGTGAATCCTAGGCCTGAAAGCACCCTCACAATATCCAAAATTTAAGATGAAATCTAGTCTCACATCACCATATCAATAAAATTTCATCATCTTGACTAACCCTATGATCAACTGAGCAATTGATCAAATAACTGCTTCAAAACTTGTAGAGGCAAAGTGCACCTTCACACACATACACACACTCATGCTCTGACCTGATTAGGTCATCTCCATAGTGACTTATCAAGAGAAGGTATGAGGTTTGAAATACTCTCTTTGATGTTCTCACACGTAGCTCTTTGACATGACTGTGCTATATGTTAAACACCCATACCCTCACTTGCCCTTGCTTCACCTTCACAGCATGCTCCCCCCACCTGTCAGTACCTTCCATGTCGCCATTGGCAATCGAGTCTCTCCTGTCTCTCTCCCCCTCTCTCTGCCTGTCTTTCCTCTGTAATTAGTAAGGATATATGAGCGACCTCTCCCCCTTGTGTTATAGAGCGAGACAATCCAGACTCCTTGCCTCCAGAGTGAGCCATGTGGCGCGTGGCCTACTTCCTCCACTCCCCTACCCAAGGGGATAAAAACAGTCCGGAAAAAGTTAAGGACACAGCAACTGGTGCAGCTCGGAGCGAAGCAAGGGAGGAATAAATACTGTACGAGAATAAAAAAAAAGAAGACTGCATCTTACTGTTGAGATCTTTTCCTGTCGCACAAAAACATCTCTCAAATTATTCAGTTTTTTCCACACGTCTCAGTCGCTTTCATCACCTTTCACTATAGTCCCTATTTTTCATGTTTAATCCAACCCAAACATAGCAGGGATCCGTGTTATGTTTCTTCTCAGTTGGTAGCAAAAACAAACACTTCCTTGGAAGACATCTGAAGCACACATATACACACAGAGAGAATTTTATTCTCTCCAGCTTCACACTCAAGCAGTGTAATATCTCCCTGGGCAGCGTGTGGTAAACATCTTCAGTCACTGGGCCCTTTAAGTGGCAATGCGTAGCTATAAATAGGAGCGGTTGTCTCATTAGGGCCCAATCACTCGCAGATAGAATTACAGGGGAAAGGAGGGGAAAGCTAAGATCCAAATTAATATACCAAGCTATTCACACTAAAAGGAGACAGAGGACAGCGCAGGGCACAGCTCTGGTAAGTATCAACAGAAATGTTTAAGTATAATTTATTTGGCAAGGAACTAGAAAAATGGATTGAGTGAGCAGTAAGATAGGGGAATGAGAGGATGCTGGAGTTTGTCACAGACTTTTTTTTTTTTTTCCTCTCTTGCTTTTTCTCACTGTCTCATTTGTTCCCATCACAGCACAATGCTGCTCCAATCTGCATAAGCACAGCACTGTGCTGACTGTGTGCTGGGGAGGACGGCAGCACAGACTGACATACAAATTATGAATTTGAAATTGAACAGTTGGTTGAAGTCTGTAGTCCTTTCAGTCAAGTTGTAGCAAGCAGGCCTTGACTTGGATGACTCAAAGAAAGACTTGCCATTCTGTATTCTTGTACAGATCAGTAAACCTAGCTCTGAAATTCCTGTTAAAGGTCCAGTGTGTAGGATTTAGGGAGATATATTGGCAGAAAAGGAATATTACACGTTATGTATGTTTTCTTTAGTGCTATAATCACCTGAAAATAAGACTTTGTTTCCTTTGAATGAGCTATTTATATCTACATAAGGAGCGGGTCCTCATCCACGGAGTCCGCCATGTTCCACGGTAGCCCAGAATGGAAAAAACAAAAACTGGCTTTTGATACAGTTTTCACATTAGCCACTGTAATTAGCAGCTGCTCCGCAACCAGCCAAACAGCGTCAGAAAAACACCTTTTTTTGACGTGAAACTGCTTTATTCAGTGTTTTTACTGGTTCCAGGAACCAGGGTCATTTATCTTGGAAAGTACGTGACCTCTGCACATAATTTGGCTCCTGCTAAAAACCTCCTGAACATCTAAATTAGGGATGTCAATCTCATTTTAGTTCATGGGCCACTTACAGCCCAATTTGATCCCAGATGGGCCGGACCAATAAAACCATCGCACCCTAACCTAAAAGTATTATCAGCTCCAATATTTTCCCTTTTTGTATGTGAAGAATTACAAGTAAATTCTGTAGACATTATCCTTTTACAACACAGATGAACAGCCTGAGATGTTTCAAGAAAAATAAGTGCAATTTAAACAATATCCTCCTGAGACCCAAACTTTTGTTTGGTATGCATTTTCAATTTTTTCTAGCTATTTGAGATGAGTAGGACCCAATAAGTATACAAAAAATTAAAGATTGTCATAGATAATAAACAATTAAATAAAGTCCCAATATCCTCAAGTGAGACGATAATAAAGTCCCAACGTCCTTCAATGAGCCAATAAAAAATCCCCAATGTCTGCAAACGAGTACTCTCTAATTAACAATGTCTTGACTTGTTACTGTTTCTAAAATTGCTGCCATTTTGTTTTTACATGGATAAGTGTATTGCGGTCTTACTACCATCACATGGCTAGCTGCGAGTCTGCGATGAGCCAAACAGTGTTGGAGAAACATTGATTCATAATGTGAAACTGCTTTATTCTGGGTTTTTACTGATTTTAATTATCTTGTCCTGTTGTTTTGGAGAGTAAGAGTCCTCCACAGATAATACAGCTCCTGGAAAAAACCTCCTGAATGATAAACACTGAAGGAATTCTAACCGGGAGTTCATGCTTTGCACAGGGGAGAAGTTTGAGCTGGTTGCAATCTGCAGTCCTCACTGCTAGATGCCACTAAATCCTACTCACTGTTCCTTTAATAGAGATTACTCAACTGTGTCTATAGTGTCTATTCTTGCATTACAGTGTGCTCTTTCTTCCCTCTTAAGACTTTTGATGAGTGTGTGTAAATAGGGCAGAAGGCAGCCCGTGACCTTATTCAGAGTGGCTGCGGCTCCAGTGCCCCGGTATTAGCGCTGGGATGACATTTTGTAATTTTGTAAAAGCTGTGCTAATTATTAACACGTTCTCCCCAGCCAGCCTTGTTTAATGAACACATCGCTCACTGTCCTTCAGCACCGACAAAACGGCATCAGTCAGGAAATGTGTATTAAGAAGTAGCTGCGCTGGGGAAATGTTCATCGCCGTTGGAGGGGGGTGATGGAATGATGAAGTGTGTGTGTTTCTGTACCATTAAGCACTTGTGTGCGTGTGTTCTCCAGTGTGTATATAAATGTTTGTCTAAGAGAGATGCTTATCAGTTTAGAGCCTTGCTGGCAGAGCTCTGCAGGGATCATAAGCCACTCTGGCTGGTCCGGGGCTACACCCATGTGACACAAATCATGAATAGCAATTTCAGCACAGCGTGCTGCCCATGCTAATTCACATCCTTACTCCCCTGTTTGCTTGCCTGACTCGAAGCTGAGCAGTAACTGTCTCTAACTCCATTAGACTAGTTGCATGATTCCTTTAGCTCCAGGGCAGGCAGTTTTAGTTGTCACTGTCACTGTCTATGTCTTGTAATTCACTAGCTACCTGCTACGCCAGACTAGCCGTGTTCACGGTTATTCCTGACTTTACTCCCCTGTGGCTGTGGATGTGCTAGGCTTTGCTGCGTGCACATACTTAATTGAGACATCCTCAGGTCCCTTTGTGTAGGTGTGAGACGTTGCACCCATTTTCTGAGCCAAAGAGAGGCAGAGAGAGATGTACTAGGCTAGGCCGTCTCCCTCTGATGCAGGAAAACAGTACAGTATGTGCCGCCCACAGCGCTGCCCAGAACACATATATCAGAGTGAAAGGGAGAAGGATCTTATAGATTCTTTCTCTGACATGTATCCAAATGTGTGGCCTTGCAGTCATGTAGTAGCACTGCAGCCTATTTTGTCATGCTACTGTTTTGTTTTCCTCTTGCTCTTTGTCTTTTCATGCTTACACACAGCCTGACCTTGTAATATTTCATGAAACAAAGAATTGTACTGTAATATTCATCTCTGGTGCAGCATCTGTTTCCTAAAAGGTTGCGTATATTTCTCACGGGGCCACTGCTCTCAACACCCTCCTTGCCCGGTGTCTGACGGGAGATATTTTTCAGCCGGTGCACCAACACTGGTCGCCTCCCTCTCAGGAGCTGAAATGATTTCTCAGTCTTGCTCTGATCTTAACCTTACTCTTGTCTTATACACAGAGGGGACCATTTCTCTTGGGAGATATTAACCCTCCCCGCAGCCCAGGGAGACATTTTTCAGCGAGGAGCTGACATTAACTGTTGTTGCAGGGGCTGATTGTCTGAGCCGGGGGCCATACTTTATGGAGCCTCTCGTTTCCACCAACATTGATCTGCCACTTCTTTATACTATGCACACGGACTGGTAAAAAGCGACCTGTGTGTTTGTGTGTGTGTGTGTGTGTTGGTGGTGTTCACCAAAGAGAGATGAATAAAGACCCCTTAACCCATGAATACCAATGAACATGTAGTGGGAGCAGAGAATACTAGCTTTGCGGCAGATTAGACACCAGTAAAAAGGTATGTGAGGCAGTTAGTCGCCTCCATGAAAAACAGTAAAACTAAGGGGGCATGGAAAGTAGGAAAACGGGACTATAATTTTAAGGGAAAGAGACTAATCACTGTTATTAGATGGAGGGGAGGCCATGCAAAACAAAAAAAGGGAAGAAAACGGGAGAGGAAACAGATGCAGGGTGGGAAGAGACGTTTTACCTGGGACACTTTGCGCACCACCTCCCCACTGACCACCAGTCCCTGGACAAAGGAACGTGCTGCCACAAATGTGCGTGTGACCATCATCTTCATCACACGGGGTGTGTCTCCAAAGGGCCGCAGTGTCTCTATCTGCTTGGACACACACTCCAGGTAGTCCTCGCCTGCAAGCAGCACACACATTCATTAAAACGTTTACCTTAATGGAGAATACATCTATAGATTATGCTTAAATAGGATGTTAAGTAATCACAAAATCTTTACAAGATAAATAGAAAGGATATTTGTTTGGACAGTATCAAACCTACCTCATATCTTTACCTTTTATGCTATATATCATCATTTTAATTTTGTTAAAAAAATAAGATGTTTAATAATAAAAACTATTATGAAATGTACATTTTGTTTTCGTTGACGAGATGGGACTAAAATGTTAGTGGTGGGACAATGAATTATTTTCGAAAACTTATTCAAAGTGTGTTATTCAAACTAAGATGCAGAGAACGGCCGTGCTTGCCATTATTTTCTAATGCTGTATGAGCAGTACAAGATCAGAGCACTAAACGCCAGTAAGTCGTGATCACCAGGAGGTTTCGTTGGTCTGCAAAACACTCAGTCTGGAGCAGAGTCAGCCATTAGCACAAATTGCGAGCTGTAATTTGGAAGGAAATAATCAGCCGTGTGTGTCTGACTGTGGATGGTGGAGCTGTTGAATGGATTTGTGGAGTTTTTTAGCTGCAGTGGTGGCAGTTAGCAGCTAACTCCGCTTATTAGCCAGTGAACGACAGCAGAGAGAGCAGCCACCAGACGTTTGATCACTGCAGGTCTCCACTCAGATCCAGACTGTCTTGCTGTTTGACAGGCAGGTACGAGGCTCAGTTATCTGTGAGCATAGCTTTGCTTTAAGTAAATAATCTGCACTCGGCACAGTTTTCCCTGGCAGAGCTGAAAGTCCAGTTTTAATCACCAATTCTGTGAGTAGACATGAATTTAAAGCTCCAGACTATGTTGCAGTTTACAAAGAATTCAAGCTGAAATTGTTGTTTTTCTGTTTCTTAACAGTGAGATCTATAAGTCAGAGTTTATAGCGAACCTCTGTACAAATCCTAGTTGTCTCAGATTAGTGATTTAAGATGTCAAAGGCTGAGATTTTGAGCTTTTCAAACGATGATCAGTGACTCCGTGCTTATAAATAATCCTTTAAACCTCTTTTAAACCCTTCTGGAGAAATGCAAGTTTGTAAATGTGTGGAAATGATTTGTAGTTGTAGGTTGAAATTTCAGCACTCTTAATTAAATTTTTCAATTTAATTGTATATACCTTTATTAATCCCGCAAAGTGAAATTCAATGTTTTCACTCTGTTGTCATTTACATATACAAACAGGCCCAAAATACACACACATGCACAAACAGGACCTATACATGCATTAAATGGAGAGATGTCAGAGTGAGGGGGCTGCCCATGGACAGGTGCCCCGAGCAGCTGGGGGTCTCAGTCCCTATGGACTGAGCTACTGCTGCCCTTTAATGTCTGAAGTAGCAAATCCACAATATGTAAGACTGCTAAAGTTTAAATACAGTTTCCTGTCAATTATTAAATGCACAATGTGTTTTTCTTTGAGGCGCATGTCATCAGTCTGACATGATGAATCTGTGAATATTCTCTCAGCTTTAAAGGACACAATGACCGTATATCTTTCTCGTCTGACTTGTGGTCACCTAACAAACCGCAGCAAATTACATATTAACTTTCTTTTACGCTACGCTCGGCTTTTGTCTCCATAATAGCGCCGACTCCACCGCGCAGTCACATCTCCCGTCTGAGATAACTGGTGTTGTAAGTCATTTCTTCATACATGACACGACCGACCTCCTCTCAAAGTATTTTATGAATGTAATCAGATGCATCAATCACAGGGAAGCAGCGAGGCCTGTGTTAATCCTCTCTGTTCGCTCTGAGTTTAGAGTTAAATGGCCCTAAAGACTAATGAAAGAGCAGAGTGAGCTTTACTCCTGCAGTCTGAGGAATTAATCTCTTCTGTCACTGCTCAGTCAGACCTGCAAAAGAAGCTGAAAGAAGCAAATGATTGCTACATTGAGGACTTGAGGGAGCTGGAGGAGGAGTTGGACCAGATCAGGAAGAGTGAGTAAAGGTACTTTGTTACTTTCCACCAACTTTACTTTGCTGTTATACTGTAAAATTGTTTGAATATGCTAAGGGGGTCAAACTGAAGTGTTGGCTAATTGTAACTCTGTTTTGGCAAGGTTGCAGCGCTGTGTTAGGCATGGCAAGGAGTGATACAGGGCATGTATTTATAGATTTCACAGTAATTGGTAATTTACACCACAAATGGTATTACAAACCAATTAAGTAGCCTACATTTACCACTGTCAGGTGGTCAGTAAATGTTTTGGTTAGTGATGGAATCAGAGAGACAGTTAGCCTGATAGCTGTAAAATGATCATTATCTTCGCGACAGTAATTTCAAGGTTAAATGCTCTGTAAGCCATGATGTCACTGGTGTGTTTCTGCTACATGATTATGCTAATGATGTGACTTGTGGATTTCTCTGAGATATCACTGACCCTTTCATCCCTGTCTTTCTTCCCTCCTTCTCATCAGCACCTCGGCCTCATCTCCCCACTCCCAGCTGTAGTACATTTACTCTCAAGTACTAGACTTAACTACAGTTTTGATGTACTTGTACTTTACTTGAGTATTTTCCATATTCTGCTACTTTATTCTTCTACTCCATTACATCTCAGAAGAAAATATTTAACTTCTCACTCCCTTACATTTATTTGATATATTTGAATACTTTTTAAATTGCAGATTCAGACTAATAATAAAAAAATATAATGAACAAATAAATTATGATGGATAAACATGAGACTTGACTGCTACCTGCAAAAAAATCCAACCATCTACCAGCTTCAACATTAAAGTGATAAACACATTAATGCATCAGTGGTTTATTTAATCTGAAATGGACTGTTCTGCATAATGAATACTTTTATTTTTTGTTTTTCTTGTACTTTTACCTGAGTAAAAGATCTGAGCACTTCTTCTTTTACCACTGTGTCAAATAAGTCTGTTAGCTCAATGCTAAAACATCAAGGGAATTACCATTAACATGCTACCAAAAATTAGCACTGCAATCACAATAATATTATCCTTACAAACTATCCATTTTTATTTCACATCCTTAACATAAAACAAAATATATGCTCATACTTATAGGCATAAATTGCCCATGTTCTCTCAAAATAAACTAATAGCGGCTGACTTCTGTCCTTGTTGTATCCAATTGCTGTTGAATGTTACACTCTTGTTTTAGCCTACTTGGTTCCGTTATGTCATGTTAGAGATTGTCACCACCTGCTGATGTGGTGAGTCACTCAGTAATTGAGTGAACAAACAGATCTTTTTGAACGACTCTTGTAAGTGTCTGATATGAAGCAGGGCAGCCTGTCGAACGTTCGAGTGCTCATGAATTCCTCCTCCCACTCTCAGTTGCTGTAAGGTACCGCTCACACTGCCTGTGAGTGAAGGAGATGTGACTGCATCAGACTATTGTTCAGACAGCCTAGCAGCTACACTCATTGAACGACACCGAGTGAACCGTTCTCTTGAGGTGGTACGTATTCTGCTTGCCCAGGAAGAACTACAAATTGATGCAGTCAGATCATATTTCTGTAACATCTGTTCGGCTTACA
>JAPZEB010000004.1:14848213-14861155 GCA_029783705.1 Chaetodon striatus
GATGCTATCATGTCAATATGGACCAAAATCTCTGAGGAATGTCAACAGCACCTTGCTGAATTTATGCCACAAAGAATTAAGGCAGTTCTGAAGGCAAAAGGGGGTCCAACCTGGTACTAGCAAGGTGTACCTAATAAAGTGACCGGTAGATAGATACCTCAGATCCATTGTTTGTGACTCTGACTCGCTCTTATCTAAGGTCAGTCACCAGCAGTCCACCACTACTGAAACTGTGACACTTCGACCACACGTGACAGGTTTACAGATGGTAGAGAAAGAAAAGTTCAAGCATCTGGAATAGCTGCGAAATTTGCAAAGATAACCCTCCCAAAAATCGAGTGCCAGATGTGCCAAAGAAAACTGGCATATCACAAATCTCCAACCAGCTTGGCAAATCATCTGGCAACTTTAGCAGCTTAGCTGTCTTGCAAAGTTCTAGCTACTATGGCTAATGTTACTGCGACTTACCTGCTAACAAAGTGGCTAACTGTCTCATTATTTTAGGTGCATACACTGAACACTGAAGTTTCAAAAAAGTACGACTAATTTTAGATATTTTAACTAAAGCTTTGATGCCTACAAACTGATATACTTACTGTTATTTTAGCAAAACAAAAGTTCTAAACCCACTGCGATACCTGCCCAGCACCAAACGGCAGACAAAGTTAGCAACTAGCTGGTGAACTGAGACTTGGTGGATGCAAAAAGAAAACTAGTGTGACTTATAGTGTGACATGTTTGCAAAGAAATCCACAACATCAACTCCATTAAATGATGACACATTCGCGTTACTACCCACCAAGCCCTAATGTGATGTCTTAAGGGTGCTAATTCTGTCTGACAAGCAGCCAAACAGCCGCAAAGGTGTTCACTATTTACTGAAACAAAAGCAAGCGCGTCTCTTTGAAGCCTTTAAACATCAACTATAAAACATTAAGTCAGATGACTTAACAACTGTTTATAAAATTGCAATCTAACAATTTCCTGCCAGATGATAAATGATTAATGAGCTAATCTTCTCAGCAGTAGATTGCAGGGAGTTGCAGGCGCAGCTGCTACCTGTCAAGACCTTTGTCTTTTATAAGCTCACCTCTTTGCTCGCATCCTCTTTTCTTGCACAATGAGTTCTTGACATTGCACAATGCACAATATACAGAGCGGTGCATTTTTGTGCATTGTGCACTCCTATCTCCAAATCTTATAGTGTGCGTCGAACAAATTACAGAGTGAGAGATTTACTGTTAGTGCAGCGATTACTTCTTTATAGAGAGGTAATACGCATTGCTAAATAATAATAATAATTAAACCACTTAGACCTCCTGCATTTACATGCTGTCAGCTAAGATTGATGCTTCCAGCTTCCACTCCACAGAAAGAATGAACAGTCTGTTCTCCCGCTCTCCGTCTCTGGATAGAAATGAACAGAAATCCATTCTTAATAGAACACGAATGGCACATATGATGGAAGTCTTGAACGTAATTCTACTATTTAATCCGGCTCTTTTCTCTCTGCTGCCACAGTACAAAGGCCCTCACAGAAAGCCATCAATCATCGGCTCTTAACCCACATGCACACACCCCTGCCACTCCCATCCAACCATTTTCAAAGCCAGATAGAAAGGTTGTCGAATCCTCAATCAGATCTACTTTAATCCTTGATAATGAGTCAGATAAATATTAAATGTTGGGCGATCCGATTATAGATCAGCGCTTGGAGAAAATATGACTGACGCTTTCTATGCTTCAGTCATCACATCAAAGCACAGACAAGTCTCTCAGTTCATCCCTTAGTTCACTCATCTCTCCCCCCCTCACACTCTTTCCCTCCCCCTTTCCTTCCTTCGCCTCTGGCTGGGAATCCGGCCAGGGAATCTGGGCTTCCAAAGAGCAGATCCACACATGCCCAGATCCTCAAACACTGGCATGTTTTATTTATGGCTGGGGCTAGACATCCCTCTTTACCTTGGGGGGGTTTTCTCGTATCTGTATTATTTTGTCATTTGTCTACATTTAAAATAAATCAAGATAAATAGTATCATCATCTGTCATTTGGTGGCATTATTGGTTTGATGGGAGTTAAATTGCACAACCTACTGAGGTTACTTCTCTGCACACTCACTGCATAAAATAAACAATCTAGCTTAAGTCTGATCAATCAACAAAGCACCAACAGCAGCACTTTAATCAGTGATCCAACAGACTGAGCTGTGTATTCCACTGTGTGTGTTCCTGTTAACTGACAATCAGACTCGTTATGGCTGTGGGCTTTAATGATTGTTCTCAAACAATCGCTCATAAGTCTCATAACCAGTGAGTCATATTAAACGCCAGATCTGAAACAGGGGCTGACATGGGAACTAACGCTGTACAAGGAAAGCCCTGTTTTGGTGATGTTGTGTGTGCACGGAGTGCGTGCCAAGCTGTCTATTTTGAAGTCAGGTCAGAACAAGCTAGCACTTCAGGCCTCACTTAGTCACTGTGAGTCAGTAAAATGTCTTGACAACAGACAGATAGACACGGCTAACTGACAGCCAGGCCGAGAGACCGAAAGGCAAACAAACAGAAACATGAAAGTCACATGGCAAATGGGCAGCTCAACAACAGAGTGGAAGGCATTTTCTAGAGGCCGGCAGGTAGGCAGACAACAAACAAAGACTGATGGAGAAGATAGTCAACATGTACACAAACTGCTGGAAAGCAACAGCGCTGTCAAGACAAAGATAAAGATGCTTAGAGAATGTCAGAACTATTAAGTCTGTGGTCTCTGTTTTCCTCCTCGCCTGCAACCGGCCTGTTCTCCTCAGCAAACCACAATGACACTCCATGAAACATCACAGAGCACCATTCGCCACAGTAGCTCTTTTCGGAAACCAGGCCACCAAATCATTGTTCTATGTAGGCCACCATCGCTGATGTCACACTCTTCTCCTGCCTGATGCAAAACAGCATGGTCCTTGACCATTTACAAATAATGACTGAAGAACCACAACCCCCAGCTGTGCCTGATGCTTGATGGGAAAAAAGGGGCTTTATGGGGAAGCTGAGTCACCTACAGGATGTTAGCGGTGGGCCAAACATGAAGTAAAGGTCGGTAGTTAGTTTAGTTTAGATACAAAGCAACGCATTATACAACTGATGGTATTTGATGGTGCCTGCCCTGAAACTTGTTAACAAGGAACAAAAATTGGAATCATAAAACAAATTATGAATTATTTTGGCTCCTCTTTAACATAATGTTACAACACATTACATAGTTCCATCACATTACACAGTACTTACAGACATACAATACAGTATCATCACTCTAAAATCCTGTCTTATTCTGACAATATGTAGTTAACTGTCACATATACTTTTTGCTAAACTATTTCTGATAATACAAAACAGTTAAACTGCTGAATCTCAACTAATAAGCCAATAAAATACTCTATAAATTACCTGTAGGTGGACTGACCAAATAAAGTGTAACCAGTACTACAGTGATATCAGAATACAGACCCTCCGTCTGAGTACATTTTTGCTGTTGGACATCATAAATGTCAATGTATTTTAGCACTAATAAGTTGTACATGTTTTACAGTATGACACTGTGATGATCAGTGCAAGAATTGATCAACAGTCAGGTAAAAGTCATTTGAATATCCACAGAAGTCTAGTCGTGATTGCAGTTGTGCCAATGATCACAAAAAAATCATCTCTGTTGAAGTCACAGTTAAGCATGAGTTTTCCTTTAAGTTTAATCTTGGGGTTAAGGCACAGATAAAGCTAAAAAAAACACTCTTTAAGTCAATAAAGCGATGAGATGAGCCATTGCGAGGCGATGAGACCATGCATCAGGCACACAACACTCTGCGTGATGCAGGACGTAAGGCCCCACTCCAGCTGAAATCAAAGTTTTTAGAGAGTCCTCTGAGGATACATTGGCTCGCTGCCTCTTCAACACAAACACTTCACTCCGCTCTTGCAACATGGTGACCTTTGACCTCGATCAGCTTTAGATCTAAACCTTGGTGAGCAAAGATTGGCAGCAGTCCCTCTAGTCCTCCATTTGAGTGGTTATGTTATGGAAAAAGCTTTCCAATACACGATGTATCATCTGTGCATTATTTATGCATCTAGCATAATTCAAATTAAACATACAAGTGCAAAACATTCAACTCCTGTATGACTGCAGGGCAGAATTAATTATAGGTTGTTATAATTTAGGAGCTGTGTTTTCGAGGTAGGTGTGCTGCTGATCACCTTATAATAAAAGCTTAATCTGTGATGCATGCATAGAATTCCTCATCTTAAACTATCATAGACAGAATACTGTATCCTGTATCTTGCTCTCACTTTACAAAGCTGTGCATAATTACTGGCAACTAAATGACCCACTGTTATCCCTGTGGGAGAGAGAGCTAACACTGCACTGTGCCTTTTTTTATTATTTACATGTTAAATTAAACATTAAATTAAATACAAAAGTCTCAATTGTGGTTTAGTATACATAACCACCATATACAACTTAAATATGAATGAAGTAAAGCAGTTGTCCTTCATCTTAAAATAAAGAAAGCCTAGAAATATGTGAAATGTTGGCTGCATAGCTGCAGCGTTTGCAGAAGTATAGGTTTAATCGAATGTGCAGTGGCTATGCTGGCTGGCCTTGACGGCCTTACAAATGCTTTCACAATGGTGTAATCATCTTTTACTGGAATCAACAATACAGTCCTTTCCTGGAAGAGGGTGCATTTAGACTAGGTCAGAGTGGACCACTTGATCTCTATCAAACTAAGAGATAAAAAAACATAAGAAAAGACTTTCACACATTCCACCGCTGATAGCCAAAACTACAAATACTACCGAATTTGTCATGGGTTAGCACTTGTTAGCGTGACAGTGCAAGGCTGACTGGTCACACAATGACCCCTCAAGCGCTGGAACAAGCTTAATGATGTAAAAAATCATTAGTCCTCTTGCCGCTGACAGGGACAGTGGACAGATTATGTGCAGTTTGAGGATTTATGTTTCGCGCAGCACAGTCCAAGCATTCTTCGCAGATAGATCAGCAAGAACCACAGCAAATTACTCTTCGCCATAGCTGTGGGCTTGGAACTGATGTACAACTCCGATGCTAAAAGGTCAGGCTAGAATGTAACAGTCAGGGGAAGAGGAGAAGATATGCATTACACTCCAAAGACTGTGCGATCTCCTCTTCTTCTGATTTACATTTAAATAGCGTAGGGAATACTGCTAGAAACAAAGATCCGAGGTGTGTACACATTATAGAAATATTACCCGGCTGTAATCTGAAATTATTTCCTTTAACAAAGACACACAGCCACTCAAGTGTTGAGATTTTCACAGACAGACCTTCAGGCCTTTAGAATTCAAAATCTTGGCATATTGCCCATGTGGGAGCAGCTTTATTGCAGCACTCTGACAGGTAAATGCACAAGATGTGTAAAGGAATGTTTGTGTCTTTCACTCTCTATGCCTCTGTTTAATCCCCTTTCAGTCCAGGCCTGAAAGAGGGCTTTTCATAGGTTCTCCTTCTTTGAAAAAAAAAGGAAAACCTAAATGCTTGTCAAATCTGCACTCCTGAACTTGGAAGTGCAGCAGTTCTTCGCTTCTTGCCTTCCTCTTGTCCTCCTTTCCGTCTGCCTCTGTCGTGCTCTCATTCCTTCACTCACCCACTCTGTCATACACTCTATTAATGTCTTTCCTCTCAGAGCTCATGTGCCTGTTGACTTCAAAGTTTTGCATGTTTTTTTCCGTCGCTTGTCACCGTTTCTTGGTCTTCTGCCGATCCGTGCTTTAAACACGGAGCTTGAAACTCTGTCTTGCTCCTCTCTGGGTCCTTTATCCCCACATTTTGTTAGTCTTTTATCAGTTTTACAAACATCGCATTTTCTCAAACATGTTTTTTATTTCTTCTTTGTCAGGACCTCCCAACTTCCTCTTCTTTCCAAATTTGACTCCTTGTTCTTGTTATCAGTCATCAAAACTTTCCCACCTGCAGTGTTACATCTGAGGGATTGTGTTCGGCGTACAGATTAGATGCTTGGTCTGATGCGAAACACGGTGATTCATCATTTGGTGCAAACAAAAAATGATATGATGCTGTGCTGCTGGCTCTAATGCACTGGCAGCTGCGTTGCTTATTTTCCATTTTGACAGCACCCCTTAAATTTGATTTTAGCTTGAAGTCAAAGTTTAAATTCTGTTCAACTGTAGAAGATTATGATTGTTAACCTCGACCTGCTGCCCTTTAAAAAAAATAGCTCCACATGACTATAAAATTAGTAGTCAGCCATGTAGGCACTGTGTCAGATTATCTGACATATAATTTCAACAAGCAAGGGTCACATTTAAAGAGGCAGGAATCTTATCTCATCTCATCTTGCCAACACATTAAATTAAATGTCCTTCTCTGTGGTGCTGTCCAAATATTAAAATATGGTATAGACTTCCCCTTTCCCCTCCAGCTGCTGAAATGTGCCAGAGTGAGTGGGACAAAGCTTCTCCACTGTCCTCCCTCACTGGAAACAGTCATTAGAAAGAGCTGGCCTGTGCTGAAAGGCTAGATGGTTATCCTCCCCGAGCGAGATGAAGGCAGAGGAGAAGGAGGGAGAGAGGGAGCTGAGAGGGAGGCCACAGGGAGACAGATAGGGCACTGGCTTTTGCTGAAAGGGTAGATGGTTATCCCTCCGATCGGGGAGGGGAGGAGGAGAAGTTGAGAGTAGAAAAAGAAATTGAGAATTTACAGACAGAGTATGGAGGCAGTGAGAGACAGGGAGAAGGACTGAAGGGCTCTCTGGGGTTATCTAAGCCACTCCTCTGCGACTCCGGGTCTTATCTGCGGTCCCGACGCCAGTCAAAAACAGACGCAGGATGGCTTGGAGTCGGCAGCATCACTGCACACAACCACCGGGCTAATAATGCTTAAGGAGACGTGAGCTACTGAATTTACAGAGCTGGCATCTTTATTGTAATGTGAGACTGTTATTCATTTTATCAGCCCTTAACACTTAAAAGGAAATCTGTTCGTTCTACACACACATATTCCAAGACACAGACGGGCATAATTTCCTTTTTCATGACTGTCCCCATAATCACAATAATTAGTTTTAATGGACAGTCTTTGTCCATAATGAGAAAGAGATTCCCTCTTCATGCAACTTAGTTTTTAGAGTTTGATTTAAAGGGATAGTTCAATATTTTGGGAAACACGCTTAATTGCAGAGAGTTAGATGAGAAGATTGATACCACTCTCATGTCTGTACTTTAAATAGGTTATAGCTCAGTGCACTGCACAGACAGGACACAGGGGGAGGCAGCTAGTCTGCCTTTGTCCACAGGTAGCAAAATCTATCCATCCACTCCAAAGCTCACTGTTTAAAACATTATATCTTGTTTTTTATTCCGTTCAAAATCCAAAATGTAAAAATAAGTTGTCAAAGCAACCCCCACAGTGACAACAAGCCTCCAGGAAGTTACTGTGACAAGCCAGGAAAAAGGGTTGTAAGTCACAAGCTTCATCACAATATGAAATTATATTGATTGTACAAAGAGGACAGTGATACAATGTTTGCTAAAATCAGAAGTCTGGCACAATGGATTTTGATTTTATTACTTTTAGGGATCTACGACTGGCATCTGATTAGGATGCGTCCTGGGCGCCTTCCATTAGAGGTGTCCAGGGCACGTCCAACTGCTAGGAGGCCCCGGGGAAGACCCAGAACACGCTGGAGGGATTACATATCTTGTCTGGCCTGGGAATGCCTTGTGATCCCCCAGGAGGAGCTGGAAAGCGTTGCTGAAGAGATGGACATCTATAATACCTTGTAGCCTGCTGCCTCTGCGACCTGGCTTCGGATAAGTGGTTGAAAATGGACAAATGGATGGACAATTGGTATCAGTAAATATCCTTATTGACTTTTTCTTTTGGTTGCTTGCTATTACCTGCATGGCACTGGGCCGCTAGCGCTGTCTGAATGGTGAACTGGAGCTTAAAAATAAAAGGCCTATCTGTCAGATGATGATATGTATCAAAGTTTTCACTTAGCCCCGATGATATTGGATCATTGATCATTAAATCAATACATCCCTCCAGGTCAATGGGTCGTTACACCCCTAGGAAACAGTCGAGAACAGTCTGGTAGGCTAATGAGCCAAGATTACCACTTCCCCTAGATCCAGTCTTCATGGTAAAAACACCAACTGGCTTCTGGTGGTAGCTTAATATGTAGCATATAGATATGAGAGAAATATTGGACTTCCAATTCAGCTCTTGTAAAACATCTTTTGATGCTGTATTCTAGAGGGAGGCTTATTAAACTAAGTTTGGAGGTGCTAAGCTATTAACAGCTAGGATAACATTTTAAAGTGCAAATTTGCTAAAATGGGTGTAATGTGCTCCCTTTACTTGTTTTGTTCAAAAGTCTGGCAGCTGCATCGTGTGCGAGCTGAGGTCTTCTTTCTGATTTCTCACTCCAGCTGGATGATTTAATCTTTAATGCAGCTGCAAAGTGTATGAGTACATCTGACATATAACCCTCTTTGAACTCCTTATCAAAATACATCTTACTCCAAATTATTCCCCACCATATTATTCACAAGGAATGCAGTCCATTGTGCTGCAGCTCCTCCTGCAGGATAGATTCCCACCACCTGCTCTTCCCACTCCTCCTCATCCAGCTGTGAGAAGGTGCTATAAATGCTCGGAGGAGGAGGACCACTGGACTTGAATGTATGGCCTGTTGCCAGCCTGACATCATGTAGCCTTTCCCTACATCACAGCCACCTACAAAGCCCACCATTGTGTGGCCCGGCCCGTGCCCTCCACCCACGCCCATCACACCACCCAAATCCCGCTGCACTGGCATCAGTCAACGGACAAAAGAGCACTTTTAATTAACTTCAAATCTGTCAGCTACCACCGAGCCATGCCAAAGCAGACATGTCAGATCATGCCTCATTTGATCTTTATGGGGATTTTCCCCCTAAAATTAAAAGCGGAAAAAAAAAGACAAGCCAACATGAAAACTAGCACATATTTGCACAAACAGACGTCATACGATAGAAGTCCCCTTTCATCTGGTACGTGCACACCTTTGTGCAGTTATACAACAGGTGTTGTGTGTGTGTGTGTGTGTGTTTCTGAGGTATTGTGTACAGTAAGCTTTTCAGCTACAAGCCCTGACTAGAGAGGAATGGGTCTGACAGCTCTATTCTCTGAAAATCGGGAACTTAAAAGGAGGACAAGGCCAAAATATTAACCCGTTTTTACAGCTACTAATCTAACACATCGTGCTAATCTGACTAAATGTTAGAGTTTGTTTTGATTCAACACATTTTTATGAATGAAGACCCACTATGTTATTAATGGACAAATAGTGTGAACAGTTACAGAAACCAAAGGAAGTCTGAGATGCTGTGATGGTACTGTAGCAGATATACAAACTTCAGTTCATATTTTCTGTGACAGATTTTGGGGTGGAAACAAGATTTGACAGTAAAATATACTTAACGTCTCTCTGGCTTTAAAATGCAAGAGAAACTAAAAGGTACCTGTCGACAGTAACTTGCTTTAATGTTCAGTGTTGTGCTCTTAATATTAACCTTAATGTATAAAGTTATTTTTATTACCCCCTGTCACTGGGGGTGAAAATGTAATAAAGTGAGCTTGGAAACGACCTTTTCTCCTAATTACCTGTCTCCTTGGCTTCGCTAGTGTTAATCGCAAGCTAGGTTGACATTCAAGCCACAAGCAGAAAATGAGGACGAAAGGAGAACCTCACCTTAACTCAGAAAGAAACATCGGCTATCTAACAGCTGGCTGAACACAGTTATCACAAAAGGGAAGATTCTAGGGTATGAAGAGGAGGTTTCTTTTCACCTGCAGTGTTTAAAAAAAAAAAAAAAAGGAAAAGAGGGAGCGAGGGGAAAGAGATGGGGTGTTTCTTTGGTAGCAGAACAGCCTTATTTCAGAGAGTAAAGACACTGAACATCAAAGCCTGCTTTGGGCTAGATATAGGGGAAGAGAAATGGGGAGGGTGGAGAGGCAGCAGGAACTTACAGCCAATAGACCTACAAGAATCTCAGCAAAGGGGAAAAAAAAGACAGGGTGAAAGAGAAGAGGTAAAAAGAGGGAGGCGAAAAGAAAAGGTCCTTTTACTTCAGAGAAAGGAACATGAACTTGACAGAGTCTTATTAAGGCGGCTGTCTCCAGACAGCACGATAGGTTCCCTTTACAGACTACAATAATAACTACGGGGGTAGTCGCCAGTTAACTGCCAGGGCAGATGTCTGTATCACCCAACACTGCTGCAGTTCACGACCAAGTGCTACAGGCTGGTTTAACTACAAGGACAGACCTGCTCATAAAAGCAGGTATCTCCACACACACATACAGTAACTACGTACAGACCGCAGGAACACCTTGAGGTACAATAAAAGCCTAAACCGCGACAGATTCTGTTTGCTAAACAAGGCAGAGACAATATAATTCTGACACGGAGACAGACGAGCCCCAGAAGCATCTCTACAAGGACGCACAGAGGCACAACGCGCGGCCTTGAATTGCATCCATTTTCCTCTTTTCCAACCGGAAAAAAAATTCATTAAAAGCTCACAGGTTCAGACCCCAGGAATTCACAGGGACGCTGGGAGACCGGAGTTGTGTTTGTAGACAGGCTATGAGTGTGCCAATCCCAGGGAACTCAATTAGAGGAGATAGGGATCTAATCCGTGAGTAAACAGTCCATGGTCAGAGTAGAGCCGCAGTTTCCTCGGGTTTCTTTTTTTTCTTGCTTTGTTTATCTGCCATTTGCCACATCAGCTACCGAGGAGTGCAGATCTTGAGGAGGATACTCTACTTCCTGGCTAGAATCAACAGAATTAAGCAGCAGACTTTTAACCTCATGCTGGGTTTGCAATTAATGATGCTTTAATGTTGCTAAGTAATTGTGCAAAGCCTCTTACTGATACTGAAATTATCGAGAGTACACAGGGTGTCTACAGGTATCAGACACTTGAATTTATGCTTTTTAAGACCTTCGCAAGATAATTTTTAACCAAAATGAAGACTGATTTGGGGACAAATCATCTTGTCCTTACTCAAGCATTTCAAGTATAAAGTTGAGCAGGGTATTATATATGTGGTTCTGTGCAGAGGCAGGTTTTATGTAGGAATATGGTTATGGTTATTCTCTGCAAGTTGGAAAACAACCCTCCTGGATACTGAGGAGGGTCCAAAGACCTGCAGACACCCCAGTAAATGTTATCACGACAACAAAAACAATCTAAAACAGATTAAAATGCTGATTTCATGGGGCGCACACTGGCTCACCTGGTGAAGCGGGTGCCCTATGTGCAGGGGCTGTGTCCTCGCTGTAGGGGCAGTGGGTTCAATTGCGGCCCACGGCCCTTCTCTCCCCCCCTTTCATTCTTATAGGTGTCCTTTCCCATAAAGACAAAATGCCAATAAATAATAAAAAAAATGCTGATTTAATGATCACAAAAACATAATAAAGGGGCAGTAAAAACAACCAAGAATGACAGGTATGGTTTGAGACTTCTCGCGAGAAAATACCAGCCAATGCACCCTTTTTTTCATAATTCACTTCATTTAATTTCACTTTGATAAAAATCAAAAAATTCAGCAGAATGAAAGTGACATATTTATATTGTCATTTCAATTTGATCAACTATCTTTACCAAGTCCAAAATCCATTTACATTGTAATATTATTTACACTTGCCATGTGTTTTTATTTATCATATTTACCTATCAAACCAATGTTTAGACTAATGCTATAAATGTCTTGGGACCATTTAGTAGTTAGCATTAGGTTAGTTTTAGGTTTTTGGTTAGTGTTATGAGTTCTGTAGGTTTTAGATGTTACTGTATATTATATGCAGTTTCTTCTCTTAAATCTGTTCATAAACACACTTTAAAATACCATTTGCTTCATGTCTGGGCCCCTGTTCTCAAGCTCTCAATAGCTTTCTTATGAATTGTACATGTACTTTTTCTTAATCTGTTTTTGTGAATAAATTTGTGAATTGAGTTGAAAATGTTTATTTGGATGGAAGACATGAAAAATAATTCTCTGTGCCATGACCAAAAAAAAGCACCTCTAAAGTCAAAACCTCCTCCATTATTCCAGGAAAAACAACCAAGAACTGATCATAATTTGGGATCTGAGAGGCAGAGTAACATGTTGCATGTTGAGAGAGGAACATTTCTATTTAGTATGCACCATCACCACAGCCACCAGTGTTGGCTCATGTTTTGCTCTTACCAATAAAAATGACAGAGTGCTTTCTATTTAAGCCTAACCGTACACATGTACAGTATAAAGAGGACCGTTGTATACATTTCAGCAGAGCATTAATCAAAAATAACTCCTGCTCTGGGGCCAATTAGTGAAAGACAATTGAGCAAAAAAACACTTACTGCTTAGGGATGTTGTACATTAATGCTAAACAAACTGTAAACTGGCACATTATCCATTTATATTTCACTTTGGTAATTATCAGACACATGGGACAAAATTATAACTGCCTGTCTACGATCATTCGAAACAGCAAGACTCCACTCTCACTCTCACGACACCCGTGACAGTAGGTGGAAATAAAATAATAATCACATAACAATGGAAGTGTGAGCCCGGTCTATGGAAAAGGATATTTATAGCTGTGTAATGGTGCATTAGGCACTGTGTTCCCAAGGGAGAAGGGGGCCTAGCTACAATTTGCAAAATGGGTGATGTGGGAGGTGGGAACGGTTAAAGCCGCCTCTTCTAACAACTGCTGCATGTCATTTAGCCACAGAAGAGCTGCTAGGCTGCCACATAGAATAACTTGCCATGCCTGTTTGAGAGAAGCAAACTGAGTGAATAAAAGAGTAAAGTGCTCTTTGAGAAGTATGAGGCAGTGAATGCAGCTCATCAGA
>JAPZEB010000004.1:14875110-14888260 GCA_029783705.1 Chaetodon striatus
AAGATTATGTTTACTCCCCTGTCTGGCGCCCAACTTATACTTTGTTTAACCGGGGATAAATCTACACTACAGAAATGGCACCCAATGTGGGGCCTGCTGGTGCCATGATACTAAGTTCAAATTTAAGTTGAAGAGTTAAAGCTGTTTTTTCTTGACTTCTAATTTGGCTAAATTGTTTTGATTGTTGTGATGAATGACCTTTAACTCTGCACCATGTGAAAATGTTCTCACATTTCACAGACACCCCCCCACACTTTGCATTACGGCTAACCTACACCCTGCTTCAGGGTCACCATCAGTTTGTGTTGACGTAGAAGCTCCTGATGTCCAAACCCCTGACAACCCTTAGAGTGCAAGCCGTGCATTTAGTGCACCTTAACAGACTTCCCAACTCCAAGTCAGCCTCAAGCAGAGACACCAGATGCACATGGCCGATCATGGCACATATCTTTTTCTCACATCGTTAATTTACCTTCTGTCGATCAATCACTTTCTTGGTGACTGAAAAGTCATCAGCAGTCAGTAATGGTATGATACAGAATAATACAGGCAGCAAAACAGAACTGCAACCATGTGAGGTCCATGAGCACACAGTTATAAATGTGCACACAAATATTAGGCTGATTGGTCCAGTAGTGTGTGAGATTGGGTGTGGACAGACAGACACAGATGCATGCTCATGTGACTAAGTCTTACTAAGGCAGACAAGAAGTAAGCATTTTTTTCCTTTCTGCATTTAACCTTGTTCTGGTGTAGCCTATACATTGATGTACATTCAATTCAGTCTTATGCCATATTGGAAATGTTCGGAAATCTTATGATGTCCGATAAAAATGACCCAGGTAGACTCCTGGTGCCTCTGGGGTTTAAGATGCTGACCATCTATTAGCAACACCCCAAGTACAAGTCCTCTCTCTTATACATGCCTTACTGAACTGGGACACAGATTTAGTCTGTATGCCCGTTGCTATGGAGTGTTGGTCTGCGCAGGCAAAGAAACAGTTTAGCTCAGTAATACTGTTAACAGTGCAGTGTTGGTACTAAAAGATTAATAAATAATTGATAACACTGTGAACATATTTTTATAATCCTAGCTGCCATGAGACTACATTGCTGAGGGGATAAGAATGAGGTGCCACCACATGTCAAGCAGCCTCACAGGGGGGCGGATAGAGGAGCCAGAGGGTCTTAAGCTAACAGCAACTGGTGGTAGACATAAAGATACTGTATAAGCATGTCCACACAGATTAAGAGCTTTAATACATACACAATTGTACATGGTCTACAATTCACTCTGGGCCATAAACACTCAAGTAGATGGGCCATTTGGATTGGAGATAATGCAGAGATGTGAGAGTTGGGTGCTTGCATACAGTGAGGGTGAAATAAAAAGTCAAATTAGTATGACTCCTTTATGTATTTTGCTGTTTTGTTGTTGCAGCCTCTCCCTGGCTGCCCAGCTATGTTTTATTCTGGCAGTGGACTCCTATCTGCATTTAACCTCTGGCTAGAAAATGGTGTAGGGGGCAGCAAATACACAAGCAGCCATTATCTTATCATTACCCTCAGTCAGAGAGGTGAGAGAGTCGCCCGAGGAGATTTCCTACCCAGCGTGTGAAAACTCATGCTCTGTTTTAGCTACAACGCTGCTATTATGCATTTCAAGACTTATACCCAAATTCACAGTCAAGCTGCTGAGTTCAAAACATTCCCATACTTTTTTTTTTCTCGCTGTGGGCTAACATACTGATCAGCCCATATTTCCAGCCACAAGCCAGTCTTTAGTCAACAACAGTTCCTAGCAAGCCTGGTGAGCAGCAATCCCACTGTATCATTAGCCAAACACTGGTTAGAGATGACACTTCAGAGCAGCGAGCCACTCGCAGTCAGCCTGTAGCAACCAGCAACCAGCAATCAACAACAACACAAATACAGCATGGGAAAAGCCAAAGCCATACCAAAACGTAACCAGCCTTCCTGCAGATGTCTCATGCAGCTTGTCTCTTTGTATAGGCTTATATGTCATTGAGCATCTAACACTCATTGGCTGCCAGCTGCTTTCAAAGAGCGTCTGGCGCCTCTCGCTTTAAGAGCCGATGAGAGAGAGAAACAGAGAGATGAAGAATGTCATCCCCTGAAAGACAAAAAGATAAGTCATCAGGACTGTAATGATGGGGTGGGACAGGGAGGGGGCAGTGCAGGGAGGAGACAGATGAGCCTCATAAAAATCAATCACCCATTTTTGGTAAATACCAACAAAAAAAGCTGTTTCCTAAAACTGATTACACTCGGCGGAGTTAAACTAGCATCATCACACTCATTTTGATTGCTTGCGACCCATCGCTTTTCATTTCTGCTCAACTGATGCTGTTACCATGGTCCAGTAAACTCCGCTTCAACACAATAACAAACAGCTCACCCTTAACTCAATAGCTTTCTTCCGCGTGGGTTTTTCTCTAGGGCAAATTACTTAAGAACAGGGGGACTATCCAAGTTGTTATATGAGGCGTATCGATGTGAAAGCAATATCTAGGAATCTTCTTTCACCGCTGACTGGGCATAATCAAACAAGGACTGAGATGTGGGATGGGGGTGTTTTGCTGTGTTCTTTTTAACCACACAGGTTCACAAACGTACCTAATGCAAATGTAAAAAGCATATCTTTAAAAGACAAACTAATCAAAACTAAATCTCATTAACGTAGGAGCACTAAGAACTTTTTCAAAAGCATATTACTTGCAGACTTTGTTGAGACTTCTGCACAACTTTGTGCATTTAAAAAATGAAGAACTTCAGAAGTACATTCGCTACTTTGTGTGTCAAGGAATTCGATCTCATATATTGTGCAGCAAATGACTTTAAAGTGCTGTGACTGGACATCATTTTTCGAGGTGGGGATGCATCCGTCTCTCATCGTCCTCCCAGACTGACTCGGGGGTGATGTACTCAGCATGTGACCTTGAGTCAGGCCAGGCCAATACATTAGGTTGATCAAGCCCCGGTGTCGGAGCAGGAAATATCCTTCTTAAGATGTCAGGGATCATGTGCAACATCCAGGTGGCTCATAATTTGGAGGCATAAATTAAAGCTTTCATATTTTACTCAGGTGTTTAATATGCCAGACTGGAGCGGATGAGCGGTTATTTATGCTTGAGAGCCAAGAAGACGGGGACACGGGGAGAAATATTGTCAAAGCCAAATCGCCCTTTTCCTCTATCTCTCTTTCTGTCTCACATTTATCCACTTCTGCATCTCTCCTTTTCTCCCCCAGTTCTCTATCTATCTCTTCCTGGCACTCAGGGTCTGTCTCACTCCCTTATTTTCTCTCTCTTACTGAGAATGCATTGACCCCAGACTTAAGTAAGCTCCACATCATTGATTGAAACAAGAGGGATAGGTGGTGTCATGACAAGACAGATTTTATCTTTAAAGCATTATGGATTACAGACATTTGGAAGAAAAGGGGATTTCTAAGGCACCGGGGCTGGCGTTAATTCTGTCAAATGATTTATTCAGTATGGTCAATCAATTAAATTAGAAGTGTCCAGTTACTACTTGGCTCTCGCTACCTTATGATGTATGGCGTGATGACATGAGCTAACAGTTTCATCACATTACCGCCCCACCCTCAAAATCTTATAATCTCTCCTATCCTATCAGTGCAATCACTGGGAAAGATCTACTGTGCTGTCTTTGCATCGGATATCATGTTCCTCATAAGCGCTCGCTTAATGCTCCATTTATGCATCTTAGTGGCAGCTCTGGATAGTTAGAAACCTGAGTGAGATCACAGGGAAACACCTAAAATCTGTAGGGTGAAAAGCAAAAACCCACAGCACGCTATATGCAGTCTATTTCTGTCACGGCACAATGCTCTTTCTGCAGCCGTGCTGTGCTGTGTGAGAGCCCATATGCTATCAGAAAATAGAGCAGTTTCTACTTTAGGAGTGTGTGACCTTTAGGTGAATACTGCAGAAAGTCACCCTTGTATGTCTCGGTGCCAATCGGCCTGTGCTAATGGACAAACATCTCTGTCTTCACAGGGGAGGAGAGTTTATCTGCTGTCACAGTGGTGTAGCACTCTGTAGAAAATGAATTGGACAACATAGAGGAGGTGACTGACGCAGAGTCTGGGGGGGCTTTTCAAGGAAAGGGTATGTTATCAGATTGGGAGGGACTGTGGCAGTGTTACAGTAAGAACCATTGCCCACGCTTATTTCCTGTTGGTAAAAGCCTCCAGAACACTTCAGATATTAGTGTTTTACTTCCTGCTCTGTACTTTTAGAAAAACAGCTCTTCACCTGCACTAATTTGACAGATTTGGGACAATGAAATAAAAAGTATGCAAGTTTAAAATTTTTCTTTTTAATCCATGCACTGGAAAGTGGTTGTGTAAGCATGCACAGTCACAGTCCTCTGTCTTGTCCATGCATGTACGACACTGTAACTGTAGAACCTGAAATTGCAGTAAACTGCATGTGTGTGTGTTCATGTGTGTGAAAGCGCTGCACTGAATTCCACAGGAGGCACACGTGTAATCATCTGAGCTGAAGAAGGGCTTGTGACTGTCTGACATCAGACCATGAATGACACACTGAGCAACATCATATTTGCGTGCTTACAGCACATGGTCAAGTGACTGTCTGGCGATCTGTAAGGATTCTCCGCACAAAGTATGGATATAGCTTAAAGACGAGGACACATTGGGGAGTGCCCTCAGGAGTAGCAGCTTAGTTTACAGTGACAGGGAAACCGAGAAACAAGAAAAGAAACAGAGGTGCTGATCCTGCTTCTGTTTCTAAAAATGTCAAGCGTGTGAGAGAATTTGAGGGGACTTTCTCAGATTTCTGATCAGGGATCCAGCACAGAGAGATAGTCTGTGACATGTCTGTACTGTCTTAATATCTTTTTCAAAGCAGCGTTTCATCTTGAGAAATAGCCAAGAGCCAGAGCTCCTCTGATTTACAGGATCACGTGACTACAGGTTTAAAAGGTACAAAGACAGAAACTGAGATTTGCTCACTCTCACAACAGAACAAAGTACATCCCTTAAAGTTTGTGGTTAACATGACATATTCTTAAAAGTTACACTTCCCTGCAGTGATGTGTGCCAGCTGCATTGTGTGCAGTTTGTAAACCAAGTGCACACAGTCATTCATTTTCAGGATCATTCATTTCTACGGGACAGGTCACATCTACACACCAGCACTTACACAATAAATGGAGCTACTGCAGGTGCGACTTTGGCCCCAAAATAGACTAACATTCCTAGGGGGACTTGCAGAGGGATTATGGTTCTCAGTGGCAATGAGTTTATAGCAACTCTGTGAGGCTTCAGAGTGTGCTGAACATTTTATAGCATAATATAAACAGACTGTTATGTTATATATGGACAGGTAGATGATCCAGACAAGAGTGCACACAGTATGACTTTGCTCAGGGTGTATTTTAAAGGAGTTTTACCTGATATTTCAGACTGAGGGACACCATCCAGAGGGAATCCTTTCCCGCTATAAAACTGCCTGATATCCGAACAACTCCGGGCTTTGCTGGTCCCTTTGTCCCCATAGGCTGGTGCTGTTAGAGAGCACACTGCCAGCGCCGCTATGATGAAGGAATCCATCCCGGCCGGCTGCTGTATGTGGACTTAGTCAAGTGCAAATCCGACTGTGTTGAGTCCTAAACGGAGCAGGAGACTCCCAGTGTAAGTGGCCGCGTGTCAAACGGGGCTACTGAGTGCTGCTGTGCGTAAAATATCCTCCACCTTCCTACAGCCCTGTTGCCCTTTCAGTGCGTCTGCTGAGTCTGTGGCTGCTCTCCGCGCACTGCTGCACGGCACAGGAGCGACTCTTCACAGCGCAGAGGTCCCGTCTCTTCCCACTCCTGTAGGGCCGATGTGGACAGGACAGCAGATTTATTATTTTTCTCCAAACAATTAAATCTTCTCACGCTGCGCCCTGGATGAGTGCAGACCTCCTGTCTCATATATCCACTGTTGGGGTGATTTTTTTTTTTTGTGTTGGTTTCACCTAGAGAGAGAGGAGAAGCAAGAGAGATGAAAGAATTAGGTTACGCGTTTACAGCTGAAATAATTTAGGTCGTGTCAGAAAATAGCTCTGTATTGCGCTGACGCCGTGCAGCCAGGTTCTGTCGCCGCACGCCTACCGGCTATGACGGCCCGGAGGGATCTGAGTAAGGAGGTGCGCACAGGCAGCAGCTACCGCAGCTCGTTCCCGGCTCAGGATATTCTGAACGATGCTATGCCAGCGCTGCCACTCCGAGGAATGAGGAGGAGGAGGGAGGGAGAGGAGAGGCAGACAGAGTGGAAGAGAGAGTGAGAGGGACTATATGAGGTTTCGCGTTCCTCCTCTGTCTCATCTAAATATTATTTTTAGACATGTTTCAGAATAACATTATGAACAGGTTTGGGTTTTGGGAGCATCTGTCGTTTTCAGTTAGTATCAGTGCTGTGTGTGTGGCGTTTGGTGTATCATTGAGCTTCTCAGGGAAAGAATGTGCTCTACGCCTCCTGACAGCTTGATCTCCACCAGCCAGGTGTCTCAGGTGAACTGTGGGCGTGCCCTCGACCCCATGCACCCACCCACCAGCACAGGTCAGCCCTGAGTGTACCTCTCTTCTCCAACACAGATAGTGGCCGCGTACCTGCGCCTTATCACTCCTCAAGGTGCAATTAAGCTACAAGTCACTACCTGCCCCGTTGGCAGTTTACCTGTCACCTGCTGAATGCCTCATTATCCCAGTTTCTGTACGAGTATGTGAACTATACCAACTCTCAGTGTGAAATAAGTTTGCACCATGGGCGGGTTATGAGACAATGGGCCCCTGGGCACAGATATGCAAAGGGCCCCACCACCTCTCCAACATGAACAGACTTTATTTTGCGACTGATTTTACGTCTCTTTGTGGGTGTTATGCTTCTTTATGTGGTTTTGTGTCTCTTTGTATCCATTGTGAGTCTTAATGAGGTCATTTCATGTTGCTTTCTTGTCATTTAAGTGTCTCTTTGTGGTTATTTTGTGTCTCTGTGCAGTTGCTTCGCATCTCTTTTGGTCTCTCTGTGCCTCCTCCTGGTCGGTACATGTCATTTTAAATGACATTTTGCAAGTGAAGGCCAGGGGGACCCATGATACTTGAAATCTGGCACTTGGGCACCGACAAACAAACCCTTCCTGTCACATTGGCATGATACACGGCCGGTGGCTGTTATAGTTTAACGGCACTCGGCGGCATCAGGGGGAAGTGGGACGGAACAAGGACGAAAGTTAAGGCAGTGAATGTCTGAGTGGGGCGGGTGGGAGGGGTGGTGGATGGGTCCAACAAACACGACTTTCACCCAAGAGACCAGTGTTTGCGTCCCAAATGATTCTAAAGGCGAACACTGTTCTTTTTTCCTAAATCCAACCATGTGTGTATGTTGTTGAAGGAAAACAACGTCAATTCGCAGTGCCGTACTGACGTAGTGCTTTTATTTTGAAAGAGACTATGTCAAAGTTAAATTTCCTGTGAAAACAGCAGTGTATTTTGAAAGAAGACAATGCATGTGACAGGCAGAACTTGACACGAACGTCACCAGAACGTCACCAACCAACACACCCAGGGTACCTTTCACATCGTATGTGGACGTGGGAAGCCCATGACCAAACGTCAATATGTGACGAGGTCGGAGTGACAGCGTGCTGGATGAAGAGGAGGAGGAGGATGTGGACCACACTTGGAATGTGGAGGACAGCTCCACCCCTTCATGCAGCTGTGGTGCCAAATGAAAGACAGGGAGGGAGTGGTGACAGCCAGATAGGTAACTCCAGTGGAGAGAGGCAAAGGAAGAAATGTGTCTTTTAATTTTGTCACATTATGCAAATTCTCCCAATTGTTCATAATGAATAAAACGATAAAACACACTGGAATAAGTGTTCAGTGTTTCTGTGCATAATGATTTTTTTCAGATGACAGTTTTTTAAAAAAATGCATCCGAAAAAACAGACTCAGTGTGCAAAGGCCTTTACTGTGGTCATTTTGTGCATTTGTTGGTCATTTTGTGCCTCTGCCTGGTCAGAACATGTTAATTTAAGTGGCATTTTGCAAGTACTGATACTGATACTGATACTTTGGGCCCCTGGATCTGTGCCCGGTAGGCCCATTCAGTAATCCATCTATGGTTTGCATGAGTTGTCTTATATGTACAATAACCCCACGAAATAAGGCTGTTTACTTAATTTGCTTTATTTGGCAAAAGCCATTTCTACTTCTCCTCCATCTCCAAAGGAAATGATGTGTTTATAAAGCAGGCTACATCTTTAACATACTTGGAATTTTTTAGTGTATTCATTACTGCTAAGAGGATCAGTAAGTCCGGATCCCAGTAGCAAGGCAGTGCCTTGTCATGGCCACTGGCCGTAATATGTCCATAACTAATGCATCCGTTTTTCCTCTTCTTTTTTTTTCTGTATGTGAGAGGGAAAAGTTCACTCAGGTCAGGTCGGGAGCCCTCTGAGGCAACAGTTGAGTCTAAAGGATTACTCCAACCGCAAAATGATCATTTGTATCATCGGTTACTCACCACGTGTAACCTTGAGTTTGTGAAGAAACTGTGTCCTCACATGCCTCCATGGTGAATCCGTAAAAGGCAAACAACAGGATCAACGTTTTACAACGGCAAAAGTATATCGAAACATCCGTTTACAAACTCTCACGCATTCCTGCATTAGAATCTAGCTCTCATTCATCCAGTCAAATGCTTAATACTCCCAAAACACATGCATTTTTGCCCAAATGTCACAATATAAAATACATCCTCCTATGAGTAGCATGCGATGCGTGTATAGGAGCTCCACCTGAGCAGAGCTCAAGAGCCAAGGCCCCCTCATGTGCATGTTTGCACTGACGTGTTTTAAATTGTAATTTCAGCAAAAAATAAACATGTTTAGGAAGTTCTGATAAATGATACTTGTATTATACTGCATGAGTTATGTGAGAGTTTGTGAATAGATGTGTTGACATAGATCTGCTGTTGTTAAACGCAGTCCCCGTTAACCTCAGTGGTTCCCAACAGGCCCAGCCACGGGATCCAGATTTGTCCTTAGTCATAAGTTCAAGGTCACAGTTTAATACATTCACCATTAGACTTGGGTTTGGCCATGTTTTTCGAGCTAGTTTGCTGTCTCTGTCAAGTAGCTGTCTGTTATTCACTCACTCTACAGCAGGAAACAGCACTTCAAAATAAAAACTATGCGCTGGAAATTCACTGCACCTAAAGATAAAGTGTGTTTTTTACAAACTTGACATGTTTGTGAGTCATCTGTGGTCCATTCAGAATGGATCAGTGACACACTTCTGGACACAGACTCACCAGTTGGGAACCACTGCTTGAACTCGTGAGGAATGTTCCCCTTTTTTTGGATTCTCTGTTCAGCATGGAGGTATGTGAGAAAGTCTTTTTTTTTTTATTTACAAACTCAAGGTAACACACGGTGAGTAAGTGACATACAAATGGTCATTTTGCAGGTGAAGTGCTCCTTTAAAAATCTCGAGGATAATGCATCCAATAGCCGTACACATGAAAACGCACAGTCATAAATGCAGGTAAAAAGTATTACATGATTCATTTGACATGAGAAACCCATGAGGGATTCTGCAGTGTAGACCTGATGTCCTGTATAGTTGTGTTGCAGCATTAAAAAGACATCCAGTACTCTCACTTAAAATACTCTCTTTAGTCATCTCGGTGTGTGAAATTGAATCAGACGGTGTTTGATGGTGTCACTCCTGTGGGAGATGCTTTTTAAGGATTGTTTGCGGAAGAAGATGCCACCGCACATTATCACAGTGACACATGGAAAAACTCCAGTGCCGCCTGAAATAACCAGCCGTCACACAACAGATAGACAAACAAAAGTAAGGAGCGAAGACAGAAACGGCAGCGAGCAGGAGTGAGTCACATGGCAAGAACAGTCATTTCCTGCCTCCCAATCATTCTTTTTATGAAGGCAGACATTGTTTATGAATACATTAGGAAAATGTTACTCTATAATTAGTCTGTTCCTCATGACTGGATGAGTCCAAACAAAGAGGACAGCATCTCACATATCGCTAACTGACAAATGGCTACACTCGCTTCCCTTTATTACGGCTCTGAAATGAGTAGGCATGAATTAACACCTTCATTCTGCAATGTCAAGTGTTGCACTCACTGGCATCCTGGGCATGTGAGCTCGGGCAAATGTGGCACTACAGCGGCACAGTTACTCTGCTAAAGTTGAGGATTGTGTAATTGTGCCACACAGCAGACAGAAAGCACTTTCTAATTATGTATAATACTGTTGCTTCACTTTTCTTGTCGCTGTGGGGGAACACCGGGCAGAGTTAGACACATGTGGCCAGAGGTTAATAAGTCTAGTGGCCTCAAAGTGTGTGTGTAATGAAATGTCTGTCGCTATTATATATGGGTTTGTGTATGTATGACCTTTATGTGTATGTGTGCGCATTTCTTCTGTGTGTGTGTGTGTGTGTGTGTGTGTAATGTGAGTTTATGTGTCTGACTGCGTCCCACATGTGGCCGTAGGTCGGCGGCGCTGTTGGAGAAACTGATTGGCCCTCCGCTGTCTGGTGTGGAGATCATGTAATTAACGCTCAGTAAAGCCGCAGAGCAGCCATGTTTTCTTCAGGCTGCCTTCCATTGAAGTTTTATTGGCTCTGACCATGAAAGGCCTTCTAATGAGGAGCAGGATGCTGGGGGGGGGGGGAGTTGGGGAGACCGGAGAGAGAGCAAAAGAGGGGAGGCCGAATGGTAGCAAAGAGCGAGGAGAGTACGGGGTGAGAGACCGTACAGCTAAGCAACTGTCAGTTTAGTGTACACATGCGGTAATTATGTGGTGAGCATTTTCAGGGCGTGATGAGGCTTTCTAGTGAAAATGACATTGCTTCCATACAGAAATACTACACATGTTTTACCACTCCTTTCAGGCACAAACACTCAGACTTGCTCCTAAAGTAGATAGATGGAATAACATGTTTATATAACACAGGCCTTTTCCTCTAAATGCTCTGCAAACTTTACAACTCATGTACACAGCCAAACAGGATAAACTCAGTCAACTCTTGTCCGGCTCTATGGGCCAGCCACTGCACCATTCACACACATACATTCAGTGAAAGTTAGTCTAACGCGGCCAGGAATAGCTTTTGTTAAAAAAAGACCTCAGTGCTGCTCTTCCTGCTCCAGCTTGGTCACTACAGCGGACTTTCACATGCAGTGACTCGTGTTCCTCTGGGGCTGAGGCAGCAATGATAGCCTCTGCTGTTTGTTAACTACTGTAAACCTTACTTCTATTAGCTGTTTTCCTCAGTGGGAGCTTAAAGAGCTGTAACCCGGAGCTCCCATGACTTGAATTTATAAGATCCTGTAAGAGCTTGCTTCTAGGTTCTGCCTTGCTTTTCCACTGTTTTTCAAGTGACTTTAAGAAAGGGAAAGTTTACCCCAAAATAAAACATACATATTCTTTCTCTTACCTGTAGTGCTATTTATTCATGTAGATTGTTTTGGTGTGAGCTGCTGAGTGTTGGCGATATCGACCGTAGAGAGATCAGCCTTCTAGATGAGGGCAAGGGCAAAGGGCAACCCATAATGTCAGGGCACACCTGTATTTATATCTGTGCACAATAGCGTCTATAATGTGTGTTATCACTCTTATCACAACATAAGACAATAAAAATGAAAAATCAGACAGGTAGCCTTCGTAATACTGTCTACTTTACTTTAAATGGTAGGCTGTCTTCACTGGTGCTTTGTTGTAATTTACTCCGTACAATAAAGCGTTCCATTGTCCCGCTCATGGCTTTCTCCTTTTAAATGTTATCATCCCTCACACTGGCTGCCAATCGGGGCTTTTATTGTACGCAGCAATGTCTCTTTCCGGAAATCATGACCCAGTTAGATAATCCACAGACCTTGTTGTGAGCAGTTTCATGTAGGAACTATTTTCTTTCTACCGCACCACACCTGCCACTGTGCAAAAGGAAGCGTGCATCTACTCATGGACGTGAGGCTCGTGCTCGTGACAGCGCAAGATGTAAACACTGAGGGCATCCTGATCAGCAGAGCTGTAAATTTAGCTAGCTCTGATGCTAGGTGAGCTAGCTGTAGATGCACACGTACTTCCGCGTGGTGATAGGGTTGACAGGTGTAGTTAAGTAGAAATAAAATAGTAACTGCTCACATCACAGCTCTGTGGATTGTCTTGAGTAACTAGGTCATGATTTTTGGAAAGAGACACTGCTGTTGAGTTTTTCAAATGTTTTCTTTGGTGCTTTGAGCACCACAAGCCGAGTGCCAACACTCGTCAACACACACCAAAACAGTTGAGACTGATAAACAGCACTACAGGTAGGAGAACAAAATGTATTTTTGATTAAGGGGCAAAGAAATCATTAATTTTAAGACATGGATGAGGAGAAAGGTAGTTCATGGAAAGACACAGTCCAAAAGCATCTTAAGAATAAAATAACATGTCTCCATCACCTTCAAATTAAAAGTATTTTGACAGTATGACTTATTTAACCAGTCCTACATAAGAACAACTGATCATTAATTTTTGTGTTTCTGTGCTTTGAAGGCATCGGGAGATGAACATAAACTGTAATTTTAATCATCATCACCAGTCTACAATATTGCACAGGTGAAAATATTCATAACAGCAACTCAGCAGGATTGCCACACCCAAATGTAGCAGCGGCTGATTAACCGCTGATTGCACCGATTCACTGCTGTCAAACTAGAGACTCCTTTTCTGTGTAATCAGAATAATTTTGAAACCTGCTGCTCTATTAAACATCGTTAAAGCCAATTTCCCCCTAAGTTGAAGAAATGCCTTTATTGTGATGCAGCTGCAGGAAATATTGATGGGCTGGAAAGTTCTTGTTGGATAAAAATTAATTTCCTAGATTTGGATGATGTAGGTGTGCCAAAATCAGTTTTAAATACTGCTTGGGAGAAAAGGCAAAAACAGATCCTAGAATACAGAGGTAATAACAGACGCTTCTATGATGTAATTCCTATCACATACTGTCAACTAGCAAAAATGTTGCCATTGTACATCTCTGCAAACCACTGATATGCTACATTTGCACCTTATTG
>JAPZEB010000004.1:14903196-14914202 GCA_029783705.1 Chaetodon striatus
CAATCCTCACCACTAGATGCCCCTAAATCCTACGCACTGTTTCTTTAAGAGGGCAAATGCAGTTAAAAGTAATTTTTGGACTAACCCTCTCCCAGTGTCTGAGTTTGCTCCCATCATTGTCCATATTTTAAAGCCATCCATGGCTTTCTGCGTCAGTCAGCAGAGGTTATTAAAGGACGACAGACGGCTTTGGTTTTGTCAGGCAGGGACAATGCAGTCCAATTACAGCTCAGGCAAAGCGGAGGCACGATATCCTTGGACTGGGCACTCTCTCTGCTCTTCGGCTGCAGCCAGCCAGACACTCAGTTTCACAGCAACAAGCATGAAATAGACTCCAAGGATCAAATACAGACTGCGTGCAATTGGAAGTGTACAACTGTGGGACAGGGTGTGTGTGAATGAGATCACCGGTGTGTATTTGTGATGATTTTTCGTGTTCATAAAAGTGTATATGTGTGTGTGAGAGAGACAAAGCGAGTGAGAAGGAGCTCGTGGACATTGTGTGCTTTAGCCAGGAAAGTGCTATTAGTTATGTGCTCCCAGGCTGATGGCTAAAACAGTGGGAGGTGTGGTGAGACTTGGAGGGCCACTGTCGCCTGATACATTGCCATGAAATGCTTTTATAATAACTGTGGAGGAAAAAAAGACCAGTGTTGCCCCGAGGACCAATTATATATGTTACTTCTAAATATTTTTGCCTCAGTCCCATTGTATGTCTTTATGACAGAGGTGTGGACTTGGGTCACATGACTTGTACTCGAGTTAGACTCAAGTCACAAATTTGACTTCAGACTCAACTTGAGAAAAACAAAAAAAGACTTTCAACTCAGTTTGGACCTTAACACCACTGGTTCGTGACTTTACTTGGACCTGAGCCTTCTGACTTGAAAAATACTTGATACCTCCCTCCAAGATCAAAGATTAAAAAGTATGTCTTTTAACAAGTGTGCCATGAACGATTCATTTCCCCTCATTTCCTGAATCAACTTACGTTCACGCTATTTATTCCCATTAAGTTGACAGTTAATTCCCAAGATAATGTACTTTGTTTAAACCAATCTGACAGCATCAAGTTAAGCTGCAGGAAAGAACCATGAGGAACTAATAGAGTCCTAAAACCTGGAAGTGAGTTAGCATTTCTGCACTCCCAGTTCCCTCGTCTCAAAGTCAATGGGTTTTTTTTAATGATGATTAGGTCTGTGGCTAACACGCACTGAAGAAACTTTCATGTTCTGTTCTGCGACATAAAATACGTTTCTACATACTCCACTTGTGAATTTCGACGCTTTTTTTATGTCTTAAAAAAGGTGGTTGCTCACAAGTGGCTAAATGAGACTACACAACGTCAAGCTGAACACAACTTTACAGCCCTGTTGTGGTAGGGATGTTAAACGTGTGACCGCAGTGTAGTTTGTTTATAGCCTAGTGTTAGCTTTTCACTTCAGGTGATTGCATTTAGGTTTCAAAAATTTTAAAAAAGGGGTGATCACAATGTGTAGGTATCATAACATTTGTTAGCCACAGAGCGTATTTTCTGCCATAATCCAAACTCCAACTGAAAAATCCCATCAGTCTTTTGACAAGGGAAACAGGGAGACCTCAACGTCTTCCCTGAGGCACTGTACGCTATGTTACTGAGCACCAGTTGGAAAAAATGATAACAAAGATAATTCTGTCTGCGTGCAGTAACTATAGGATGGTCAACAAAATTGCAGCGAAATGTGCAGGTTAAAAATTAGACAGAGACGCAGCAACTTCCAACTTTATTCCACATTTTAAGGTGCGTAAAGATGGGTAAGTTGAGGCCAATAGTTAGAGAGGTAATTCTTCTCTAATGTTAGCTTAAAAGCTAAGTAACTTTTGGAGCACCCAGTAGCTCAGTGGGTGGAGCAGGCATCCCATATACAAAGGCAATGTCCTTGCTGCAGCAGCTGTGGGTTTGATTCCAGCCTGCAGCCCTTTATTGCATGTCATCCCCTCTCTCTGTCCCACTTTCACAGTTAATACTGTCCTGTCACTTACAGACAAACAACCCAAAGCTAAGTAACTTTTAATAAACTCGTTTTAACACGAATAGCCAACAAACTTTAAAAAGCATTCACAATTTTTTGTAAATTCAACAGAAATAGATGGCATTGCATTTGGTGAAGAGCACATTATGGATTGTTTAGTTATCGAAACTCAACCTTTAGGACCTGAGACTTGACTCAGGACTTGCCTGTTTTGACTTGGGACCTAAGTTTTAAGACAAAACAACGACTTGGTCCCACTTCTGCTTTATGATGTATCTAACTTTGTCTTGTGATGTTAAAATAATGCCTCACACATGGCATACACCCTGTTTTAGGCCATAACCTCACTCTATTTGAATCTCACTGAGGGCAGTCTGGCTGTTTGTGCGTCACCCCACAAACATGTGTCTGTTCTCACCAACAGTGGCTCCCTTCATGCTTGCTTTGTGTTTATATGTGTCCTACAGTAGCTCAGCTAGGCTACCGGTGATGCTAACACTGCAGCTGACAGCGCAGACTAATTCAGGGCAATTATAGCCCATGAATAGGCAAAGTTTCCCCTGCAGGAGCAGCCAGTGGGTCAGCCACACATCAGCTGAGCGAGCAAACTGTCAGTGTCGACGCCGCTGTCATCACAGCTGACTGTCCTTTCCAGCAGCAAACCTTTTCACGTCTCCTGCACTCCCACACTCCCCTCTGCCTCTATTCCTGGTGCAAACATGGACTGATATGTTTAGCGAGAGGCTTCCTGGATGCAAATAGAGAAGGTCAGACTGAGATGGTTTGCTCTGCCTACAGTTCTTACGCCCTCATTACTTACAGTCCAGTATGGTCAATCAAACAGTGATGTGTTTTCAGGGACAGGAAGAAAGCCAGTGCAATGTTATCATAGTTACTCAGCCTTCTTGGTTTGAAGTAGTTCAACATTTTGGGAAAATATCAATCTCACTTTTTTGCCAAGTGTTAGATAAGAAGATCAGTGCCACTCTCATGAGCTAACTATAGAGCTCAGGCCAGGAAGTGATTAGCTTAGCATTGCACACAGAGTGGAAACAGAAAGCCTGGCTCTTTCTGATTAAAAATACACTTTCTAGCACCTCTAAAAGTCACGTACTTGCTCATCAAAATCAAAATTGAAAAGACATGTTGTGATTTCACATTACATGCTGTAACGATTTTTCAACACCCAGTGGCTGGGCCATGGTCGTATAAAGATTACTGCATACAGCGTCGGAGGCTGGGCGCCGTTATTCCCATGAAAGTGTCTCAAAAACACCCCAAAAAATTCAACTTCTGGGTATAGAATAATCTGCACCATCTGCATTCATTGGCCCCCAGAGCAGCCCCTTTAAGCACAGAATCTTTCATACTGATGTACCTAAAAAAACACAATGTTTCTTTCACAATGTACGCTTATAAGAAAAAGACTTTTTGGGCACCATGGGATTACGTGACAGACCCAGAGGTTGTAATTTCATGACTCAGCGCTGTACCTGGGGGCTTGAGCTGGGCGCAACTGCCTTCCTGAGGTGTTGTGTTTTAATGAAATACAATGTCTGTGTTTTACAGGGGATATTACACAACTATTGGCAAGAAGCAAATTAAGTATATTTCCCAAAATGTCAAATTTTTCCTTTAAAAGGCTTAGAAAGAGAAAGTAACACTGGGTGTGCATAATGTGGTCACCTCACTGTTTAATATTCCTCTTTGAGGACAGGGGCAATGTGAGTGCTGTCAGCATGAAATATGTAACAGCCTGCACACCTACAGCTGTCAATCAGTCTGTGCAAACCCACACAGTCCTAAGACAAGGACTAATCAGGAAAAATAAGTGAGTGCCAAAGGTGCGTGGGGCCACTTTTTAAAGCACTAGTTTCAAACTCAAGCGCATTTTCACTCAGTCTTGTCTCAGATAAAAATGATTCTGGATTTTATTTCAAGATTGGTCAACAACTGTGGGGATATCAGTGTTGAAAAAAAGAGGGTTAAGCTGATTTTAGCTCCTTTGAGTTTGTTTGCGTTGATTTGGTCACAGAGAACAAAGGAAAATTCCCATACATAAAATTCGCCTCCGCAGTGCCTTTTGATTCATTTATCAAGACATTTCTTCTGGTACACTTAAACACATTCAGTGTGGCAATAAAAGAGTTGAATGAAGAGGAACCTTCATTTTTTTGTGTGTTTTTTCACAAGAATGAATCTGATCCTGAAACTGAACACTGAAACTGACCTTTTAGATCAGTTTCAGTGTTTGTGGTTTGCATGTTCCACATTTTATCATTGGTGTCACGCACACACAACACATAAGATCCATACTAAAAATGTATGTATGTATGTATCTACCGAAAAGTAAAAAAAATGGCATGCGCCAAAACATATTGGACAATTTCTACAATCAGGCTTCCACCTCACCTCCGTCTGCCTCGCCATTTTCCCCATCTCCAAAATGTTCATTAGCATGTGTCAAAGTTTCTCTCATCAAGTCTGTTTTGATAGATCACAACTTTTGCGTGGGAAGTGGCGTACGCCTCTCTCAGGCCTCATTTTGTGCATACGCATTGTTTAGAAATGAGACTCCTGGTCAAGTTCTCAACCCCTCAAGATCTTGGTCTTGTCTCAGTCTTGATACACTTTGGTCTTGGTCATGACTTGATCTCGGTTTAGATGGTCTTTACTGCAACACTGGTCTTTCATGACTCATACTCTTTAAGGAGAGGCTATTGAGACAAGCAGAAAAGCAGAGCGCCTTTAATAGAGCTCAGCTTCACCGCATCATGGCGATACAAAAGGAGATGAAATGAGACACAAAACAAATGGCGAGTGACTTAAAATATGTACATTTATACACATGCGAGGATAAAGGGCTGTAAGTGTCTGTGGGCACGATGAACGACAGTCATGAACAAAACATACATGGAGGAAATCATATGGACTAAACACAATGTGGTTACAGAACACAAGATGTGACACATTTAAACTGCTAACACCCTACATAGCTGCAGTCATGTCTGTTCATCAGCTGCAACACTGTCTCTATAACTGTATGTAAATGCAGGTAGTTAAGCAGGTCATCCTTCCACTTTTAGGCAGAGTCAACGGTGAGTTAGGGAGAGGAAGAGTTGTTCATAATACAGGCTAGTTAACAGAAGAGGTATTTCACTGCACATAGACCCATGTAAGTGTAGAGACCTATTTAGCTTAGATACTGTATCTGTGTAGCTTTTAGGCATTATCAGGTTTAATACTGTATCTGCATAGCATTGACCATACATTCATCCTCATTCACACAGGTACGTCACTGTACCAGTACATAAGCCATCCTCTACACAAGAGAGAAAGCAGGTATACAGAGGAAGCCATTATAACAGTCACACAGTTTTTTTTTTTTTTGTTGAACTTCCCTTTTGCTCCATCCCCATGAGGAATCATTTAAAACAAAGACGGATTTGCTTTTATTCTGTTGGAATTCCAAGGAATGGTCTGCTTAAGAGAGAGTGAAGAGACATGAGAGCTTATTTGGCAAAATGTAGGATAAATCCAGGAAGAGGGTCGTACACAATGGCCACCACTGTACTGAACAATAGATGCAACCAGCTTTGTAAAAAATATTCCACACGTCTTTTGTGTGTGTGTGTTAAACTGTATTTGAATTTGCATGTGTTCAATCTGCAGCCTAGCCTTCCTCTTGTTTTCAAGTTTCAAACCGTCATTTGAGAGAGGAAGATGAAACCTGTCGTCGTGCCATCAGGAAATTTACTGGAAATGAGTTTTTGGTGATTCTTAAATCAGGGCCTGGTCCTACCATAACAATTTTGATAACTTGGTAGGTTATACATGCATTAATGTGCAATTCAACGAGCAAACACACAAAACTGGATGCACAATAAACATTAGTAAAATCAACAATGTACAGGCTTTGTTCAAACATCCAAAATGTATCCATTTATGTCAATGGCTTGAGTTGGAAAAGTGATGTGCATTCCTGCTTTATTTCTGACAGAAATTAAATCTCTATAGGTTTATTTTTTTTTGCATTATTTTATATGTAGTATGGAGCAGACGAGCACAGTCCGTTCATAGCTGAGGGAAAAGAAAACCCCATCCAGCTCAATCAGTTAAGAGCTTTTTGTTGAATCAGGACCTCATACACTCCGTCAAATCTTTTCCACCTATATACAGTTACATACTATACACACCTAGTTTGTCTGCACAATGTGTTCAGCCGTGCAACTGTGCAACTGCGCCCGTGCTCTACCTGTGAACTCATTACATTCTAATCCCCGCCAAGGTACACAGTCATTAGAGTATATCAAATCTGCTGTTCTGGGCCAGGCACCTGGGATTGATCTATCAATCTATCATGCATTCCTTAATCCTCCAAAAGAAAATGAGCAGAGTTTTCAAATGAGCTGAATTCTTCTGCCTGGCTGGCAAATGGTGCAGTGGCTGTGATGAGGATTTTAGCCTGTAAGGATAAGTAAAAACCAACAGCAGGAAGAGAAGACGGCTGTACTCGTACTGTATATGTGTATGCGAGTCTGTATAAGCGCTTTTAAGTAAAATCACAATGATGCAGTCCCGTTCTGAACCTCAAAGGGTGTGTCGTGTAAGTGGTTGGGCTGTACTGGTGTCTGTACACAAACGTCTAGCCCCAAACAGCCTAGAAGAAGCAGCCGGCCTAATCTTTGTAGATGAGCGTGCATGAGATTAGCTTGTGCAAACACCCACGTTGGTGATGCTGCAGGACAACAAGTTCCTGCAAGAGCCCCCCGTCTACAGTCTCCTACAACGTCGTCCTCTTCTCTTCCGCGCCGTCTCCATTTTCATTTTTCCATCATTACCATCCATCCATACACGTTGAGGACAGGAGTAGGGATACTATGCGTGATATGTATATATGAGTGTCTCTGTGCATGTATGTGGTTCCTAAAAGGGGGGGCAGGGGTTGATGGGGGATTCACAGAGGGCGCTGGCATCAGAACAGGGTCCACTGCAAGCCAAGTGCCACAAAGAGCAGTGCGAGGCTCCAGGGCCGTGCCCAGCTGGCAGACGGCGAGCCCCCTATCACCTTCACTGAGGGGGGCTTGGAAGGGTTCTCGTGCGGGCTGTCACCTCCGGGCTGTCTCCCGATCGGCTTCCCTTCGCTGGAGGCTTCTGTATGTGCTGTGAGAGACAGAGACGGATAGAAGGAGAGAGAAAAGGGAAGAGAGAGGCAGACAGAGATAAATGGTTTGGCTCATCACTGTAATCATGGTAATCAGCTTTAATGTTCAGAGTCCTTTGGGCTTGTAAAATTGTATATAAGGAGCTTATGATCATCCAATCAACATTCCCATCTTCTCATTCCAAGGGTTTTCAAAAACAATCAGACATTAAAATGATGTATGATTATGTCCGTTACAGTTAAAGTGAGTTCATATGTACATCTGACGAAGCATCGCTCTGGAGCAATAATTTATTTTGAAGGGTGCTTTAAAAGATTTATCAAAAAAGTATTTACAGTGCCACTGTGTTACTATTCAGCTAGCAAATCACTTTTATATCCTTTTGTCTAAGGGCCAACCCATTTCTTATTTTTATCCCTGCACCTCATTTTTAAGTCCTTGTCCCTTTGGAACAAAAATCTGATGGGAAGTGGTTAAAATCTTCCCCTATTTTATCAAGTTCTGTGAGATCAACAACCTCCTTTTCAAGCGAGGTTCGGCCAAGACAGCAGCTTCAGTTACACTCACACAACAATAACCACAATAAAAATCACAGACGATAAACAGTAGCATGTTGAAATATTAAAATACCTACATGCAATGACAAGTACCAACTGATTCATTCACCTTTATGTTTATGAGAGATTTAATAACACGGTGAGAGGGAATAATTATACACACATCATGTAGGTGCGAGGCTATCAAATAACTGTCTGCATGAGAAAAAAAAGTAAAGCCTGCACAGCAACACAAGATTAATAAAGACAACATTTCAATCCTACTTGGATTTTTGTCAGGTCAAAAGCTTTAATAGCATGGAAATACATAAAAATGTGGGAATGTCATGCACAAATCAGCAATAACATCACATTAGTTAGCGGGCTACTGAGACATTAGCATGGGCTACTACTAGCATTTTTTTGTGTGTATGTGTGTGCCCTATTCCTCTATACCAACAAGAATTGGAACACCCGACCCTTAGATGAGAACGCACAAAATGGAGGGCTAAGTGGAAGGGGCAAGGGGTGAATTGGACCCAAGTTGCACACAACAAACCTGTGCCGCTATGCAGTTTTTCAGCCCCATGGGACATACAGTAAAACTGAACTCCAACCATCATCTCCACACACATATCATGATGGAGGGCTGACTGGGTGTCTTATCTCCAGCAGTAGATGATGGACAGCCCTAACTGTGTCATTATAGCCAATCAGAGATAAATCAGGGCGATGAGGGTAGGACATTAAGCACCCATTTTATCACAGTCCCTGCAGACATGCATATAAAGTTACACACGCAAACGCTTTTCTGCTGACACCGGTGAAATCCCAGCTTTCCTTAAAGAGGACTTCACTCATCTTTGTACCCCTCGCTGTTCTTCCAGACTCTCTCAAACTCCACCATCACACTGGCTCTGAACGCATCTCTCTCCTCTCTTCATCTCACTTCCCTCTGGGATGCGACGGCATGTTGATGTCTCTAAAATCAAAAGGAAATGGATTCCTTCTGCTCATTACCCATTCCTTCTTTCCGCTTCTCTTCGCGGATTCCAGCCGGACCCAGCCCAGCCCTGCTATGTACATCAATGAGACACATTACCACCCTCAGCACAGCAAGTGCACCACACACTGTCAGTCACCAATTAAGTTAACCTGCATCACTAAGACCTTACAAGTTTCAAACATTTAGTTTGTACCCAAGAGTTAGGGGCTCTGCAAGCTTTGTGCGAGTTCCAAAAGAGGGACGGGGTGAAATCACGGAGGGTTGATCCCAAAGGATACAGAGAGAAACAAATAGAGACAGGGGTTTGGGGTACACACACACAGAATGATAGCTAGTTCTCAGAGTACTGACAGTGCCAAAGCCCAGTGTCAAAATGTCTCTTTGAGCTGTCACTGTCAAAAAAGCAGGCCAAGTTTCCAGTGATTCCCGCCAGTGTGTATAAAACTGATCTGTCTAGAATTCAGTAGTCTAATTAAATACAGTTACGGCCGCCACTGTGTGGTGACTTGACTGTCAAGCAACTTGACAGCCAGGTGTGTGATAAGTTATAAGATATTACACCCATATAAAATGTGAAAATTTATAGCACTCCATCCAAGAGCTTTGAATGTCTAACTAAATCACTTCTTCACCCATATAAAGAACTACAAAATGTATTGCTCTTTTAAAGCTGTCATCCAACAAGATTTTTTCATTTCACACCTTGCAAGATCAAATGTGTAAATCTAAGAAAATGTTCTTTTGTAAGACTGAGAATGCATGTCAACCCATCCCTACTGTGCACTTGGGTTTGCATGTGTATGCATGTGTGAATAGGGATAGGCAGGGCTCTTGAGAGAGGAGTGTTTTCCGTGCCAATGGTTTTTGTTGTTCCAATAGACAATAGACAAAGACATCATTTATCCCAAATCAGATTGCTGTTATTGTTTCAATGGAAATGGGCTGCATCTCATCAGGGAGATGTCAGAAAGCAGCATTTGAATGGGCCAACACAACACTAATACTACTCCACTGCAGGCTGACCAACTGGCTAATTAATGGAGCAGGTCTCTGCCAGAACAACCAATAACAGCACAGAACAACACAGCCAACTAGTTAGTGTTTGTTTTAATGTAAAGTAGGCATTTTGGAATACACAGTGTCGGGATACTTTGTGATCTTTGAAATAAAATAAAAGTGGATGCAATAAAATGAAGTTGAGAGTCAATACTCATTAAAGTAATCATCTAACTAGGTCTGTTTTAAAGCAAAGCCAAACTACGTGATTGCCTAAAGTGCCACCAGCTGGGAGCTGCATAAAAGAGAAAAAATGGAAGAGATATTTGTGTATTTACCTTATGTCTCATTTACTTTTACATTGCTATTTATTTCTACGTAAACCACAACTCTCACTACACTATATATCCCCTAAAGAAGTATCCTGAACTCAGTAGACTGGGAACAGACCCTGGAAAAGATCCAGAACATTTACAAGAGATAATGTATCCCAACCAGAGAATGTTCCAGTATCCTCCACAATGAAATGGAGGACACGTCTGGGGAAAGGTAGGCCTGAGCTGTTCTCATGTGCTACTGTTGTGACCTGGACCTGACTTAGAGGCCACAATTTGATGGGTGTATCAATGCTGCGGTGGAACTGTGGTAGATCAGTTTGATGTATTATTTTACACTGACAATATGTCTTATAAATAGATTTAAACTATTCTTAAAGATGACGCTGCTGGCAGAAACATCAGTGGTTTGGAGTCTTAAAAACAGATGAACATCTGTTTCGAAACACAGTAGGGACGGATAAGCGTTCCAAAACAGAGCTCTGCCCCTGACAGGTGCAGTAAAATTTAAGACATAGTTATCATTTAATACAGGATGTTTATGTAATACAATAATGCATTGTGTAATATTTATCTGGAAGCAATTACTTTTAAACCACCAGTAGCCCAGTGTTTACACTGCGTGCCACATAACTGCATTATTCCAGGTTCAATTCCAGCCTTGGGCGCTTTGTTGCATGTCCTATGCTCCTCTCTATCCCCTCGTTTCCAGTTTGCCTCTTCAATGCCATCTCTTAAGCAAAAGTAAAATGCCAACAAAAAATAATGTAAAACAAAAGTAAACAATTCTTAACATTTATCTGGGCAGATTTACCATGAAAAGGGTCATGCGGGGAAACCCTTGAACCTTTTCAGGTCAGGAAAAACAAAACGTGCACACAGAGCTCACACACACTTGATAAGGCCAAGAGATAGTTTTAACTTATCTATTTGGTACTAAAAATATGTATATATAT
>JAPZEB010000004.1:14916272-14926579 GCA_029783705.1 Chaetodon striatus
GCGGGAGCAAGTGAAAGATGACGGAGATGGTTAGAAGAGGAAAACAGTTAGTTTGGCTTTTCAGTATGAGGATGAAGATCCATCGTCACTCGTATCAGGGCAGATGGAATCAATCACCCCGGGCGACTTCAAGGCTATGTGACGGCGCATCGACATGCTTCTCCCATTACAACAACCGTCAATGACATATGTTCTCCAGCAGTAGAAGACAAATGTGATTTGATTGGTAAAAAGCTTTATAATAGGCAACAAACAGTGACAGAGAAAAACAGGGTGACAGAAACCCAAGAGACAAATAAAAGTGGAGTGCTTGGAGGGCTGTACAAGAGCACAGACATTAACATCCGAGAGGAAGTGTGTAAATATGTGTGGGTACGTGTGTGGAACCTATACTACAATAAAAAATGGGTTCTCGTGGCTTTCATTTGTCGATAAAGCCTGTAGTGGACAGGGTCATGGAGAGGCAGATAGGAGATCATGTCCCTTTGTACATCTGAACATCAAACACTGATATAAACTACACATACAGTACAAGAAAGCGCCACAGCTCAACCCCAGCCTGCAGCTTGTTAAAGAGGGATGTTCTGTCTTCTGCCACCTTGTTGACCTCTGTGTTGGCTAAGTGTGTGAGAAATGGTTCGTAGTGTCCTTTGCCACTAATGCCTCTCCAGATGGGCAGATTGTGTGTTTGGAGGAGCCTCTATTTCCCACTGGCCAAGGAGCAACAACAGCTGCTTCTAACAAGCCTGGCCGCAGCACTGAAGAAGAGGTGGACCTCGGGCTCTCGCCAAGAGGAAAGAGGGATGGGAGGGGAGGGAGAGAGGAAGGGAGGAATAAGGGTTGGAAGGTGAGTGGGAGGAATAACAAACGTCTGAGCCATCATTTCTTTGGAAAAATTAGGAGGGGACAGAAATTTGCATGATGGTCCTTTGGGCAAGCAATGTCAGTTTTTTACTGCTACTCTCCTCCCTTTCCCTTTCACGTCTTTCCTTCTCTCTTCTCGTAAGTGTTTCTCTTGGTTAGCCAGCACTTAGCCACTGCTGCCACACAGATGAAACCCTCAACCCCATGCAAAGGGAAGAAGTGAACTGTTCTCAAACAACCCTCCCTCTGTCTTTAACTGATAAGATTTAATCTCTCTTTTCCTCAGCGCGTCGTACATACTGTAGACAAGAACACACACACACACACACAGGCAGCACAAATGCACGAACAAAAGCACAGTCAGTGGTGGGGCAACAGGGCACAGAGTTTATTAAGAGAAAAATCCAATGAGTTAAATGAGGAAACTATGGCAAGTATGTGTTGTGCATGGCTGTGTGTGTGTGTGTGTGTGTGTGTGTGTGTTGTGAGAGCTTGCATGGGACTCTTGGCTGAACAGTAGCTGCAGAGCTGTAATCCAGTGAGGAATGGTGCTACTGTATACTGGGGCTTAGCAAGTTGTCACACTATATGCTATCAAGATGACAAGGCAGCTTTTCCAGGCTCAAAGCCGACTTTACAAATATAAATGTGTTCTATTCAGTTCAACTGTGTTCATGTTTTTTGCTATTTTACACAATTATGATTGGCCCAGAATTGTGCTGTAGCATCCCACCCTAATTACAGTGTAACCTACTGTTGTCCGATGTAACCACACACAGAAGTTACATGTATAAATAGATGACTTTAACCTGTTTATCATATGCTTTAAAGCACCTGTGGCAGTTTTCACTCCTCTGCCTGCTGTGTGCAATTATAAAGATGGTCAGGAGGTGGAGGTTTGATTTATTACACATCCAGGCAGTGTGGTGGAGGTCTGTAACTTGCTCCTCCTCACTCTCATTCCCACCATCTTCCTCTCTCCCCGCCTTGACCTTCAGGGTCTTCTCCCTGCTATGCAGTTGATGGGAGACGGATGAAGGGGGTGGGGATGCTGTAAAGCAGCTCATTGGCCTGGGTTTTGACAAGGCCACTGGATCTGCCTCACGGCGATGTTTCATTAAGAGAGATGACCTTTGACACGTTTTTTTTACCACTCACACCGGCAGACACATAAATGTAGGCATGCACGCAGGCACAAAGATTTAAGCATGCTCATGACGCATGCACAGACACACTAACGGACATGGTGTTTGAAATTAGCAGTGAGACGGTATGTGATTGGCGAGTCACCCCTCTCCTCAGTGTTTGGTTGGTTCCAGCATAAGTCCAAGTCTTGTGAGCATGAGCAACGGTACCTCTCCTGTGACAGCTCTGCCAAGCGATTGAATAATGACACTGTTGATTTTCTAGATCAATCCTTATTTGCGGTAAAACAAGATCTTTATGCAATAGCCAATATGTCTTTGAAGCGTGGGCGCCAGCTCGCCGTTTCTCAAATGCAGTGAAGTCAGTAAAAATGATTTGTACCATTAGTCTCCGTCATTAACAGGGACAGAGCATTCTCCTCTGATCCAACCCCGTGTATGACCTTTGCCAGATATTTGCTACCTGCCATCCATCTGTTTGAGAGCAAGAGGCTCTCTGTTTCCCAAGTCAAGAAAGAGAAGAGACAAAGATGAGGTACAAATTTCCACTACTCTCTTTTAGTATCAGCACATATTCTGAAGATGTTTTAAAGTTTCATGATTGTAGATTTTACCCTGGTAATTTCATGCTCTTATGTCATTTTGTGTAGATAAGCTGTGTGCTGGCCTTCATTTCAGGGTTCAATGATATTAAGTTATACATTAGTGATACATAAAGGATTCATAGAGAACACATTCACACTCCCAAATATCAACGCTTGGTTAGTGGCCCTACATGTAAAAAATTTGAGGTGTTTTGTACCCCCCTGCATCAGTTTTGTACGGAAATGGACAATGTTTTAATTTAAGCGCCTTGCGTGACTTGTGTTTTGCAAAATAAACTTCTGTTTTTAGTCTCTGCTCATTAAATTCATGCAGTCTGTTTTCAAAATAAACAAGAACGTAGGTTTAAAAAAAAAAAAAAAGTTTTTATGTTCACTATCTTTGGTTTAGGCAACAAAAGCAGGTGGTTAGGTTTAGAAATGAACGGCATGGTTTGGCTCAAAATAAGTACATTTGTTACTATGAGCTCTGGGTAGTGACCAAAAGAATGAGATCAGGTTACAAGTGGCCAAAATGAGTTTCCTCTGAGGGGTAGAGATAGGGTAGGGAGCTTGGACATCCAGAGGGAGCTCGGAGTAGAGCCGCTTCTCCTTTGCGTCGAAAGGGGTCAGTTGAGGTGGATCGGGCATCTGATCAGGATATCTCCTGGGCGCCTCCCGCTGGAGGTATGTCGGGCACGTCCCACTAGTAGGAGGCATCAGGGCCGACTCAGAACATGCTGGAGGGATTACATATCTCATCTGGCCTGGGAAGCTGGAAAGCGTTGCTAGGTAGAGAGATGTCTGGGGTGCTTTGCTTGGCCTGCTGCCCCCGCGACCCGGCCCCGGGTAAGCAGATGAAAATGGATGAATGGATGGATGGATAATGTAATGTCATGCGACATACATAACCAGCCTAGTATGATACACGTACTAGCACACTATGCTGTTATTAAAATACCTCAATTAATTTTTGGTTTCACACGGAGTCTGGAGTTTAACTATCCACCACCCCTCCTTGTTCTTCATTTTATGGTAATTGCCTGGAGCATCAAAAAATGCTGCCACCTGGTGTTTCATTCTGCTGCGAAAGGATGGTGCGTTGGTGTCTCATGCTGAGGACCACTGGCCAAGCATCAGTACTAGACGAGTTGGGAGTCAGACCAAGTTGAAACCATGCATCAATTCTGTGACCATTGTTTCTCGTTGGTTGCAACATTATCATTTTCACATAACACAAGACTTGAATGCCTGAGGAGCTTAATACACACCAAGAGGTGCGAACAAGCCTCTTTTCATTCTTGGGTAAAGCAAGCATTCCGAGGACACAGAGCTATCAGTCTGCCTCCCGATCAGACCTTTGGACACCAATAAAAGACTGATGCTGCTCTTGGTGGCTATGGATCAGGGGTGCCCTGACATTGTTTGGTACAGCTGGTGAATGCTAAAACTCTCTGGGTCATTTTTTTTAAGGCTTCTCTTTCACTGTCTCACACACACTCACAGACATTTACCTTCCCGAGCACTCACACATTTCCTTATCTCTTTTCACACACACTTTCTTACAAAGAGGGGTAAGGTTAGAGGGTGGAAAAAAGGGGAGGATGCTTTCACACAGTTCATTACAAGCCATCCATCTCTGTGCTGTTTTTGTCCACCACTCGCTCTTTATGTGGTGCCATGTCAGGCAGGGGCTCCTCGCCCCGTCAAACTAATCTCCCTATTCCGTATTCTAAGTAACACACACACACACACAGACAAATGCTCTTCTCTGGGAACTGTCCCTCTGGTTCACAGGCAACCTATGTAGAGAATCCAGGACTGGTACAGGGTCTCTGGCAGGCCACCTAAGGGGCTAAAGGGGCAAAAATACAGGGGCACCAGTGGGGAACTCATCTTAGCCTACAGCTAGCCTAGCAACGGGCACAGCAGCATGGCAACTCCAGAGCAGGGATCAGTGCAATGGAATCTGCCCAGTGCGATTCTTGGCTGTACTAGGCTATTAAGCTTCTTGGCAAGATTAAGATTTACTCCCCTATACACACACACAAACACATACACACGGAAACAAATAGGCAAAGGGGGCCCTGGGAGGACAGTGACCTCCACCAGTCAGTGACAGATCCTCAAGATGGAAGGGAATCCTAAGGAGAAAGCCCCCTCTATAAGAGAGAGAAGTTGAAGGTATACTATGCAGGATTTTCCTAAAAAAACAATGTTTAGACCATAGACTGTATATAAAGATGGATGACACATCTCCACTTCCTCCTAAAAACTAAGCCTAAATAACACAGATATGGGTGCTGTTATCTTGTGCTGGTGACATCATTTAGAGCCAGAGTCTGCACAGCAGAGATCGGGCATTAGAGTCGTGGTATCAAGTTCCCACTCATACACTCATTCAAGCCAAATGCGAGCAGCGCCACTTATCATGAGCACACAACTGTCAGTCATGATACAACACCTCCTTTTTTACAGTATCATATAACTAATTAAAACCAAACATATCAGAAAAATGAACACTTGAATGCCATCAGCATAAACTATGTAAAATGACAGAAACCATCTTTGGGAAGTATTTATTTGACTTGTCCTTTGATTTTTTGTTCGGCCCATGTCTCCTATGCCAACACACAGGGGGCGTGGCTTATGACCTATACTGCAGCCAGCCACCAGAAGGTGATCAAGATGTCTTGGCTTCAAATTTGGGGAGCTTTCATGCTGTCCATCTTTCTATGCAGTAAATGGTACAGACTCATACAAAATTATTCCCTCTCAATCATCACTTACGACCCACTAGAAGTATGTGGTGGTGTATTTATCTGCGGAGACCCTGCCCTCCAGCTGTATTTTCAAACTTTATTCTTATTTTGCCATGCTCGGGACATTTATAGGTTGCAACCTTTGGGCAGTGGTGTGTAGCCAATGACAGTGCGGCACTTTTTAAAAAAAGTAGACACCATGTAGTGGTAGCAGCATGCATCCAGGAGGAAGCTACGAAAATCGTGGACACAGCACAGAAAAACAAAAAAAACCCACAAATATAACAGGGCGAAATTCTAAGTAGACAAACCTAATTCCAAAACGAGTGAGCACTGAAGAAGAGGATGAAGAGCAATGTCGAGTTGGCCTGTTTTCTTTTGAACAGGTAATTACTGCGGTTAGCTTAGCTAGCTTGCTAAAGTAACATTCCATTACAACAAATGTTGCATTCCTACAATGTACGTTAACTTGCACGATACGTACAAGCAGTTTACAAACAGTAAGCAACAATTCCTGTGTAGTATACCTTTAAAGGCCCAGTAAAACTCCTCAGTCCCACACAGAGGTGCACGCACACCCCATTCCTTGGCAGAACACTGATTTCAGATGATGTCAGTGTTCAGTCACACATACACACACCGAATACTACACCTGCGTGCACTCAAGCACCAGACGCCTCATTGCATTGGCAGGTGTCAGGTTGTCCTTGTAGACAGACAAGCGTGAAGGATGCAGAGATAAACTCACATTCATATTCTTTTGCTCTTTCCCTCTCACACACATGCACACACACTTCATGGCCATCCATTATAGTCAAGAGGAAGTGCAGCTAGCAGTCAAGAGACGCTGTCACCGTGTGTGTCTCCTGACATAACATTTCACACATGGATCCCTCCCCCTGCCCACTGGAATCAACCAAGCTGTGCAGAAGTCTCAAGACGCGTGCCTTCACCTGTTCGCACAAGGTTTCTCTCTGTGATTTTGTGTGTAGTCTTTCCTTGAGTGTCAAGAATACAATGACACATTCAACCCTCCAGAGTTTGCTCTTGATGTTCAAGTGACACTAAGGGCTGAGGTACAGGAAAGAGGCTTTAGTGTGTGTAAACTGTCATTAAGGTGCTACCTGCTCAGTGACACCAACTATCAGCAGTGCAGTGCTTACACAAAAGTAAAATGCAGAGAATAGATTGCAGTCTTGTGTTGCTCCATGTGACTAGCCTCCTCTGAATTAAACTGATCTAAGTGATGCTTGCCTTTTCAACTTCAAAGTCAGAAATCTGTGTGGGTTAGGGAAAAAAAAAGTTGTGCTGTGATGTTATAAATGTTTGATTTTGTGGGGGCGAGTCAAATACTTTGATGTAAACTCTTGGTTGCATAACTGAGTGCAGTTTTAGAATCAAATTACTCAGAACGGTGCACTAAGTACGCTGTCAGTGGCCCTTCCTATCTGATCTGTAATCAGCTGAAGCAGTAAGAGGTCAGCCCCCTCCCAGCCCTCAGGCCTGACAGTCTGTCCCAGGTTCAGCTCTAATTGCCACATCAATTATGGATAAGAGAGAAGGGCTTTGTCGCTCTCACCGCTGGTCAATAGTATAGGCCTTTAATGAAGTGACTTGTCTTGCATGCGCAGCTCTTTGATGCATACACACATATAAGGCTACACACAGACTTGCACTGCAGGTAGTCGATACAAAAATTGGCTCATTGCTACCAACCTCCATTATCTGACCACTCATGCAATGCTAATGCACCTCTGCTATCCGAAACAGATACTGTGATTGTGGTTCTGCTTTAAAACAAAAGTTCAGGTCTTTTGAGTTTGAGATAGAAGTACCTGCCTGGGAAAATCCCACCCCAAGTCCTTCCATGCTTTCTCTCCTTCTCCCCTCACCTAGTCTGTATTTCCCCCTGCATTCCAGGCTGAGCTGAGACAAAGAGGATCAGACTCATCCCTGCTTATCCTTGTACTGTATTTTTCAATATCAGTGGAATGTCAGCCTTTATTTGCTCAGTACTGTGTTACAGCAGGAATGCCAGTTTTTGTGTTAGTAGCTGGGCTCCAGGCGAGTCAAGGAAGACGAAGGGGTCACTCACGCAACACACCCTCCTATCCAATCCCCATCCCAACCCCCAGCAGAAAAGCCCAGGTATGAGCATTAATAAAGCAGCCCAAATAAACTAGGGCCATCACTAAGTCGCCTCAGCTGTAGGTCTGTCTGTTAGCGTGTTTAGCCAGCAACAAAATATTTCCATAAATTCACTGAGTGCTAATTAAAGCCCTGTCTATGTGTATGCAGATATTTCCACACAATCTTCTTTTTATAAAACATCTCTGTCCACACCAGAACACAAAAATGAGAATAATATGTGCCCAAATAAGATAAGTTGTAAAGTAGTTAGTGCTGTTGAAAAGTTAGCAAACCAGTAGTCCACCATTGTTGTTGTTTCTAGCATATGCTTATTACACAAAGCAACAACAAGCATGTGTGAATCATGTCATTGTTTCCCAAATGCTCCGTTTTACATCTCCACACAGATAACCAGTAAACACGTAAAATCTGCACGTATGAAGGAGTTTTGAAAAATCTCAGTTTTAGCAACCTAAAACTCAATTTTCAATGTGGACAAGAGGGCAAACTGTAGAGGGAAATATCTATTTATAAAAATATCTGTACACTTGCAACAAGGGCCTTAACCTGATGCAAATGACAACCCAAAGGTTTGGTCAAAGTCTGTCTGAGGGCCAGGGGTGAAAGTGTGGATACAAGAGTGTTTTGCACACAATAAAGTCCAAGTCATATCCACTGAATTTGTAGCTTTCAATAAAGAACACTTTATGGGTCTGGACATCAACTTTAAAACACCATTAACTGCTTGGAAACCTGCACATGTCGTAAGGATTTCTTGTTACATATAGTGAATAACAGCTCCTTCTGTGGTACTGTAGTTAAGACTTTTATGTGGCTACGGTATCACAGCACTGAGTCACTTGCATTCCTTGTTCCACTGCTAATAAACTTCATAGCAACCATGCAAAATGCTGAATTCTACGTATCGTGTTCACAAACTTCCCGAGGTCCTACCACTTCCTTTAGTTTATAACCTGTTGCCACACCAGAGGTTCTTGGTATTTCCAAACATCCCAAAGGTGTGCTGGAGAGGTTTGATCATAAAGGCCTCAGTGATACTGCTTAGAAAGAAAATGATGATGCTGGCTAATGAGAACCATTCTCCTCTGATGACCGCACGCCTAGGGAGCCCTTCAAGCTAATATGCTCTCAAAGTGCCATAAAAACAGCAGGGCAGAATATGCCAGGCTAGGAAGAAAAAGTAGATCACTGAAAGGAGAGGTGGACGATGGTATGAAAGGGGATGGACGGGCACAGCAGGAAATGGGAGACAGTTGATCACCCATGCCCATTACAATAAAGATGTGTGATACAGTAATTACAATATAACAGAATGTCTGTCAGGTAGTTGAAGTGCTAACAAATGAGTTTGGGCACATATTATTCTAATTAATTATCCCTCTAATTGCTCTGTTTGAAGGGTGTGTTTCTCTTTATCTATTTCTTGGGAATGATGCTGAAAGTTTCTTAGAAACCTTCACAGATTTTGTCAGGACAAGAGTTGAGAAAATTACGCAATGTTACTCACAACGTCAGATAGAACAAATAGATGACTCTGCATATCTGAGTGAATATGTGACTCACTCCTCCCACATCCATCCGCACACCAGACCATCTTCCGGCTCAGCAAAGCCGTCTCTGATCCTCTTGTTCCTCCTTTTCCAACCCTACTCTGCCCCGCGGAGCTCACTCTCAGCCCCTTGAGCTCCAGATGAAAGGCTAAGGGAAATGGCAGTCCTACTGGTAATATCCGCACCGGGACGCAGCCACTACATCTGCTGGCCAGCCGGCCTCTACGCACGCCAGTCCCAAGGGGCCCAAGCTCAGTCCAGGACCTAGGATGGGAAGATCAAGGGGTGGGGATTGGTTCTACCCAGCCTGGCAAAGCACACAATCGCCAAATCCCTCTCCCACCCTTCGTAACCCCTGTCTCTCACGGTAGATTGGATCATAGGTTTGTATGTTGCAATCGTCTTCTCTGGATCTCAGCCCTTGACATTTTATTCCTGTGTTAGCTGTACTTCCATGCCTCTGTTACATCTTGTACTGTTGCATCACGTCATATAGCTCTACGGTATTACCGCTCCATTGTTGAAACAGTCTGAAACCATTTTCCTTCACCTCTACCTGCGACCTCGTGTCCTCTCTCAAATCCCAACTTGCAGCACATCACCCTTAATCTCCTCTTGTCTTTCCATCATGCGAGTTTTCTAACATGAAAGGAAGGTGTGTGCTGCGTCCAGGGCAACAGCAGGCTGTAGTGGGCTTGGGGCCGATCCAGTGTAATCCTGCTAACACTGGTGTAGGTTGGCCATATCCTGCCCAAAGCAGCCGTTCATTTCAGGAATGTGCTTCCCCTGCCAGGGTGAACAGCTGCCGCACACCTTTATGGCCTTTTCGGCTTTGGAGAGAACTTCTTTCCATGCCTTTGACATTCAGGTACAAACAAACCGTCAGCCCAAGAACATTACAAGGCCAATATGTCAAAGTTGAATCGCCGTATCAAAGTCAGTTTCAAGGTCATATTCTATACAATACTTCTGTATTCTTTTGAACATTCAAGTGGTAGAGACGAGATCTCTACAGAACGGTTTTATACAACTGTGCATAACAAAATATAAATTGCATATTACACTGGACATTGATAGATGGGGCGCGCAGATTTTGCTCTAGTGCCCTTCAGCCTTACATTCAAAATCTGCTGATTGGAGCCTTCTCATGCCATACAGACCACCTCTCCATGTCTTTGAATGTGTGTGTGTGTGTGAGTGTGTGTGTGTGTGTGTGTGTGTGTAAAGTAGGGTTCGTAGAGTAAAATTCACAAC
>JAPZEB010000004.1:14927629-14939738 GCA_029783705.1 Chaetodon striatus
CGCTGTTCTTACGGCCTTTACCTCCCAGCAGCATCTTCAGGCTGTTTCTGAACATGATGGCTCACACACACACACACGCACACACACACACACACACACACACACACAAACACAGAAACACGTCAAGCCAGCTGTTTCCTTGGGGTTTGCAAAGAGAGACAAGAAAAGTTAATATATTTGTCCTTCTGCTCAGGAATAACAGAGGCACACTGATCCACTCCTAAATCTTTCAATCTTGTCATATTTAGGTAATTATGTTCTTTGACAGGATGGCAAAGCAAAACAATCATTGCCAATGGCTTCATGCTAATAGAGAGGTTTACCCACTGAAGTGCAGAGTGTGTGAGCAATGCCGGGGGTGTCTTCACTTTCTTAATGAGCTCACCAGTGTTCCTGACAGATGGTGTTTGTTACCAAAAGAGAATTGTACTTTCATGGCTGTGCGATTCACACTTTTCCGCAGCACATCCCTCCGGCTCAATCACAGGAAGTGTTTATCCATGCATTTACTTCTCCTCCTCCTCGGAGATGGATAACCTGCTTTCTCCTCTTTTTGTTTTTATGACTTCTCGCACCTTTGTCAGGCAGACTGCCTCAACAGCAGCACTAACAACACCATTCTGCAGTCCAATACAAAAGGTGTAGCAATGGGAAAGCTTTTAAATCTCCCACGTTCCATCCGAAACTCCATTAAGATTTCATAAAAACTAAAAGCAAACTTTTAGCATATATTCAATTTCAGTATCAGAGAAAAATAACATCCCTTCTCCACAGTCTGTTTTTCCAGATTTGCACAAAAGGCCAGAACAGAAAAGACTGCGCCTACTCTGCCAGAGACTCAGACAAGGCTGCTGGACTCACGGAAGCAGACAGACAAATAAAGTACTGTTCTACCTTTTGATGCACAGACATTTGGAGTCTCCACTCTATTCCTAATGGAGAGATAGTGGTCTAATGTGCCGCTGTGGGTCTTTTATAGATTAATACGTTAATGAGCTAGCTACAAATGAATAACTCCTTTGGAGAGAACAGCCATAAGTGTTCCCGGGCTAATACAGTTAATAAGCCATAGTCACGCCACAAAATGTACCACAGAAGAAGCTCTTATAGCTGCAGGGGAGAGAGATGATATGGTTCATTAAAGATACACTGATTTATTCTCCTGTTCATGGCTGTGGTCATGGCAGTTCGTACATGACTAGGCCTTGTTTAGTCGGCACACAAAGTACACTAACATGCCTCCAGGCAAGATGAGCAGGGTCTGAACCAAGATCAAACAGGCATGACATCATGCAATCAGACTGCACTCTCTTTTAGAAGTGGAGAACTAATTGGAGTATGTGAAAAGAATGTTACTTTTCCAACTCTTGTCTTGTAGTTTTTATTTAGCCGGACAGTGTCAGACAGTAACATTTGTGCTCAGTTTTAATATGGTTGCCTACAATCCTTTAGTTTAAACAACAACTGATCCTGGGTGTGCACATAGAAGCATCTGTATCTGCATTCTTAAACATGCTCTCAGTATGCAGGAGGCTGCAGGCATGCATCCTATCTTCTTAGTAAGACTTGCAGAAGTTCCATCACATCTGAATGATGATAGAGACAGTGAGTCTGTTCTCTGCAGATTAGCGCTGTTCATTAGCTTGGTAATGAAGTCTCTCTTAGCATAACAGCGGGCGGTCATGCCCCCTTTTAACATGGACCTTGGGAGCTCCGCCACAGCTACACAGAGGCAAACAACTGTGTAGACGGAAGGTAATATATGCCTCCTTCCCTTATAATTCATCACAGCCTCAACCAACTGAGGAATTCCTTAAACAGTTGCCAAAGTTGAAGTTTGGATAATAGCACTGAGTATCACTTAAAAAATGACTATACAAGTACTAATGCAAGTACCGTTAAAGTGATCCCAATACCAATACATTTTGTTCAACACCCATAATGTGAATGGCGTGGCGTGCAGTATAGCCATACTTTCAAATGTTTTGGTGGCATCTTAGCATGCTAAACTGCCAAATACACCGTACTCAACTTCACCACATCACAGACTGAATGTGATGTAGCTGCTGCTGTGGGAGTATGAACAGCAGGTTATTAATAGATTTTATAACAGAGTCAGACCGATTCAGTGTCAGTGAAAGTTCACTGGGACAATTTAACTGCTGGGTGTTTGATGTTAGCCGCTGCTGCTGTGTTAGAGCTTGGTAACTGGGCAGAGGGGCTGCAGCAGCTAACATCAAAACCGTATAATGTGGTGTTAAAACTAATGGTGATAATACTATGTGCATTTGCTTATCTACGATACTGAAAAAAATGCACTGTCACTGGTACTACTACTACTACACTACTACTACTGCTACTATTACCAGTAATGATAATAAGTGTGTAATAATGTATACTGTTATACCATGAAACTGCAATATTTTCTGACAGTAGTTGCACCATGAAATTCTCCTACCACTGCAACCCTACCAGGCAGACATTGAACTGTACATCAACCAGAAGGAGAATGTCTCCAGAGACAGCAGCAACAGAAAGTTACCTGATAGAGATTCTGTACAGTCTTGGATTAGACCTCTGGCACAAAAGGATTGAATTCAGGTATCGCTTGATCAGAAACTTCAGTACTGCTTGATACTGGGTTATTTAGGCCAATGCCTTAGGTATCGAGTACAAATACCCAGCTCTATTGGGTAATCAATGACAGTTTAACCAATATTTGTGAAGTCAAAGGAGAATAAGACACAAAACAATTGTTTTTTTAAGCTAACTTCCCCTTTAACAAAATGTAAACCCCATTAGATCAATACTGCATTGAGATGCCAACTTTCAAAAGTTTAAAAAATTCTAACAGTCAGAGAAAACCCTACACCTCAAACTGGTTACTTCAAAGGGCTTCACAGGGGAGTGTAGCACCTTACTGAAATATGGAACTGAAGAATGATTACCATAGCCTTTTTTTTCACCTGAAAGCTTTGGAAATTGCCAAATAACAGAACATACCCACAACTGAGTTCAAAAAGCAAGGTTTGGCTGGTTGAAATGAATAATGCGCCAAAACTGGACTGTACGTGTGTTACAGAACAAGTGTTGCCCAGGTGCTGGGATCAGTCCTCAGAGAAGCAGATGGCTGTCTACAGTCAGTGTTGTCTAACACCAGGCCCCATGCTGTAATTTGTCTTTATAGATACCAATAGCCCAGTCACACCTCTCCAAAAAAATGATTTTGTTACTCGATGACAAATATTCTGTAGAAAGCTTAAAGACAGTTGCACAGGCAACAGGGCTCACCAGGATATGGATTTATACTTTAAGCACAGACTAATGGGTTTTGTTCTGAAAATCTCAGACAGTGGTTTTGATTGATTATCCCCTGCTGTTGGGATACTGCTGCTGCTGTCAGAGCTCTAAGAAAGGCTGGCATGTTTTATCCACATCGCAACAAGGAGCAGGGCAGAAAGGACCTGTTCAGAACTGTGTGTAACTAGGAATGTAATGGCTATTGATTGGTGTATTAGCTGCATTGTGGTGTGGATAGCCTTCTCGCTACCCTTTGGTAAAACTAGATCAGTAGTTTTAAGATGTGCTGATAAAAGCACAGTGAGAATAGATGTTGCAAATTATCCTAAGGGTGTCTAGGATCTTCAGTACAAATATCAGGCCAATCCAGTGAGAAATAATTGGTGAGGCTTAGAATGCAATCGCTAAAATGACTACATTTCGCTCAGGGGGCCAAACTTCAAGAATTTATAAGTAGAGCTATAGGATTTTGCAAGGTCCAATGAATTTAATAGAAGTTTTTATATGATTTTTTTCCCCAAGAAAATCCACGACACAACCTGGGAGGCCTAAGGTGAGTTGGTCTGGAATGACCCAAAAGATAGAATGCCATTTAAATGATGTGGCAAAAATAAATGATGCTGTGACCCGAGCAACTCAGAGGAGAAAAATGATTTGTTGGATGGTTGTGAAAAGAACGTTTTCAAAGATATTTGAGGAATTTTTGCCTTTATTTTGGTGGTAGAAAGTGTAGAGATGAAGGGAAAAGAACGGATGGCATGCAACAAAGGTCCTTAGTCAAATTTAAAATGAGGTTGTTGTGAAAACATGATCTGAAAGAAGTATTCTTCTGCTGGAAAGATGGTCTTTTAATAAAACTGGGCCATCTATGCAGTGGCAAGACACAAATACTTTTGATATTGGTGCTACATGACCAAAAAAAAAAAAAAACAGAGGAAAAGGGCTGTGGCATTTGCTTTTGCTTAAAAGGTAGAAAACCTACAACTAGCAGAATACACAGCACCGCACCAATAAATGCTCCCGCAGGAGGGTGATGCTACGCAAGCCCGGTAGCTTTGACACAGGAAATAATAGGGTGGCTAACAAACAGTGCACTAAAATATGTTTCCGGAAACATTTTAGGCGAGAAATAGGCAATACAGTAACAGAATTTTGGTTTTTATTTGATCAGTACTACTTAGTTTTACTGCTTGAGCTGAGTCTGGTCGCTCTCTGGTCTCTCAGTCAACTTCTATGCTCTTTGCGTCCATGGTGGCAAGTGTACAAAAATACAGAAGTACAATCTGTAGCACAAGAAACAGCCCCAGAGCCAACGAAGTGATTTGAGCTGAGAGATGAACAGGCAGATTTAGGTGCTGGTAAGATGGAGGAAAGTTTACCATAGTTCTTTTCCAATTGCTACTCATATTGTTTTGATAGAAAACTGGTTGAAAATTGGCAAAGTATCCCTTTTAATATCTTGACCCATTGTCTTTAATTGTGCACTCTCCATGCAAAATGGGCTTGTGAGCTTCTTGTTGGACTGAGTAAACATGTTACACATGAAAAGACTGCTGAATCAACATCTGACTTTTCTGCAGTCTTGCTGAAGAATTGGGGAAGCCGAAAAGGCTCCGTTTACTCCAGGGAGGATCTTATCACTGGGCCTGTCTTCATTGTGTTTGCCTGTCTACTTGCTTAGATGTCTCTTTGTACAGTCTCCTGAAGGTCTATTTACCAGCCAAAAAAAAAAAATCTCAACCGTTATATCAAACTTGGCACCTGCTGGTGATGAAGGCACGGTTTAGTGCATATTTGCTGCTCCATGTTCCTTTCTACGCACTCCATGCTAATAAGACAATGCTTCACACCCAACTCCATTGTTTAACTGTGTAGGTGGAAAAAATAACATGATAATTAGGGATGATTAAGAAGAAGCTACTGCAGAAGATCAAATGATTCTCATCAAAGCCAACACAAGCCCCAACACCTCCTCACTGCCTTGTGTATGCGTGTGTGTGAGTGTGTGTGCCTACTGAAGCAAACTGGCTTGTTGTCTAAGGCTCTGAGGATCCTTCTGTGCCACCACCTTTGCTGTAGCCTCAAGGAGACACAGTAGGCGAGGATGGCAGAGTGTGAAAATGTGTTTTAAAGTGAATTTCCCTTGCCATGTAGGAGGTGAATGAAAGAGTGACTCTGTGGCAATCATCTGAAAACAATTCAAGGCTCATTGAGCTAGAGAAAAGAGAGAAAGGACTCTGTGTTGAGAGGCAGGTCTGTCCTTGGTTATACTGTATACTGCACAGAATCAGGTGATTGAGGGTAGAGCACAAGAGATATTGTAAATCATCACAAAAGGCCTTTTTACAAAGAGATCCCATGATAGGGCTGCAGCGAAGACCTTTCATTACTCAGGCTTCTTTATACAGAACCAAACAATACAGGCATAATACTGCCTTGGTGTGTGATTTTAGACGGCATGCTGGTGTTACGGAAGCAAAAGAGCCGAGCCTGTGACACAACAGCGTCAGCCCCTAGTATGACAAATGCTGCAATCCACTGTAATCTGAACTCAGAAAAAAAATTCCTCCAACACAGAAAAGACATAAACACACCTGGCTTCATAGCAACATGGCGGGGCACACAGTGAACCAAGCGAAATGACATTTTCATTATTTATAATATTGTATGTGGTGTTTTTGTTGTGAAATGATCTGTAACAACATTGTAGCTGCCACTTTCATTAAGTCGATTTGTGCTTGATAAAAGTCTTTGCGAGCATGCACATCTCTGTCTGTCTCTTTCGACAGCAGAACAAACGCACTGAACTTTAGCTTTAGCTGTGGTGGCTCACACTACTATGCTCAGCACCTGTTTACACAATTTCAAACTTACATTATTTCAATAATAAGCAAAGACAAGCAAGACAGTTGACTTTCTGTTCGCTAATGGTGCTGTGGTAATCGAATTTAGTTTTCTGTAGATGCTTCTGAAGCTCACAGACCAGACATACAAACATTAATCTGCTGCAGGTGAACTGGGACGTGTTTATTTGGAAGTCGGAGGGACCAAGGCGGAAATGCAGACTTCCAACTTGCAATGGATTGTGGCAATATTACATACAAAAAAAAAACAACGGCATAACATGGCAACATCTTTAACTGTCCCTGTTGTATGACTGTTGTTCTCATCCTCTGCTCGGAGGGTGAGGAGCTCCATGATCTCATTGTCTCCCTAATTTGTCGATGTTTTTGGTTGCTGTTCTTCTTCTTTAAGGTAGCTGCTAACACAGATGTTGATTCAATGCTGTTATTACCTCCGACAAATCGGGGGACAACTTAACCCCCCATTTGGTGATTGTACCTTTTATACAAAACAGCAAGGGGCAACCAGGTGCCACATTTATGTCTTAAACAGGCAGAGTAAAAGGGGCAGCAAATTGCTGTTGCCATAATGTGGCCAGCGAGAGGTAAAAAAGTAGGGTTCTTCCATGCAAGCGAAGTAAACTTCCAAAAGATTGAGGCATATTACAACAATATCGTATTTGACAAAGGGAAAAGGAATAGAGTAAAGGGGATTTGTGTGTAAATGTAGGTGTATGTGGGGGAAGGCATGCATTATTACTTACAGGTCTGGTCTTGACCATCTCCTGAGGCTTGACATCCATCTTCATCATCGCAGTCTGTGGTGCTGCCCTCCTCTATTTCCCCACTGCCCAGCTCATCCCAGGCCTCCATCTGGCCCAGTTTTGGAAACCTCTCCTGGGTCTCCTGAATAATGAAACACAGTAATACAAGGTTTAACACACACACACTGGTTTATACAGAACACTAATTTTACTATGTTTACATGCAAACTCGACTCCCACCTTGGTGCAACACTAGTTGTCTAGACGTCTTTGGTTACCAAACATAAGCTAAGTCTCTACACTACACTATTACAAGTCCCTACTCACAGAGGCAACTATAATGCTTGTGTGAAATATATTTGCATAGAAAGTCACATATCTTGCAACCAGAAAGCATGAGAGTATTTCCCAGTGGAAAATTAGGGCTCCTTCCAGTATGCCCCCTGTGTCCTGTCTCTTGCTCTGACATATCAGTCCCTGTAAATGTCAGCAAGAGCCCAGCAGATGATAGATAGTATCGTGGGGAAGAGAAGAGCAGTGTGGGTGGTGTACAGTGAGGGCCCTGGGTGGTAAGATGATGTGTTGCATTTAATTACAACCACATTTTAAGGGGAGCATTGATTACAAGCTTGAGAAAGAGCCCCCCCAAAACAAAAGGGAGTTTTATAACTGTACTATTTTCCTTAGACAGCAACGTTTATATCTTTTGGATAAAGCTCATTTTACTCCTCCATCCTGGTGTTCAGTTCTTACTTGGTAAAGTTTACAAGAAACCAAATAAATTACACAACACTGGAACAAAAGTCATCTATTCGGTGTTTGGTTTACTTGTATGGTAATTAGTATGTCAAACATCTGCATCATCATCATCTGTATTTTTACCTCACTCTTGCATCTAGCTGTAATCAAAGGCTGGACCTACACAAGGCTTATCACACCGTACTATAACACAGTTCTGCACGAAGACACTCTGAACACTACTCCTTACAATGCTCCTCCCTCTCAGCATGGGGCCGACTAATTGGACCACCTGCTGATCCTTCCTGCTGTCCACCATCATCAAGGTGGTCTTTGTTCCATCACACACCCTGTCTGACAAGAAACGCTCCTGACACAACAACAAATGATCCTTTGGAGTAGGGGGGTAAGAAAGTGGCGTGAATACCAGATTTGTAAAACATGCGGAACTATAGACACACACACATAGGCTGTATGAGCATACATGCTAAAACACACACACACACATACACACACTATTAAACATTCATGAGAAAGCTGACAGGATCAATCCTGGTACGCAGCTGACCTTCATATGGAGGAAATAACCACTAAAGACATGTTGAGAGGTGGGGGGGGGGACTGGGAGTGGGGTTTGGGGTGTTGAGGGATGACTAATATCCTTGCCATTGACACCAGACGTTGCCTGTCACTCAACACACCTGACAGCAAAGGTGACCTTTAACCAGTTGTCTCCAGAGCCTTCAACACCCCAAAAGAAACATTCTACAAAAGCAGACAGGCTTATATATGCTGATTAGTAGATGTATACTGACAATGCAAAGCTAAGGGTACAATCCTGAAACAAGACCATAGGCCCCATCTTATATCCTGTGCAAAGTGGCACACAGAGCAACGCAACTGTCATTGCTACTTTCAGACCGACACTGGCGTCATTTTCACAGCTAGTGGCCAAGTTGCATAGGTAGCAAATGTTCTTGTGCCTATTTTAATTGAGATTGCTATTTTGAGGCAGCAGAAAGCGATTGCGCAACTGACCAACAAAAACCTGGTCTACAGTCAGAACGGCGGAGTATTTTCCTGCTATTTAAAGGCCGCATTATTCAGACAGCAAGATGCTCCCACACAGGCGGGTTCACAAAGCCTCTGCTCTGCTTGTGACAACACACAGGGACACGCAGATGGGTTGCAGGTGGGTGACATCATCAGTGAGGAAAATATTAATTACATGCTCTAAAATGTGAACATAGTGAGCAGAGCAGTGTTGCAGAGCTGCTGTTCAGCTCCCTGTTACGAGAGATGCTGTGCACGATTAAGCACGAGGAGCAATGTAACTTCACTGATTATTCTACAGTCTGAAGTTTAGTTCTGTTTCCTCTGTCACATTTGCAACTAAAGTTTTTAGCTTTGCTGTACTGACATTACTGCTCTTACTGTATTACTCCCAGGGGAAAACCATTCACTTATCCAATTTGCCAAATCGGCAATCTACATGCACCAGATGCAGGCGCACCTGGCTTTTACAGGGAATGGGACATGACACTCTGGTTGAATTCATGCTGCACCCATAACACACCTATGATTACTAAAGAGACTTAATACAACCCCTCTGCCCCTTGCACTTTACTTTGCACCCAGATTAGGTGCCATGTAGCAAAAGTGGTTGACATGTAAAATGTACTTGTGCTATACTCGTAAGACCATGTGCCCTAGATTGTATAAATAGTGCTCTAAGAGTCTACAACCCTTGACTGTACTGTGTTATCCATCTTATTTTAGCATTTTAGCACACTGATGTTTGCTAAGTAGCACTAAAAGCACAAAGTGCAGCTGAGGCTAATGGGAATGTCAATTGTTGATGACCAAATACCTGCAAAACCAAAATGTTGGACAAAAACTTTGAACTGCACTAAAGGAAAAGACGGAGGAGCACTGAAGTCATAAGAATACATTGTCTGGGAACTCAGATATTTGAATGCGTATCTGCATGTCATGACAATCCATCAAATAAGTGTCACATTTCCCACAAAACCAAAAATATCATACCTTGGTGGCACTGGAGGAAACGTCAGGGAGTCACCAAAGTCACAAAGACTGATCCTCTGGGAACCAAGAATTTTTGAATAGTTCACGGCAATTCATTGTTATTTTGCTCGAGACCTTCCTAACTTGGAAGAAAACTGTTTGAAAGAACAGATGTCCAGACAGTCAAGGCCCTAAACTGACAAGTAAAAATAATGAGGCAAATAATGAGGAACTCTCACAAAACTTAGCCAATGTTGACATATGAATGTTTGATTGTCAGCAGTAATTCCGCAGCAGCTCAACTGCCGTCAAAGTCATCAGAAGAGCAGTCATGAATATATTGGTATTCTTACTGTCGCTCTTACCAGAGCAGTGATTACTGTTGTCTGCAAGGGAGAGAGGCAGAGGAGACTAGACAGAGCCTGACACCAGCGGGTACTTTTGATATTGTAACTCATTACATCTGTCGTGTATTCCATTTTTACTAAATGTGAATATGCCCCCTCTCATTGTGGGCCTGAGTGAGTGAAATGAGTCATGCACAACCATAAGGCAAGGCTTCATGAAACTGGAGTGGGCCCTTTAGTGGAAGCGGCTAGAACATATCACTTATGCTCACCGCAAAACTGAAAGCCACCGGCAATAGCTAGAAGGCTCAGTTTTCATAGATGGACAGTTAGGTCTAAGAGGATAACTCAGAACAAATGTCAACAATATAGCACACTGGTTACAGTAATGCATTTTATAGTTATGGATAGGCTCACATTACAACCTGTTGAGAGGCTCTTTGTGTGTCCTCCTGTACTTGTTCCGCCTGTTTTCAGGCTGCAATGTGATATGCTGTATTAGGAGGAGAAACTTTGGTTAGGGGACTCATAGCTTATGGGACACAGACTAAAAATCCTATTATAAAACCGATATTTCTAATCCTTGATTATGATTGGTTGGGCTGCAATCGAAACCATTGTAAAATACTCCATAAACACGCAGCTGTGACTGCATGACAACAGTATTACTGTGCCAATTAACCATTGTTTCAAAGTGTCAGATTTTGTTGTGAATTTTGATTTGCTGGGTGGGCTAAGTGTGGCTTAGTGGTTGAAAGAGATGGACAGGATAGAGGAGGAAGATTAAAAAGAAAGGAGGCATGTTGAAATTAATGAGAGAAATTGATGAGCTGGAAAAGTCAAGAAACAAAGCCGGGACCGCTAAACAGACGATGTTGTCCCTTCGCTATTGGGAATAGAGAAAAACTTTGCCGAGAAGGACATGACAAAGCACTAACAGAGGCAGATTTTCAGAAGATCAAGCACTCTCTGAATCCTAATGCACCTGAGGGTCTTGTCAACAAAGTCTGGTTCGATGTGCAGCTGCATATTAGACACAAAGATACAGATGGCAACCACCAACTGAACTGAAGCCTAAATTATTCATCATCCGCCATATCGAGAATGGTCAGAAATACGCAACACTGTCATTCAATGAATGCACAACAAAACAAAACAAAACAAAAATGCCAGCAAAAGAAACAAAGAGTGCCTATGGAGATTTTTGTTTGAGCAGCCAGGGAACCAAATGTATCTGGTCACTTCGATGGAGAAATACCTGACGGTGTTGTCGCCCAATCCACTGGCCTTTTACCTCCATCCAAAGTGGACGAACTCCGGGGACGTTCTATGGTAAGCTAACGATGTATCTTTAGGTATGCTAGAGCACATGAGGCTCCATGTTGCCACAAACTTGTAAAGCAGCTGGCACTTTCTGCTGCGCCTGCATGTTGCTTGGCAACCATTCTGCTGAATATCGCTTGTGGAAAAAAAATTCTGATCAATAAAAAAATTATGTATTTTTTGTTTGTTGTGTGTTTATTTTATGAAACATTGCCAGGTGTAGCAGCTGTTTATACAAGCAATAAGCCACATGAGTGATTACAGTGATTTTAGAACAGCTAAGGGAGTTTTAGGCACTTGCTCCGTGGAGTACCAAATACAGGCTCACCGTCAGGGGGGGTTAAAGGGTACAGATGAGCCCATTAAAAGGTCTATGGTTGACCTTTAAATTGGATCAAGTAAAGCCATCTACTTACAATACAATACAATACAATTTCTATGTATTTACATGATAAATACATGTATTTCCTATTAAAAATACATTTAAACATGCCATCTGATACTTCCCACCCCTGCAGGTATTGTGAAATGGTCTGACAGCAGGGGTCAGATGCCCGATGTGGGAAAACTACAAAGCAGCCGCTAATGTAAACATGTGAGGTGGACTGCAGCCTGACCAGCTAATTCAAAGTGACTCACCAAAAATTAGGGGTTCCTAAAGGAAAAGCCAGGGTACAGAGAGAACAGGAAAATGAGAGGAGAAGAGAGGCAATGACCAAATGTCTGACAAAAAAAAAAAAAAAAAAATGAGAATAAGAAGCAGCAGGTG
>JAPZEB010000004.1:14950385-14967800 GCA_029783705.1 Chaetodon striatus
GATATAAAAAGTAGGGCTGTCAAGCAATTAAAAAAAAAAAAAAAAATCTAATGAATTACATGCTCTGTGATTAATTAATATAAATTAATCGCATACATCAACTTTTGCTGTGAAAGTATTTTAAAAAATGTCAGTTCAAATGAGTTTTGGCAGATGTGTTGTAGTAAAGTATACAACTGTCCCCCTGTCCACTACCACTGAAACTGGTCCACTGCGATCTATTTTGCAAGGGAGTTACAGGTAGACTTAGTTTGAGTCTGAACACCTGGTCGAGTGTGGCTTAATGAGGCTAACTGCTAGCGCTAGCATCAGAGGCTGTGCTAGCCTGGACTAAATGCTTTGTGTTAGGGTGATATTTCAGGCTTTAAGTACTCCTACAGCATGAAAATTCTTTACTGCAGAAATTTAAGAGAATGGCTCATATCAACAGTCCTATCTGGGTGTTTTTGAAATGTAAATGTTTCTTTCACAGGGCCAAGAAGCGTTGTCTTGTCCGCCTCCATCACTTCACTCGTTCTTCAATGAACACCGGGTCAAAGGGCACCACGAAACACAATTAATCAGGGTTAATTTTTTCTGTGATTAATTAATCGAAATTAATGCATTATTTTGACAGTCCTAGTAATAGGACTAGCAATATTTTCAATCTGTTCTGTCTGCAGTCTCTTATATACCACCGCAGTGTTTTACACAAGCACTGCACGCTAGCTTGGCTATTAGCAAATTGTTACAAACAAGCTAAAACGAAAGCTGTCTGTAGGTGATCTAACTGTTTCGCTTAGTAGCCACATATACAATTTATTAGCACTACCTGCAGGCAGTGAATCACCTCAGCAGCAGAGGGAGGAGCACAGAGGACAGGAGGACAGACTGATACTGACTGATGTCTGTGTTCTGCATTCCTTCTAAACTTCACTCAGTATTGTGATGTCAGAAATATGATTTATTTTATTGACATTTTAGATTGTTTCTGGTCAGATATTATTGAGCTCATAAAGTAACTTTGCTGTTGTAAATATTACTGCTGCTGTAGAAACAACTTTGAGTTATATCTACAATATTTTGGTTTATCCTGCTCTGAATTCACTGTGTCATTCATTTTTAAAACGATATATATTTTTAAAAAGCATTATCTAGTCATGAAAAAGAACTGATAAGAGTATTGACAAAGAAAGGAGCTGATAAGGAATATTGATAAGAGTTGTACTAGAATCCTAATGATGCCCATCCCCAGTCCAGTGTGTGCATCTTTAGAATTTTCTTTACTTTCAGTGAAAACAACAACCCAAACAAGCTCCAAGGATGAAAGAACAAATATACACAGACGCCTAATTGCGCTTCTAACACCGACACAAAATTAAAACCAAATAGATCATTTGTATCAGTCTCCACAACATCAAAGGACGAACTTCTCAAAAACATCCTTGCTGTGTGAACGTCTGAAACTCACAGTGGTTTTCACAGGGATAAAAGTTCAGGAACACACACAGAACCAAAATTAACAACTGTAGAGACATTAGTTTGATCAATCCATGGGAGACATCTCAGCAAATGCATTATTTAACAATGTTTCTCTCTGTTAAGCTTTTTTCTTACAGTCAAGGTCAGGTTTTTTTTTTTTTTTTAATTCTCAGTGTGAGGCTGCCAGACTTTGAAATTGTCCTGCTGTTTAATAACAGCGGATCAGACGTTTAAAGGAATACATTTATTTAAAGATGTAATCAGTAATACTTTACTGGCTCTTTCCACCAACTTGCCATAACATATCAGCGGAGGCTTGCAGGTGTTGCTGATCAATGCCAAGAACTTTACTGTTAGTTCCTCAATGGCTGCTGAGATTTTAAGCGTTCTAAATAGACAGAGTCGGGCCTGCTTTGTATATTTGCTGGGAATACTCTCTACTCCAGGCCCTCCTGAACTACTTACGGTGTGCAGTGCACCTGGTTTCATATCTCAAAAAATAGGGAGAACAACGGTGTAGCACTGTAACTTGGAGGGATCTTAGACTCTGAAAAACTTTGATGCCTTAAAACTTTGACTTCCCTGCCTCCCTCTATTATTCTACAACTTTTTAGGTTCACTAAGCCAAAAACTCCTCTCACTTATCCACACAGGGTCCACACAGTGAATGCTAATCACTATTGCACTATCACCCATTTGTCCATTTTGTCTTAGATTATATAACTAAGCCATTATGAAGCTCATGTCCACAATCACCGAGCTGAGTCAGTGCCGAACTATAGAGTCTGCACAAGCAAAAAATGTACCCTGTGTGGATCAACAATGCTTTATATGTGCAAACTACTCCCTCCTGATTGAACAACAATTAACTTTACAGCCTAAAAGGCACCGAGGGTGTCCAGTAAAGTTTGTAATTTGGAGAGAGATCCAGATGGGCTTGCCAAAATCAATCTGAATAGGAACTTATTTTGTGAACAGACTCGCCCACCTGGAAGATTCATATATAATGGCCCTGTCTCCAAACATCTGTTGAGGGCTCTGCAGCGAGGATAAAGAGAGCCGGGAACAAGTGACGACCTTGTTTGCTCGAAAAGTAGACAACAAGACAGGTGACATCATTATGCTGATATTTGTCTCCTGGCTTGTTTCAGGCATGTTTGGACAGGAATGTGATTTTCTTCCATTTCTGCAATGTTTAAATGACAGTTATCTAACTGAATACTTGGCTGACGACCACGAGAGAAGAGAGACAGAATGACATTTTGATTTTAACACCCAGTCAGGTATGGTTTAGTGCGTGGGATTTAGTGGCATCTAGCGATGACGTTGCAGAACTGCAATTTGGTTTGTCCATTCTGGGCTACTGTGGAAACAACATGGCTGACTCCGGGTAAGAGGATCTACCCTGTATGTCGATATAAGCAGCTCATTTTCAGGTAACAAAACACAACGATTTTCATTTTCAGGTGATTACATACTAATAAAAACATGGTTATGAATACCGGGTAGCATTTCTGCTAATAGATGCCACTAAATCCTTCACAATGGACATTTAAAATGTAGTTCAAAGAGCAGTGAGGTGGGGCAGAATGTGGGGATGCTATGGAGTGCTGCAACAAAATTAGGAAGCATACCTTTAAGCCTGTGACAGCCCTTTTCAGCCTGAAATTCTGCTGGACTATTACAGCTTTTTACAGGCAGAGGATCTCAGATATCTTTTATGCTCAAAGTTAGATAAAGTTAGATACGGAGACAGAGACTGATGAAGCCTTTTGTGCGTACCCTGCGTTCATTTCGTTCATATTTGAGCATGTTTTCTGAAAGCTTATGGATACGAACAAAACACAGCAGTACCAACGAAGATCGGCGAGTAAGTGTAGCATAGACCAAACAAGATATAACAGTAAGAAATGATGAAGAAATTTAAATAACAGTGGAAAACAAATGCTAATACAGTGAAAAGAACTGTCTGTCTAAATGACGCAATGTATTTAATAGCCTCACAAACCACAACACTGCTTCCCTTAAAAGGTAGATTTCTACAACCTCCTCCACTGCCGCCTCATTTGTTGTTGTTTGACTCCGCCCTCTAGTGCCATCTGTTGGTTGTATCTTTGCGAACGTAAAGAACACACAGACACATTTATTTTCGTACGTGAGGGGAGTAAAAAATGAGCCTTTATTCTGAACAAAACAACTTTGAGCTATGTGAATCACTTTGGATAGGAACCATGCCTGGTAGAAGTCACAGGTAAGTGCCAAAAGTTAGACAGTGAAATGTTTAAATTCAGAAATGAACTAGATTTTGGGCAAACTTGTTACAATGTTTGATGCTGCAGTTCAATATATATACAGTATACATACTGCTACAATGTAAAGCTCCCTGTGTCTGTGCAGATGTAAGCACACACGCGTGATAAAAATATATTTCTGCACTTGTGGATGCTTAACTGTTCCAGAGAAACCTTGGAAAGCCCGCCACATTATGCAGTTTAACACTCTGTGATCCGTTGCTCTTATCTGGCACAAACACAAAGCTCAACCAAGCTCTGCCGCCTGGTCTGGATTCAAGGTAGGCTTTTCAACCCTGTAAATGTCAACAGGACACCCGCTCAACTCTGCATAGTTACCATGACAACCGGATACTTGACAGCCACCGTGCACAATGGGATGTTGTGGTCGGACAGAAATGATCTTGAGCTGTCAGTGGCAGACAGGTGGACTGGCTGGATGGCAGATATTTGTGAGATACAAGATAGATGTGACCGGAGATGGAAAATAAATGTACGGATGAGAGAGCAGAGAGAGAAGGAGGGAGAACGTGGGCAGATAATGATAAAGAATTGTCATAATATAGAAAGCAAAAACATAAATGCATTAACAGAGAAGGAGAATAATGACAAATGAAAAAAAAAGGGAAGGGAAGTTTTCTATAAGACGCTTCAGCAATCAAAAGATTCCGACAAAAGGTAAAAACAGGGGAAAGAAAAGAGGGATATAGAGATAGAAAGTGAGAGATGGCTGGGGTACTATCTGTGGGCATAATTTTCAGGGCAACAAAAGGGCAGGCAGGCAGAGGGGAACCGAATCCTGGCCCGTTTGTCTCCTCAAATGGCCTCTAGGGACTGTGTGAAATGGCCCTTTTCTTCTTGGTCCTTTTCAGCCCTAAACCCCATCTACATGACAAACAGTGTCACTTTGAAGCTGCTTGTGTCATCTCTGCCTATCTGTCACTCATTCCTGACCTTTTGCTCCCGCCTCTCATCTTTCTTTTTCTTTTTTTTTCTTTCCACAGTAATTCACTTTTTTTGTCACCATCTCCATTTCACCCACTATCCTTTTCATTTATCTTTGATATCTGCCTCCACGCTCAAAACAAGTCTTTGGATCTGAGAAAAATGGCAAGGACATTTCGGCACTGGCTGCGTGTTGTATTGTTTAAGACGTACTAATTAGACAACAGCCCTATTAATTAAGACTTTAGTGTTGCTGTTTACATCATACTTCCATTGATTATATAACATGCTTCAGAGTACTGACACATTTAACACTGAAAACAATTTTTCTTCAGTTCATCTGGATTCAGTCTTTATGTTTTATTAATTTAAGTGATTCTTGTCATTTTAAACAAGGTGTTAAAGTGTACAAAAGTGTGCATGCATATTCAACTTAAACAGCAATGGTTATCTTACCTGGTTGAAGCGCTCCAACCTCTCCTTGACCTCAGCCAGCGTCGGGTTCGGGCTGCGAACTTTGACCTCTGGATTTTGCCTCTGAGCGTGCAGACCATTTCCTACGACTCTGCCAGTATAGCTGTGCGAAAAAGAAAGACGAAGTAAGATGTTTAGATAGAGAACAGGGGAATATTGGTGTCAAATAGAGGCAGATAGTTATAGTAAGTTGCAGTAAGGTTGTCAATACGTGGTTGCTTGATAAACACCAGCCGTGTTCTGGTGTTACTTTGCTTTATTCTGCTTGTTACCGTGCAGTGCTGTATTTGTTATTGTGGGATTCTTTTATTGTTGTATGTAACAATGTGTAATTATACTGTATCAAGACCACAGAGGAAATAGGACTTCGATTTTACCAAGTTATGCTTGAAAAATAAGAGTAAATGTAATTTTGCTTTTACTGTCAAATAAACTAAAAACCAAACCCATGTTTCTTTTTGGTTTCTAGTGCAGTTTATCGTGCAGTCCATCAATGTCTGCATTTAGAAGTCTGCCAACTGTGCCGCAGCATTTCTTCAACATAAACTAAAAACCATTAGGGCCTCATTTGTCGAAGACGAAACACAGGGCGAGTTGCACGGAAAACATTAAAAGCTCCATTATGCAATAACTTTTGCATCAAATGTGGTCAAAAATCACTTAATGCGGCTTTTATGCCCTTCTGTGATTGAAAATATTTTAAATGAAAATATGAGTGAGCTGAGCCTTGTAAAAATGAAATTGAGAGACATGGTGAGCCGGACCCTTTAATCCCTGGCATGCTCCGTGGGCCTGCAGCTCGGCGGGGATTATAGCTGTTGATTTTGTCAGAGCTGTTGTTGAGCTGATGTCAGGGAGGCTAACATTTCGAGCAGCTGCCTGATGTAGAGGGGAAGTGTTTTAATTTTGTATAATAGACACAAGAGTTGTTTTGGCAGAAATAACCAAGTATCATGGCACGTCGAAGCGCAGTTTGGCTCCGGAATGAGCTGATTTAATATTTCATACTACAGAAAAATGTCAAACCATGGAAAGAATTATATGGTGTTTATTGTCTGAACGGGCATTTGATGACACAGTGCAGGCAGTTTTACCTCTGTGTTTAGCAAAGCAAGCTTGTACTGGAGAGTTGTGTCTGAATGAAAGTCCAGCTAATCATTTTAGAAGTAACACACACACGTACAGTTATTCTTTTATGTCATTCCCATAAAGCATTAAGAATTTTGGCGCTATTATTTATTATTTCTTTATACTATTCTCTGTGTTAAAGGTCACCAAAAAGAACCAATATTTGAACAGTTACTAATAAAATAAAGTGAATAGCAGGTTCACAGAAAATGAGTCTTCATACTAAACCTAATAATTTAGATGACAATAAAGCAGTTGTTCTCACACTTTTTCTGTCATAACCACTTCCTCCACCACCAATAACAATAATTGGGGAAGCAACTAATAAAAAAGGATCTGCGCTGAACTTTAGTGAAATAAAAGTCAGCATGAAAGCATCAGCAAACTCTTGTTGGTTTATTTTCCCTACATTACTCATACTCATTCAACCTTTACTTTTTCACTTCACATGTCCCCCCTGATCCTTTACACCCCACCTGTAGTGGCTCAATGCCTCACAGTTTGAGAGCCACTGGGTTAAAGAAATGTTAAAGACTAATTGGCCAATATCTACTTATAACCTAAAGGCAAGGTCACTAATTGTTGCAGGAAGTATGTTTACAATGACAACTCATAACCAGTAGGATTAGTGAGTATAAATATCAGATAAGCCTCTTACTGCTGATTTGAGGGAAAGGATAAGACACCAGCATGTCTTATAGAGGTGCTGAGACATTACTCTCTTTAGAAGTTCATTAGTGCCTCACCCATAGAGTTTAAGTACATTAATATTAAAAAGAAAAACAGGCTACAGTACATACACATTCCCTCGTCCCAACGATCCAGGCCCTGAGGATAAACATCAACAACTTGCGAAGGTGACTCACGCCAGCCATTGGTATCACTGACTGTATCCTTTTGTTTAAAAGGGGAACACCACCTAAATTAAAAATTCCTATATCTTATTTCCACGGCCTAGGGAAGTTCAATCAGGATTTGTGAACATGAGCTACTCTCTCTCAAAGCCAGAAACCACAGAGGTAAGTCTCAAACTTGTGATGTCATTAAGCATAAAGTCTGGAGCTGCTCTATAGACAATGAGTGGGAGCCTGATTATGTGGATGCACAGAGTGTTTGTTTTCTTCTTTGTACCCAAATGAGCTTTTTTCTATTTCAGTGCTCTCAGACGTGAAACTGAAATGTACTCATATACCCAGAACGCTCCCCTGGGTGCTCTCAGTGTCAGCTGTAATATCTTTTCTAATTCACTGTCTACGGAGCAGCTCCAGACTTTAAACTTGATGACATCACAAATTTGAGTTTTAGCACTCTAGTTTTGGGATTTGGGAGAGAGTTGTTCATGTTTACGCATATTTTTGGACTGTCTTAGAACATAGGAATAACATGAATAAATTCTGAAAATGGGTGTAGTTCCCCTTTAAGCCCTATATTATATGTGATGGTCAGATACACAGACATTTAAAGCTCTGCCGCACATCTATAAAGTTTGTTTTCCCCCCACAGCCATTATACTGTTATCCAAATTAATTTGAGAATTATATGTTGATGCTAATCTTCCACGCGCGGGGGGATTTAACAGCATTGGAGAGGAATGACGTGTACTGGCATCAAATCAATTGATGCTTCCACAGGCAGTACAAGGCTGATAAAGTGATTATGGATGGTGTAAGTGAATGTGTTTATATGGCTGTGTTTATGGGAATGTGTGCGTGCATTTGTGCATGCACACACTTGTACGTATGCATGTGAATATGAGTTGAGGCAATCATAAAAGTGCTGAACTTGAGAATCTCTGGCCTGTGATCTAAGCAATGTCTCAGTGAGGTCTGCGCTCCCTCGACTTGCTGAAACAGCGCTTTACAGATCGGGCCCATAAAAATGCAAAAAATTCTCGCTTAACCCTCTGCCGCTACACATTACTTTACATCCCTCCCCCTCTTGTTTATTTCCTCTTCCTCCATCAGATGCTTGTTTCACTTGAGTGTTTTTGCAAAGTGACCTCTCCCCCGGCCTCACACACGAACACACAAACCACTGTCTGCTTTGACAACAATTGAATCTCTTAATTGCCAGCGGCTCTGCATCTTCTCTGTCAAGATGGAAACAATCGATAGCTTTTGGACTTTCAACTCCCCCCCCTCTGACACACATGATAAATTGACGAATCAAACAGCACTCTAAAGCAGTGGTTGAAAGTAGGGGCCTTGTGTGTTACGGAGCATATGCTTGTCTGTCTCCAGGCTTGGCTTGGGATAACAGTGTTGGCGCGGAAATGAGCTCATCAGATGGGATGCTAATGAAAGGGAAGTGTCAGGGTGAGTTTGGCAGTGCATTAGGCCTGGAACATTTCATCGCAGGGTATGTTTGATATCATGTAGGGGACGCTGACAACTGACATGGCAGGACTTCCCAGAGTCGATTACCTGATAGACAGACAATCGATGAATGTCTGGACGGATCTGGGGCAGACATTAGATGTTATGATAAAATTTCTGCCAATAGCAATAATGTCCTGTTTCAAAGTAGTCCTCGCTTTAACTTTATGTCCTCATGAATTAAAGTGTGACTGTGAACACAGAGTAGAAGATTACACAAGAAAAATAAAAGACGCAAATAATATCCCTCTCTCTTGTGGCTTATAAATGAATAACAGCTTTGTGCAATCAACAGTCCGTGCTCTCCTCTTGCGGTCTCAAACGTTCAACCTCAAAAAAAAAAACCATTCAAACTGACTACCTACACATGTATGGCTTCTGACTCATGGCCTCTTTGACTCCTTTCTGTGGATCTGACTCATTCCCCTGTGAATGCCCAATTGATACACTGTCCTAAAGGCAGCTTTGTCTGCTCTCGTCTTTCTCTTCTGCCTGGAGCACACACAGGCGGTGACCTCCACTCCCTGACGCTGACCCCAAACTGAACTGCCTTGATCTTTTGAAGGCCTGCAGGAATGCTCATGGGTTGTAAGGCAGAAAATCAAATATTCATCTTTCAAGGTGTACAGGGAGATAACAGAAACAAAAATATGTGCATTTTGAGTGCACTCGTGTGCCTGAGCATTTCGGTGTATATATGATGTAAACAAAGCTAGGCTATAACACGGATAATAACATTTCAAGGATGTGTAAACATTTGATGAAAGGTACAGAGAATGCTGGCCGTAGCCAGAGTGAGGGGGCGTGTAGGAGACTGGCCCCAGGTAAAGTAGATTCTGGTTGTCTTTCATCTGTGCTCAGTTCTTGACGGATCACTGAGGTCTGGCTGGAAGGTTTAATGAGCCCACAACACTCACCAGGGATTCAATTAGCTAGATGTTTTGTGTATATACAGTGTGTGAGCGCCTCTCTTTAACTACAGCTAAGGGTTCATCTTTGCGTTTCCCTATACATCACTTTATTTCTGTGAAACTCATTAGAGCACTGCTAGCCACATTTCCCTTTAAAACAAACATAATATAATAAGAATGGATCCTTTTTTATGCTGGTTAACCTTTTCAATGTAGCTTACTGTTTAAAAATCTTAGTTAAACACAGAGTACTGAGCTTACCGTACACTTACAAGATGACCCATGGACATTAAAAAATAATCATACAGCAGGTAGGGCCTGTTGGGTTGTCTAATTGCTTAATTGCATTCATACTGCAAGCTGTCTGCTGAGGTCTTTGCCAGGATCCCAATGGTTAATGAGATTATCCACTGGTATCTGGCAGGGAGAGAACTGGTTGTGCATCATCTCTGAGATGATTAAAGGCGGTTTTGTTGATATTTTTGATGCGCTTCAAAATTCACATCAGGATTAAAAAGCACACCGAGGTTACATGCCGTGCTCGGGGCTTGACATCTTGTGCCAGGAATTTTAAGTACACTGTTTATCTGGATCTTTGCTTCAGTAATTAGAATCAATAATCATCTTGTACGAGCTCAAAAGCAGCACATTTCATGAAATCCTCAAGTTTATGCAATCAATGCCCCAATGCGGTGTATCAATAGGATAATACCACTGAATAATATAGATGTATACTGTCGAGCATCATCTCTGAAGCTATTAAAATCAATCTTGCAGACCAGGGTAGGGTGGTACTGAAATTCCCCTAATGAGTTTATATCTTTAAGAAAAACAACATATTATATATCTAAAAAAAGAGAGCCAAAAGTACTTTCTGGAGGAAATCTTTTCATTTTAACCCAAACCATCACATTTTTCATTAAACTTGAGGTTTAGCCAGCTTAAAGCCCTGAAGGCAAACTTCTCCCAACAGCCATAAAATATGGATTAACATCAAGATCATTTAACAAAGGTATAAAATTCAGCTTAATAAAAACTGTCAAGCTTCATAGACATGTCAATTGCTTTTTACTAGTCACTCACAATTATCTCAAGCATGTTTGCATTGCATAAATTCGCCTAGTGACTTTTCTCCTTTTATAGTTTAACAAATTGCATGCATTATTTATACTTTTTCTTACTCACTGTTGACTTAAGTCGCTGTATCTCCTGATAGAAAAGCACATTTGAATTTCAGCCTTGTTGAAATTGTTAGAACAGAGTTGCTAATGTTACTGCAGTGAGATGCCTGTTGACCCCTTTTTTCTCTGAAATCAAAAATATTTCCACTCCGCTGATTTATTCCAAAATAAAGAAAGATGACAATATAGATCTATGTTTTCACTTTGCATCAATGATACTGGATCGTTGAACGTTTAATCGATATAGTATCAGTCCAGATCGATGGATTGTTGCACCGCTATTTACAAGGCAAGTAAGCTAACATTAGTCTTAGAATGGTAAAAGGGAAACTTGGCTCTAAATGCGGTTGTATTTTTCTGTTTAATAAGGAAAATAGGTGTAAAAATAGGACACTTCATGGCTCCACTGACATGTGTTGTCACCATAACAACTAACAGACACTATTTTATTTTGCACTAGTCAAATGACATGGCTATGGCAAGGCTATTTATTCTATTTGTAAGAAGAAGAAGGTATGCTTTATTAATCCTTGAGAGGAAATTCAATTTTTTTTTTCACTCTGTTATATGAACACAGACCCTGAGTGCACACACATGCACAAACACAATCTATATATGCATTAAATGGAGAGATGTCAGCAAGAGGGCTGCCTTGGACAGGTCCCCTAAGCAGTTTGGGGCTCGAGGCAAACTGGCACCTCTCCAGCTGCTGGTCCACGCTCCATGCTTGGTCTCTACAGGGACTTGAGCTGGCAACTCTCCGGTTCCCAAGCCAAGTCCCTATGGACTGAGCTACTGCTGCCCCAGTGGGTATGGGTGCATAGAGAAAACAAGAAAAAAGTCAAAGAGAGACAGAATTTAGTGCAAAATTCTTAAAAGGCGTTGCATGCCTGAATATAATTTTGCTATCGTGGACACATAATGACCATTATCTTGGCCAATCAATATCATTTTGAACAACAATCTCCTCATATCGCAGACACTAATATAATCTCCCACTGGAAGCAGTAAAGACTGAACTACACAGGTCTAAACTGAGCCATTAAGACTCAGCATGTTACAGTGACATAATGAGAGAGCAAGGGGAGACAACACGCAGTACCTGTCTGTCAGAGATTACAGTAAATCCTACGTCAATGTAAAATTGTGCTAACGGCAAACACACCTCTGTTGTCCAGTAAAATATGCAAATACCCCACTGTATCATAGACAAGGACATGATTTTGTGTGTGTGTATGTGTGTGTGTGTCTGTCAACAAGGTGTCATTACAACTAAAAAGCATTTAAATAACAAAAAAGGCCCATCTGTGCCATGTAACCGAACTATACTGAGTGAAAACACAAGCCATGATGAATTTCCTGTCATCATTCTTCTGTCAAATCTGCACCAACGATTCACATGAATAGTTAATTTACTCTTTAACAATGTCATCTTTAAAAAATACAGGGCAATACTGAATGTTTTATATTTGTTAACTTAATTGGACTAAAAAAATTTTCTGCATATCTGAAATATTCAACATAAAAACATGTTTGTGTCTTTGGTGGTCACATTTGAGAATGTAAGCTGATTTAGATAAATGACTCCTCTGAAACAAACATCAGGCTGAATCAAACTCAGGAGGGAGATAAAGTGTCAATGAGTGATGATTAAGAGGAGATGAGATTGCTTTCATCTGAGTGAGCGTGTGTATTTTTGTGGCTGTGGGTGGTACTATTTCAGATGAGGAGGGCATGGGATTAGAGCTGGTGGTACTGCTGTCAGGGTAAACATCAAATTGTTGGTTCATCGTGATTAATAAAGCTTCTCTCCACCCTCCCGGCTGTTGTGGGTATACAAGATTGAACATGTGTTGAGCCCTGTGATTAATGCACATAGGGTCATGTCAGCTGTAGTTTTTTAAAGATGTCATCTTTGAGGTTTGGTGCTCTTTCTGACATCATTTATGATACTGAGTCACTGCTTCTTTTTTTTGTTGTTGCTGTTTCTCAAAGAGATAACTTCACACTCAAGCAGTGTCATCATTACACTTTTGATTTATGTTACAACATGGTGGCAATTACTTCAGTATTATCATTACACTATGCATTTTTCCTGCCCTGTAGACAGCTACTAATGTTCTTGATATGCAGCTCTTTTATTAGACACTGCAATAGAGTGGCACTAGAGTCTAACCTGCAGAGATGCATTCATGGGCATGATTTATAGTAGGGATGGTGGGGATATGTCCCTCCCACTTTTCTGAATACCTGAAATTGTCCCTACCACTTCTTTCATATAAATTAGATATGCGTCTACATCAAATGTAATTTTCATGAGATCTACAAATGGTTTGTTTGCTTTGTTCGTGCTTCCTTCACAAGCAGTAATGTGATTGCTGGAGTGCATTATGGGTGAATCAGAAACACATTGTCTTGACATATTAGGAGTTCTTTACAAGTGGCAACCTCTGAGGCAAAAGAAATTAAGTTAAAGCGAAGTGCCAAAAACTGCAGTTCCTCAAATGGCCACTTGAGGCTGCCTCCAGGAGGAGTCAATCCCCACAGACCCACATGCCCAACTTAACAGCAGAAATAAACATGTTTACAGCCTGGTACCAAAAACTGTTTTGGTCTTTAAAGCTAATTTCCTCATTCATGACTGCTGTATAGGGGATGCATTTTTATATAACTCACCTGTTTACATTTTGTTAAGGCTTAAAGTTATGCCTAGTTAAGAGCAGGTCCCTATGAGTGACAGTATCTCTGCGAGGTGTTGCTATAGTTAATAAGTCAGATGCCCCCCTCACTCCTGCACAGCTCCAGCCTCTAACCCAAATATGGTCACCTCTGGCTCCAAAAAATCAAGATGGCAATGGCTGAAATGCCGACTTCGAGGCTTCAAAATTGGAGTCCACAAACCAGTGTATGACACCACAGTAGCTACGCCCATTATTTTATACAGCCTTTGCTTCTTTCTCATTAAATTACGACTTTACTCTCAACTTCTCAGAGAACACAGATGCACAGAGAGATTTGAACATAAACATAAATCTTGCTGAAACACATAAACTACTATTTAATTAAATTAATGTGTCATTGATGTGAAATGATGCCTACATGTATGTTGAGTCAGCGGGAATAACAATCAACAAGAAAAGTGGCTGCACAGAAGGGTAAATATTTGAAAGCAATACAGAATCGCTGAGAGCTTTACAGCATTATATTTCATTTTATATTCTGAACTGTCACCTGCTGCCTGAAATTTGTGTTTTCCTTTACATAAATAAAGACATTGCCACCATTAATTGGTGCAGAAATTCAACAGATTGCAAGAAACTAAGTGTTTGATGCTCATATTTTTCTTGTGGAGGACACTGGGACCTCTGCTTCAAATGCATCTCATCCACTTTTTAAATTAAACCTGTGTCCTTGGGTGCACTAATATCTTTTTAAAGCCAACACATTTTCTATCCACATCAGTAGATTCCTGTAGTTGTCAGACATGCCTTTCACAAGCCTTGTCTGTTGCTGATTTGATTTTATTAAGTGACTTAAGTCTACATAAGATGAAAACACACTGCTCACCATAAGACTAAGCCCATGACATTGTAAAATATAGCATTACAACGTTCCCTTCCTGGAACTAGAGGACCTGAAGTCACGAGTGAGGCCAGTGGTGAGAGCAGAGGGAGGGGTTGAGTAGATGTTTGTAGCCAGCTAACTTTACGAGCAGAGCTTGGACATGTTGAAATACTCTGAACAGGAGGTTTTGTTCTGAAAGGCCAGACTGTTCTCACACACTGTGTGCCATTAGCAGCCATTCGCTGTATTAACACTAAGCTCATGAACAGGCGACTGGTCAAAAGCCACTTTGCAAACATTTAATCAACATGACATATGCGCACATTGGACAGTAAACACGAACATGTGCAAACACATGCAAACGTTTCGTCAGCCTGTGCCCCTTAATGCAATGTGAACGTACACACACAGGCTTACCACAAACCCTTGTGGTGGGTCTGAGTTTATCATAGGTTCCCAACGATAAACACAGCGAAAATAAATATTTCAAACATGAAGTTATATACAAAATTAAGCACTGGCAAAATCTTTGGCTGCTGTTATGGAAGATGTCTGAAGTATGTGCTGGAACTTCCTGTGCTTCAAAGGCAATTTTATTAGAGAGGAAATACTCGGATCATAAAATGTGCAAGGAGAAACAGCAAGCAAATCAGGAGAGGGCATCTGCAGGGCAGGCAAGCTCAAACAGTGTGCTTTTCTTTCTATGCTCTATTTCTTTCTCTTCCCGCCCCTCCACCTATTATTTCGCGTTCTTAAACGATCTCTCAAAGTCCACCGAGAGGCCGTGTCTTTGGTTCAAGTCATCTTTCTTCTTCTCCTTGATTTCTCTGCCCACTACCTCACACTCCATTAAATCGCGCTTTCTCCCTCTTTGTTCTCATCGCTGTCTTTTGTAACCCAGCTGGTAACCACATGAACGCACTGAACGCCACCAGTAGCCGCAGTCACTTGGAAGTCTCAGCGGTACCTGGGGCATGCAGTCTTGGCTTAATTTTAGTCACGCTTTATTCACAATAGCTCTGTGTTTTTCCTCTCTTTATCTGTCTCCTCCTATCTTTTGACCTCACCTATTCCTTGTTCCAGCTGGCAGCTTGGGGATTTGGAAATGAAACAGTTCTATGGTCAGTGCTGTCCCACTGAGACAGCAACCTAATGGATGTTGAGCAACACTGTGACACTGTGGATAACAAGGCAGACTTTAAAAAAAGTTAGCTCAAGTTTAATCCACTAGAAAAACTCAAAAAAGGCTTAAATTTACAGTAACGGTTCTGTTTCAATAGGGATTTGATTTCTGGTTTCCACCGCTGAACATTGAACCTTTGACTGTAGTTCCAAGCAATGACACTTCCAATTATTTGTCCAAATTATGTGAAGCTCCCAGTTACTCTCTTTGAGAGCCGAGTCAAGGGTGCTGTGTGATTTTGTAGACCTGGCCGGAAGCCCAGTGGGCCCTCTGTCATGCTTCTTTGCAGCCTGGCAAGCGTCTGTATTGGGTGATGAGTCAGACGTGTAGGCAGAGTCAGGGAGGGTCAGGAATATAAAGAGCAGCACGGGCACAGCAGTCATGTTGGCAACTCCATACAAGATCAAAAACAGAGTCAGCTGCTGAACCCAGCAATCACATCTCTTGTTTTGAAGTTAGTTGGAAACTGTTTTGATGATTTCATACTGACGAGCTGCTCCTTGTGTTTGGGAAGTGTCTGCATGACTAATCATGAGATGATGTGGAACTCTTTAAACTCTTTAAACTTGTTTTGCCTACATAATCATTCATCTGTAGTTCATTGAACTGTGTCCTTCTCTAGAGGGGAATGCCAAAGATTCATTTGAACTTACAGTTTGTTACCTGGAGCAGTGGTTCGCAACCAAATAGCAGAAATTACAACAACTTCTGAAAAAAGGAACATAGTTTTATAGCACTTTTTTTCCTTTCTCTCATACCCTGTTAATCACTTTGCAACCTCTTTAGAGGCAACAAAATTGCCAGAATAAATGTGGCATTGTAGGTTTCTGCAAACCAGAGATATATGACATTTGTAGGTTATTAAGAAGCGGATATTTAGAAACTTTGGTTAACATGTGGTTATGTTTAGGCACAAAAATCTCCTGGTTATGGTTAGGAAAAGATGAGGTTTAAAACACCCATTTTGATGGCACAATCACAGCTGAAATGCTGCCAATTCCTGACTAAAAAAACACCAGTTTTGGAGGAACAATTGTTGCTGGAAATCCCACCGATGACTTGCTGTAAACAAACATCTGCTTTTGGTGGCACAATCATGGCTGGAAATGCCACAGATGACTTGCTTAAAAAACATCCGCTGTTGTTGAGCGCTGGTCATCAACAGTGGTCTGAAGCTTGGCAGGCGTCTCGCCAAGGGGTCAAGCCATCCACCGTCCCCTCCACCTCTCTCTAAGTCAGTTGATATACATGTAATCAGAGCTATGTCACTTAAGAAACGTTGATATGATGCCTGATAAATGTACAAGTGTAACACATTTCTGGTTTGCAAATGTACAATGCAGAGATTTTCCTCTGGCAACTGGGCTGTTTGGGGTCCCGGTCCCAAAGGTTGAAATCCGCTGACCTAGAGTAATTGCAGTAAGTGCAGAAGACATCTCCTTTTTCTATTAATTATGGGGCTCCACACTCAAAGACAAACAGTCCACAGGCTGTTTTTAAACTCCAGTTACACTAACTGCAGGCTTATGTCATTTCACCCAAGATGAAACATTTCTGTCTGGGACATTTATGTTAATGAATCTTTACAGTTTTTGTCTTGCACTTCACCTGAGGCACGACACCTGTGCTGAGCAGGCTGTATATCTGTCTTTGTGGCGCTGTGCATCAGTGAAATATGGCTGTTTATGGCTGTGTGGTTGGGTTGGAATTACACACCACTATGCTGGTCTCAACTGCTTTGCCACTTCTTAAGAGGTCCCAGGGTGATTTTACCCAAGACCAGGCTGGTTTATTGAGTGGTTGCACTGTAACAGCTATATGGTTGAAGGTCCAATGGCTCGAATTACTCATGGCTATTACGCACTGAAAGCCTGTCCTCTACAGTGCAATAAAAGGTGTTAC
>JAPZEB010000004.1:14971391-14989573 GCA_029783705.1 Chaetodon striatus
TACACCCTGGACAGGTCGCCAGACTATCACAGGGCTGACACACAGAGACAGACAACCATTCACACTCACATTCACACTTACGGGCAATTTAGAGTCACCAGTTAACCTGCATGTCTTTGGGCTGTGGGAGGAAGCTGGAGTACCCAGAGAGAACCCACGCTGACATGGGGAGAACATGCAAACTCCGCACAGAAGGGTTCCCGCACCCGGGATCAAACCAGAAACCCTCTTGCTGTGAGGCGACAGTGCTACGAAACACCGCATTCATGTACCGTATAGACTTTGGAAGGACATGGTCGGGGCAGATGTCTGGGTTTCAAAGTGCAAGACCTTGACACCAGAGCATTGGATTTGCATCCAGACTCCTGTCTTAAGGATCATGAGTTTGGTTAAATACTAATAATAAAGGTAATAGGAAAATAATGCTGTAGTCACTACGAGTGGATACTGTATTGCCTGTTTTGCAGAAAACAACTGAAATACATTGTCATTGAACATCTTGCTGATACGTTTAGTATTTACATTTTTAGGACTAGGGATTTCCTGAGCCGATCTCAAAGATCAGGATTGAGGTTGATTAAAGCATTTTTTTACTGATAGGGATCGTGTATATTGAGCTTTACAGAGGATACACAGGTGTTTTTAAATTGCAAAACTTTAATGTAGAGACACACAGAGTGCAGCTGTCCCCAACTCTCTGCCCTTCTTTTCTCCTCCACATAGCTAAGCTCCCATGTATGTGTAAGAGCAGGGGATAAGCCCAACCCACAGCAAAACACCACACGCCATAAACGACAAAAAAAAGGAAATATAAGACTGTTTATTTATCTTTTTTAACCAAAATTATGAGCACTAGTTTCATTTCAGCTCAGTGTGAAAGTCTTGTGCATTTATGGTGCATGGTGTCCTCAGTTTGAGGAGGGAGGACAGCGGTGCAGAGTTTTATATTAATGAAGCCTAATCAGCAAAAATAAACAAAAATAACACCCGACAAAAATAAACACTGAATGAAATATTGTTTATTCAGGTAATTCTGGCAAAGGCTGCACCAAAGCAACACTGCAGAATACTCCCTTAAAGGGACAGAGACATTTCTTCGAGACACTGACAAGACCAAAAAGGATTAAAGGGAGGGTTTATCATTTTAGACCTATAAAAATAAACAAACATTATGGGATGCTTGGATGCAGGAGTATCTTTCTTAATGCACTGCAGAGCCTTTCAATTGTCAAGCATATATATGAAATTGATTTTTATAACTTTAATGTACTTAAAGCATGCAGAAAATAGAAGAACTGGAAAAGGACTTGGTATGGGCAGATACTCAATATTAAACGACTGATCGGCATTGACAGCAAAAAAAAAAAACTTGATTGGGACATCCCTATGCCTAACATTTCCTCTTCATCTTAACAGAAAACGTAAATTGTTCGGCATGACATTTCCCTCAAAACATATTTGCTGTTTCAAATTAGTTTTACATAACATCAATTTCAGGAGGATAGGGCTGGCTGAGCCTAAATTACACCAAGTCATGGAAACTGAACCACTGAACTTGTAATATTTAACTTCTATGTTCAGCTAATTAAACACACTTTTCTCATCGGAAGTGAAGGGAAACAGATCCATGCTCTACCTCCACAACAACAAGTCAATGTGACTCCTTGGTTACGTGAAAGTTAAACAAAGAACAAAATGAGGAGCTTCCATTTGTGAGTCACTAGTGCCAGAGACAGACAAAGAAACATACTATATGGTTGTAACGTTTAAAGGTCTATATGTAAGCTTTAATAGATGGCAGTTACATAGATTACAACCGTAATTGGCCTGTGGTTTGCTTTGAGGACATTCCCAGGCCTGACTGTCCCGGCTGTGTCTCTCACTGGGTGTAACTGTTCCCCACCTCTCTGTGTCGCCTGTTCCGATGTACCAGCAGACGTATTGCAGGCTGACTCAACAGACCACACAGACTTCTGGGAAAAGGCAATGCAGCTCCATTAGATCGGAGAAACGAGAAAAAGTCATGTCCGCCTTGCCCACACCCGCAAATCACATGCAGACAAGCACCATTTCCTGACAAAGACAACTAATTTGCTCTTGTGCGTGTGCCCCCCCACACACTCACACACACTCTTCTCCTGTGTTGCTCACAAACATGCTCAAACAGCCTCTTCTGTGTTTAAATTCATAGATTTCACAACACATTTATGTCTTTCAAATGTAAATAATGTGAAAATAAAAATGAGAAAATATTAGATACTATAAGCCTGTGCCACATTTGCAATTACCGTGACTGACAGTGAAAGCATTGCTGGAGCTAAATTTAATTAGAGCACACAGCTGCCCAGGATATTAATTTAAAACTATGGTTAACCCTTTTACACCTAAGCCCAAAAGTGTCTGTCTGGGCCTGCCTTGCCGTAAATATGATATATTGTGCTATCATCAAGTGCTACATATGTTTTTTCAGCACATTTTTAGCTTTTAATGTAGAACCAGAGCACAAACAAGCTAAGCCGGAAAGGTAAAAGTAAAATTCACAGATTTCCATCCAACACCAGTAAAGACAGAGTTGGCCCTATGCCATGGGTATTCAACAGGGGGTCCATGAACCAAGGGGGGTCCTCAGAGTTACTGCAGGGGGGACTGCCAAATCATTGTTTGATCATTTTTATAAAAATAAATAAATAAATAAATAAATAAAATATGACTTAAAATGCTCATTAATGTGAATCCAACATATTATTAGCAAAGATAAATTTGCCTATTTGTTAAAAAAAGAAACATACAAACCCAAACCCCATTTAATTTACACTGATGATAGGCTAACCATGAATCCTTTTTATATTAATCCATGATGTATAAATACATGAATCTAAATATTATTTTAAAAGCATAGTATTATATGCACTATATAAGGGTATGTTAATACATGTCACTTTAGGCTGCCCTACACTTTACTGCAGGCCCTGTTTAATATGCAGCTCAGTTTTATATATGTAGTAGGAGGTCCCTGCTCCATCTCTCTTTAAGTTAAGGGGTCCTTGGCCTGAAAAATGCAGGAGACCCCTGCTCTATGCAAAACTGTGTAGCACCAGTTCCACTAAATTACACTAATATCTCAAACACATTTTGAAACCTCATAAATTCTGGGAAAACTGAAACTGTACACCTATTTCAATGACACTGAAGCCCAGTAGGTGGCAGCATTAGTCAATTTCAATTCCACAGAGTTCCACGAGACAACTCGCTGATTTTGAGGATATTTTGTATGTGTGTGCGTGTCTGTGTGTATTAGGAACAAAGGGATAACAGATGCATGAAAGGGACAGATCAGGGAAGACGAACTGAGGCTGCACCCAAATTCAAATGTGACACCAAAAAGGTAGAGAAATTACACCAGAGGAAGAGGCCAACAAAGTAAGAGCATTAGATGGAACAGGTACAGAAAGAAAGGAAGGAAGGAAGGAAGGAAGGAAGGAAGGAAGGAAGGAAGGAAGGAAGGAAGGAAGGCAGAGAGAAAAAGAAAGAAAGAAAGAAAGAAAGACAGTTAAAAGGCTCAGAGAAATGAATACATGCCCGCATGCCGAGGAGGGCATGGATAGCTGAGGTTAGAGGTCTGGGGGGAGCTGGAGGGGCAGTTGGTGTGTGGAAGGCAGACAAGGGCAGGCAGGGGCAGAGCCAGGAGAGTAAACTATGCCCCGCAGCACAGACGGGTGGAGTGGACCATGATCCTCTGGTGTGGTACGACCACCTGTTTGTCTGTCTGTCTGATCCGGGCCAGAATGGCGTGATCTAGTGCTTAAGGTTGACAGCTCCAGTGTAAACGAAAAACCAGTGAAGGAGCTCACCACAGATAAAACTAAATATACTATATGTCATGATTTCATGTTCTTACATTAAATCTGTATGTTCTGGCTGCTTTTGCAATCACTGAACAGCTCAGTGTGTACAAAGTGTATCATAAACCCAGACAAACGCAGAAAGAGGGAGGCATGATGTCACATCTGGACTGTATATGCTGCCTGTGTAAGCAAAGAGTGCTCGGGGCAAACAGTCCAGTTTCAGCTCAAACCTACAGTGCGTTTGACTCGAGGCAACAGACATACACAGGCATCCACATACTCAGACATACCCATGTACAGAGTGGAGAGGGCTTGTGAGGGTGTTGAGTGAGGGGGTCAGGGATCAGACTCTCTGCTGCTGCAAAGGGCACGTGGGAGCACAACTCACAGCCATCCTCTGCCAGGAACATGTGCGCACACACAGTGCACACACAGACAACCACACAGTACATTTATTAAGCCTACGTGCAATGAGAATATCGGCATACCCCCCACACACAAGCAGAAACGGTCCCCAGGCACTCCGTAAGATGGACAGTTGAGAGCATATTGTAGATAGAGAGATAAGCAGGCAGCTCTATCCTCAGCGACTTGACACCAGAATAACATATAGGATTATATACTGCAATGTTGTGCAAACTTCTGCTAAGGTCAAGGAGTAGGAGAGAGCGACTGCACTGCAGGCAGAGAGAAGAAGGGCAAAGGTCAGGCAGCTATTATCCGAATGAAGTCAGGCAGATGGTAGCATTGACAAACACATGGCCAAAATGGCTTTCTTGGCAGGAGTCCCAGTCATTACTATCATGTTTGTCATGATCAGGCTTATCTGTCAATCAGCCGCAGGTTGGAAATTGGACTCATAGTCATAAGTCAGTCAGTAAGCTGAATCTGCAAAGTCCGTATTTGGGTTAAGAGGCTTGGACTGTAAGATGAGCAAATTTGCTCCTTAAAGTTCAGAGTCACTGACTGTATCACTTTTTATAAGATCAATTCCTCTCTGGCATTTTATGTTCTCGAGTCCTGCACCAGTGATCGTCAAATACAGCCTGCAGAATTATTATTCATTTCAGAAAATGTGAGTAGGAAAAAAAGCTTTTCGGTATTCAGGAAATCAAGCATTTTTTCCTCTCCTATACTGCAGCAACCTCATAGACAACTGAGATGGAAATAATTTTTATTAGGAATGATTTACAAACCCCATTTATGTGTGTTCCACCTGCAGATACTACAAACGTTACAAATCCATCTGTCAGCTTATTATTAGTGAGTAGTAGGGATGTGTCAAAAAGTGACTAAGCAGCGTTCCCAGTAAGTTATTAATAGCCTGACTTAGAGAAACATTGCGTGCAATACTCCAACTTCAACCTTCTCTTTCCATCTGTCTGACACTCTGTCTCTCAAACACACACAAACACGCTGTAATGATCAGACTCAATCAACTGTGTTGAGTTGACAGATTCAACGGTCTGGACCCAGGCAAATATCTTCAAATTAAACTTTACTATTTAACACTTAACTGAAAATTAAATTTTATCTGTGCTCTCCTCAAAGCCAGACTCTAATACTATTTTTTTTTAGTGATACTGCACATGTCTGGGAAGCACTGGGCATACATCTGGATATATGAGACTTGGATTATACTGCACGAGTTGTGTGAGAGTTTTAGATGATGTTTATAGTTGTTAAATGTGGCCTCCAATCAATAAATAAATTAATATATTTGCAGTTTTCAATTCAGGATAACACAGCATGACTAACTGATTTACAAATGGTCATGAATGGGTGAAGTATTTTTTTATCATTAACATAATTTTATTATATTATCAAACAATTCTTAATTAAAAAAATTAAACAATGATAGGCTAATTAGGTCTGAATATTTTATTTTTATTTTAACGTTAAGCCCCAGCAGTGTCTGCTTGCAAGCTAGAAAAATTCTGGCCCTAGGACAAATGTAGCTGATGAACCCTGTCCTTTACTGTTACAATAAATTACAAAGCATTTGTGATTTTGCCAGGCTTCTCATCCAAAGGAATTATTTATGGAGCTGCTGATAGTTTAAAGCTATAGGAAAGTCACATTCTTAAATGTATAACTATATGCGGGATTGTAAGTGTTACTTATGTTGGTGGCCTTGTCATCACCTCCAAGAAATGCCATAAACCATTTTTAGCACTTCCCCGCTGTCCTTTGCTGAATTTTTTTTCATTCAAATCTGAAGTGCATTGACGTCACAGACACTTTCCAAGTCTGGACTAATGCACTCCTTGTGCTGACGCCTTTTATGTACAAAACGCCGGCAATAAATTTGATTGGAAAACATTTCATTTAAGTGTTCATTTATTGGCTGTCTGTGGTGCTCATCATCTATCTGAATGAATTGTAAACTGGCAGTGACACCCCATATTTTTTACTTTTAAATTAACAGCTTTACATGTTTTACTGTTATTGTCTCAGCCTTGGGTGGATGTGTTATGTTAAACAGGCTATTGTCATCAATAAAATGCCCAGATTATGTTTGTGAGTCTCTCTCTGTCCTGCTGTCTCTCTTAGGCACACATACTCTGCAAAATGTAGGCCTAGATATCCTATCCATTATTGGATTCTTGTCTTGTATTGATTTGGTGCCTATTTTAATGTACACTCATGTACTGTCAGTTCACCCAAACTTCAGGGGACAAACTATTCAGTTACCTGTTGTATCAAACATACACTGACTTTCCCTTCATTCTGTAGCTCTTCCGTGCGGAGGCCGCATTCCCAGCACCACTCAGGGGGCTCCAGTGAGCGAGCCACGACACCAAACCCACCCGGAATTCTAGGAACGTTTTCCCTGTGGTTTCAGGTTACCACATACACACACTGAGCACAGATCACAGGCACACACACACACACACACAGGCACACACACACACACACACACACACACACAACACCCTCCACAGTAGTGTACTGTACTTTTGTTGTTTGTACAGAGTTGGTTTTGTTAGCTTTCCCTCTCTCCTCCCGTGCCTGTCATTCAGTTTCATTTTCAGCTCACATACTTATCCAATGGGCTTGGACAACAACTTGGACTAACGCTTAAAATTGCAGTTGGATTCAAACCAGACGTCTTGTTCAGAATCTCACTGTGATGGTAAATACCACACGCTGAAAACTTAAACTGGTACTTGCATTGACACTAAAACTCTGCAGGGAATCTTGCCAAAGCTTGCTACGGGCCCCAAATTCAGTCTTACAGGTATATATTTCATCACCCAAAATTCAGCTCAAATTCAGACAAAAAAACTTTCACTCAATCAAGCCCCAACTGACGTTTGTAAAGTCTGCTGTGTCCCCCAGGAAAAAGGATAACAGTGTCCCTAAAAATAGTCATGACAGAGAGAGGTTAAGCTCAGATGTAATCACGCTGTGTGAGTGCTGGTGTGTGTTGGGTGTGTGAATGTGTTGTGCGTAGACTGCCTGTGGCACACAGAAATAGTGTGATGGTCTATGAGGCCATAATCCCGTGTCACCACGGCTACAGTATGAGCTACGTGTTTGGATCAAAGCAGAGGTTTGAAAGTGGATTTTCTCTTCCTTTGAAGAGTGTTGAAATGCACAACGAACTGAGTGAGTCAGCAAGTGTGTGTTATTGATATGGTAAGAGTCAAAGATGTGAGGCCTTTCTCATAACATGGGTCTGCGTTACCTGAGGACTAAACTTTTCTTTGTTTCAGAGGTCCAGTCTGTAGGATTTAGGGGGAGACATTGGCAGAGATGATATATAATTTATTTAATGTATAATCACCTGAAAATAAAATTGTTGTGTTTTCATTACCTTAGAATGAGCAGTTTATACCTAAAAAGGGAGAGCCCACCATATTGCACCGCCATGTTTCTACAATAGCCCACAACACTGGCTCTAGATAGGGACATTCACCTTTTCTCATCAGCTACTGTGGTTAGCAGTGCCAAACAGCATTGGAAAAACACTGATTTTTAACATAAAACTGCTTTATTCAGTGTTTTTACCAGTTTAAATACCTGAGTCCATTTGTTTTGGAGAGGAAGAGACCTCTGTGGATAATTCGGCTACTAAAGAAAATCACATGAATGCCTGAGTGAGAACACATAAGCAGGTACTAGGCAAGCAGCCTGTCTGTGATGAGCAGAACGGAGTCAGAGGAACACTGACTTGTGACATAAAACTGCCTCATTCTGTGTTCTCACCCATGTCAGTCAGCTGGGGTCTCATTTATAAAACAGTGCGTAGGATCCATACTAAAAGTGTACGTATGGACAAAAGCTACGCATACGCCCAAAAGTATTCAACAGTTTTTACAATCAGGCTTCCACCTCACCATTTGCATTGCCAATTTCCTGCCTCCAAAATGTTTGTTAGCATGAGTAAAAGTTTCTCCTGTTTATATAGATCACAACTTTTCCGTGGGAGTGGCATACAACATTTTTTAGGCCTTGTTTTGTGTGTATGCAGTGTTTATTCATGAGACACCTGGTCCATTTGTTTTGGAAAGGCAGAGACATCCGCGGATAATTCAGCTCCCTGTAAAAATGTCCTAACACTGGAGGAATCCTAACCAGGAGTTCATGCTTGGTGCGTGGAAGAAGTTTCAGCTGGTTGCAATCTGCAGTTCTCACCGATAGATACCACTAAATCCTACACACTGTTTCTTTAAGTGCACTAAAAGTCAAATTAATGTGTGGGTTCCTTTAGTAGGAACATTAAGGTATTCCCACTTTTAAAAATTAAACTCACAAGAGGCTTCCAGGATAGAAATGTGATGTGTGCTGCAATCTTTGAATTTGTATATTATGTTAACAAAATAAAAAAAAGTGGAAATGAAGCTGAAATCCCTGCACAAAGTCCATTAGGAACCAGACTGTTGACACAGACAGAGACAGCTCGAGCATTGCGACACCATGATAAGCATCGCAGAGCGTGTGCCGAGAAACATCGAGCACTTTATTGCATAGCTGTGGTGTCTTCCAAGAGCAATTTTATGACACCAGATAAAATTGCCTCTAAAATGTAGGGTTCGTCCTGGAGGTCTCATCGGCGACTGTTTTGTTTTACACGTAATATTTTGAGCGCTGTGGCGTGTGCACAATTGCATATAATCAGTGGCGCTGACATCAAGGAGGACGTTTTTTTTTTTAGGGTTTTGTCCTTTGTTTGCTGGCGTGGTGCGTCAGAAATTCGTGTCGAACTGAGATACAGCAATGCTCGAGAGGCTGACACACACACGCAGACCACACAGACCACTATTGGCTGGCACCCAGACACGCAACAGTGAGGACTTCAAACAGGCTCATAGAGGCAATTAAGCCACAAAGACAGAGGGCTCTCCTAAAGCCACTGCTTCCTGCTGCCACTGACCTACATCCCTCATTTTTTTTTCCCTCATCCATCCATCAGTCCGACTCTCCTGCTACCCATTGTTTTCACATCCACACTTCCTTTCCCCCTCCCCAGCATGTCTATCCCTCTATTTCTCATCCTCCTCTCCTGCTATGAGTTTGATGCCTTGCCAATGGGCAAGCGCAGAGGTTAGTGGGTACACTGTGTCTACCTCGCCCAGTAGGAACTGCTCCAGTAAAACATGCCAGTCTATTGTGGCATTTTAATTATATTAGCTCAACCCACTCCACCGGCTGGACACACAACAGAAGGGAGAGAGACTGTAAAACTGTGTCCCTTCTATAAAAGTGATGAAGAGGAGACAGAAAGGAGTTGGAAGGAAATTTCACAAACATACAATGTCCACAAGGCGCACCATAAAACCTAAACTTGAGGAGGCCGAAACCCATAAACACTCTTCACTCAGAGGCATGTCGAGTCTCAAATTGGCAAATAATTGTACAGCGAGGCCAAGAAAATCACATTTGCTTACACACCATCTACACAAACATTCCTCGAACACATTTTCCCATATTTTCTAGTGCACAGCTACAGATTTGGAAATACCATAACTCCAAACTCTTGCAATCCAAGCATGTCAGCAGAGAGAATAAATAACTCACAGTGACTGCAATATGATCGCTGTTGTTTTCACTTTCTCTCACATGCGCACACACACAACACAAGGATGCAGGCCCGAAGAGAGAGGCAAGTCTAAGCAATGTAGTAATGTAGAGCGGGTCATGCTGAGGTCCCAGGCAGCAGCCCAGGGTTATGGGAAAGGGATGGGCCACTGAATCAGAGCTAAGGAGAAACAGAAAAAAGGGACTGTGGGAGGGGACAGAGGAAGGACTGAGAGGTTTGTCACGGACGTCAAATGCAAATTGCAGAGGTGAAAGGGTAGGTGCAAGAGGAAGAAAAATGAAAGGAAATGAATTTTTTATTTTCATAATTATTCCTCTGATGTCAACTGTTCTCATGACTCTAATGTGCCACATTTTCCTCATGTCTGTCTCCCCTGGCTACATTTTAAAAACTGAACTTTAAAGACTTCTGTGACTTCTGAACATAGCCACACATACACAGCACACACAGGCCCGGAGCTGGGAATGTCCTTCCTCTGCATATAGTAATTAATTTATTGTCCCCTCTGCTAGAGTTTCATTATCCAATTCCCTTGCATTTTTCAAACTGAGCTCCTCTGACCCAAGAGACCGACACAGAGAAGGCAGGGAGGAAAAAAAAAAACCTATGACTTGATGGGACTGGAAGAAGGATAGAAAAGTGAGTGAGAGCGAGAGGGGCGAGGGCTTTGCCCGGTGCAGCGCTCTCCCTGCTTCTCCCTACAATAACAGAATGGATTCCAGATGTCAAAATGATAAACAAATGGATTGTCATAACCTTATAAAAATGCGAGGCATTTCAGAAGCACTCACACTGCTGTACTATCTGTGGTTTGTACTCCTGAGCTAATCCACAACTTCAGAATCATCCTTTAAGTAAAGTGGTGAGTTATTAGTTTCCTATTCTTATTAAAGAGCATACAAGCACAACTGCACACGCACTACACACCCACATGTGCATACACCCAGATCTCATTGCTGTAGCAATCTGACCGCAATGTGACACACTCTTACACCACGGGGGTTCAGTGTTGAATTACTCTGAATGAATGAGTTTTACAAATATACTGTAGTAAATAAGCCTAACATGAAAAAATAAAAAGTCATGTTTTTTTCAGGCTCTGGTGCTGTTGAGGAGTTTGACCTCAGGGTTGAAGATTTCTCTCCTCATTCAGGGCAATACAGAGAGAGATGGTAGTGAGTTGTCCAGTGAGCATTATGATTTCTGACTGCTGACTTACTTGGCCTGAAGAAGATTGTTTCTTTCCCTCCCTACAGAGTATACATTCTGCCTGTATACAGTGTGTAAATCAGTGCAGTACAAAGTAAATCCCACATGAGTTTGTAGGTCAGAAAATGCTGATGAAGTGCCAAAGTCCATCTAAATCATCTCTTAACACATGCAGTGTATACAGAGTTAGGCTGTTTAAACAGAGGACTGCATTCACTTCCCCACATTTCTTTTACTTCTTTCTATTATACCATCAGCTTAGAATGTAAGTGGCAACTCCCTCCTGGTTCACATCATTTAATGAAGTAGGTCCAAGGCTACACTAAGACCAGACGCAGCAGGTCCACCACACAGAATCCCATGCTTGTAGTTCATGAGCCAGGGGGTTGGTTCTGTCAACTCCGAGGGACTGTGTCTCATGAGGGGACTTTTTTAAAGGTCTATGTCTTCAGCGTTGGAAAATGCATGATAGCATTGCAGAAATGGTAGCTTGCCATGTTCTATCACTTCTTTTTTTATCCTCCCATCATTACAATTTTTCAATGTTTTCTTAGACTATAATCTTACTACCAGTCACATTTTTGTAACACTAAAGAAAATCCAATTTGACCCTTGAACTTTAATGCTTTAATAGGGGAAAAGTCTGAATGCCTCTGCAAATGCCCTTATAACTAACTCTACATTGATCCAATGTGTCTATGGATTGTTCCACAGAGGTAGAGAGTAGAGGTACAGCAGGTCAGCCACTAATCAGAAGATTGGTGGTCGATCCCCAGCTCCTCCAGTCTGAATGTGGAAGTATCCTCGGGCAAGTTACTGAACCCCAAATTGCTCCTCCTCAATTGTTCCATCGCTGTGTGAGTGCGTGTGAATAACACTGACTAGCAAAGCGCTATACAAGTGCAGTCCATTTGCCATTTACCATTCCATCATGAAGACCACAAAAGGGCTTTAAAATGATATGTTACATTGAATGATAACACATAGAAACCTAAGACACAACACGTTCACCCACAATTAAACCTTTAAGACTCTCTCCTCCAAAGGGGATACATTTTCTTGATATCCTCATCCCCAGTGGTATAAATGAGGAGTTTTCGTTTGCTTATTTTTATTAAGGAGTATATTTTGTTATAAAATGAACATATTTGGGTTGTTTCATGTTTCTTTGCTCTAATCCATCCATCAAGACTCTGTGTCATGGAAAGCTGTGGCTCCCCCTGCTAGGATGTACCTGTTGTGTTGGTTGTGGTTACCTATAATTAACTCCACCTGTGAACACTGCTTGTGACATTGCCAGATTGCAGGCTGCAGTAGGGCGTCTTGCCCGAAATGTCTGTGTGGCAATATTAAAAATGAAATTGGAGTGCTGTCCTGATCTTTATCCGCTGTGAGGGTCCAAGGACAGAGGGACGTCGAATGCTGTACAACCCTCTGAGGCAAATTGTGATTTGTGATATTGGGCTTTATGAATAAAACTGAACTGAATTGAATCTTTATTATTAAACACATAAAAAGCTGCCATTGCTGCAAAGTATTTTCCGAGACAAGGGACATAGATCTTTAAGAAAAAAAGTCACTATAAAGAATAGAACCACTTAACTAGCATGGCAGCCAAATTTTGGGGGGGGGGGGTCTGGCTCGTGGACTAGTGAGGGTAGAACCAGAATTTTGTAAATCAAAATGTTTGCTGTTTGCTTCCATGGCTATTGCAGTTAACTTTCACAAATCAAACAGGTATAACGTGGGTGTGTATGAGTATTGACTGCCTTTTGAGGTTGCAGCTTGAGTGTGACATGCTTCTTTCAACAGGTCATAGCTGTGATTGCTTGACCTACCATGATTGGTTACTCTTTCCAGGTCACAGTTTACTCATTTGAACCATGGCCTCTGCTCCACCTGGCTGTTTTTGCCACCTGTGACCCTGTTACGTACCCATCTTGCTGATCTCATTAAAAATAAAATAATGGATGGAGGTGGGTACCATGTGTGCTCAGAATGGCTTTACCTTAGAGTTAGCCCTCCTCTTACTAACCAACACAAGGACTAATCCCCAGGGTTGGAAACAGGCAGTAGTGTAGCGGTAGTTGATGAAACATGTGTACTACGAGGTAGATGAGTATGGCACCAAGGAGGAAGTGGGGATACTCTCCTATATATGGCTTCTTCACTGACAGGTGGGTATACTGTAAACAATCAGAAAAAGAGGTGGGTATATGCCGTATATCTGAGCATATCCCCACTACACCACAGGAAACAGGCACTAGGCACCAGCCAAATACTGGTAAAACATTCAAGTAAAACATGCAAACTATTGAGTAGCTGATAGATTTTGGAATTGTCAGGCCACAGTATCAGGTGGACAAAAAGCTAATGTCCAGCCCTGAACCACTGATCGGTGTTCCTTTTATTAATTCAGTTGGCTGCATCCACTGTGTTCTGCTTTTAGGATATTCACAATGATGCCAACATCTATCCGTGTTTCCCACAATCTGGATTAAATATCTCTAAAATCAGACGATGATGGTCGGAGGGGTTTCGTTACTGATGGATTATGGAGCTGATTTCCAGAATTGAATACTTAAAGCAGCTGTGAATTCTTTCTTTGAAAAGTGTTCTGAATTGTAATATCATTTCCCTTTGATTTGCCATCCATACTCGGTTACTTTGGGTCTGGTTATGTCTGGGAGAAGAAGTTGTTGTCTAATGAAAACCTCATTGAGGTTACCTCTTGTGTGTTTTCAGTCAGTTGGCTAATAAAGGTCCTTATGATGCCATAACAGTGGCTGTACCCAGCAGCATTGTTTCATAACCTCCACACACTATCTCCAAGTATGTGTCAAAAAACAAAAACAGGCGTGGTAATTAGCATAATCATGGTGAAGACAGATGGCAATGAAGTATTTGAGTCTGTGATATGACTACTACAATAGGTGTACAGTAACTGGCTGATCTAAATAAAGAATGTGGCAATTTTGGTTGATCTTATCTTTCCGGAAAAGATGGTGCAAAGTATTCACACATGCGACGCTGTAAATGTTCAGAGATGTTTGAATACATGCCAACACGCACTTTTAGTTGTAAGTACAACTGCTTGCCCCCTGCTCGCCCCTCTGTCATCAGATGCTGAATAAAGAGAGGAAGGGAATTTCAATCCCCAACGCCTTTGATGTGCTTTGAAGTATTACAACATACAAATGTGTGTGTGTGTGTGTGTGTTCTCACATGTGGATGTGTGTCTCCTTGCCTGAGCACAGTATGATTGTGTCTGAATGAATAACCCCTCCAGCTGTTGACTAGCATATGGATCCTGTGTGGATTGATATGTGAGTGTGCGTGCCTTTATGTGTCTGTGTCCTCCTGTGTGTGGGGAAAACCCACCGAGCCCTCAGAGGCTTTGTATGCCCACCGCACAGGAAGTCAGACTAGGACATGGACTAACGCCATAGCGGCTTAGCAAGTCCATTTTTGACCGTACTATCTGTGTCTTCTTCACACACTCTTTCCTCATCTCTCTTCGTATTTTCTCATCTTTGCCTCTCACTATCTACCACTCTCTCATCTCCTTTGCTGTTCTCATGCAACTTTCCCAGGCATGGTGCGGCCAGTGGCAGTAGTAGTGGCAGCGATGTCCGAATCTTTCCCATGCAGCCTCATAGGAGGGTCTTTGTTCCCCCTCCAGGCTTTGGGGGTCCCCACGGCAGGGCTGTGCCCCACTCCACTGACTCCACAATGGGTCTTTATGCTGCCAAGGCCCTCCTCCCCCACATCACTCCATCATGCTTCCCTCATCAGGGGCACAGGGAGGCACAGGGGGCACCGCGGCACCAAAACGCCAACCCTTTTCATGCCCTGTCCTGTTCCTCCCTCTCTCGAATGCACGCCAAGAGAGTCAGATACAGTGGAAAGGTTTTGCTGAATAGCCACAGGCCGACCTGAGCAGTTTATGAGTGGTGCCAAATGTCTCAGTAGGGTAATGTTTTCTTATTCAACCAAAGAACACTTGACACCACAAGCAAAGGCCTGGCTCTCACCAGGGAGTGTGCGATAACACACCGTTACAACCCATTAGCACTGTTCTTGCAAAACCAGTGCCCTTGGTAGTAAAAGTGGCACACACTCACTCACTTACACACACATTGTGCAGAAATAAAGAAGTGACTTACAAAAAATTACTGTATATAAGATGGACAACATGACAGCTCCCCAAAAGTGAAGCCAAATCATCTCTATCGCCCTCTGATGGCTGGCTGCAGTATAGGTCATAAACCCTGCCCTCTCCATGTTAGCAGAGGGGACATGAGCTAAACTGAAAAATCTAAGTGCACCTCAAAGAAATTTTGGATCTGTCATTTTAGGTTCTGGTGTGCATTCAAGAGTTCATTTTTCCGATAACTTTAGTTTTCATTAGTTATTTGATGCTCTAAGAAAGAGGGTGTGATGTCATGATTGACAGCTGTGTGTGCCAATCAGTAGGGCTGCACACGACCAGTCATTATCTTGGAGCGTGACAGGGCAAAGCCTCTCTTCCCCGAGCAGCTGCCTCTTCTCACTCAGACTCTCCCTGGGTCCACAGGTGCCTGTTCTGAAGAGCAGCATGAAAGCAAGGAGCGCTCACTCTGCAGCTACATCTGGGGACTGAAACATCCCAAGAAACTGCTGGATTTATAGAATCTCAGTCGACTGAGGGTATCCACCTGGTGATTTGAAACTTTGACTTTTAAGGGGGCAGCTCACGATCAATGGTGCTGCTTGTGACTAGGTCCGATGGATGTATGAGTGTATGTACCAAGGCTCCGCTTCCTGATCACTACTGCTCCGACTCTGGCTTCAAAAGTACAAGACGGCAGTGCCCATAAACAGGATATTTTGGCTTCATTTTTATAAAGTGGGAGGAAGTGGAGACATGTTGTTTAGCTTTAATACAGCCTATCCTTTAAACACTGACAAACAAGCTGATTTTAGACTTCTTGTGTTTTTTAGGTGCCGAATGGTTGCCTCGCCCTGTGTTTACTTGCTCATATGTTCCTGATCACGAACCTCGCACACACACATTGGCTGCCTACTGCACTTTGTGTGCTGACACACTGTGACAGGCCCTGATGAATGGGTGGTCTGCTTAACATGTCTCAGCCACTGGCAGATCCTTTGCAGTAAGGGAAGGGTAGGAGTGTACCGGGCCAGGACATGAGGAAGAGAAGAGAAGAGATCCAAACTAAAACAAAAACATTTTGAAAGCTAACTATTTCTAAGCTAATTAAAGTCTAACTTATTCATGAAAATATCAGACAAAATGCTTCTGCCAACCACTGAGGATAATAAAAGGGTCTTTTGGAAATCAGAGCCATCTGTTCATGTGCCTAATGTTTTCCCATGTACTCATGTAAAGCATAATGTATGGCTTAATCAAGCAAAACGGACATGGGCCAAAGGATTTGACAAACTCTCAGGGTGGATCATGGGGAAAAGGCATCCCCAGACCTCTGTTTTCCTCAATCAAGGCCAATACTGGCAGTGCCAAGAGCTGAGGTTGCCATGGTAATGGGAGCCACTTCAGGGCCACCGCAGAAGAAGGAGAGCATAACCTTGTCATAATTGTGGACTGACTTTCTACAGCGTTTAAGAAACAGATCCAGCAGGGGGAATCAGTTACAGACTCGCATTGGCTCAGTTATCTGCATCAGTTCTCTGTTCTTCTCGTGCTGACTGAGAAAGCACACAACCACACACACACACACACAGACAGAGAGTAAGAAGATGCATCCAAAACCATAAGCAGGAAAAGGCTTTCAGGGCCACACCTATAAATCAGCACAAAATAAAAACCTCATAAATAAAAGAAAGAAACAGAATAGGGTAGAAAAAGAGAGAAAGGCACAGATAACAACTCATTAACTGACTGTAATACAAAGAAGAGGAGAGCGGAGCAACTTTTTTTCCTGCCTGCGTTCACTCAGTGTGGAGATGGATTTAATGACTTCCTTATTCCACATTGATTAACAACAGCCAGCAACACTGACTCACAGACATCATCCTACACAAGCACACAAACAAACACACAGAGGGTTTGCTACTTTTTCTTTAATCTGAACGTTTTCAAAACACACACAGTATTTTTAGGTGAAACTGGATGACTTGTTAGAAGGGCTGCATACAAGCCAACACCTGCTGTCGTGTCATTTTGACAAAATGAAAGCTGTCATCTCAGAGTGCTGCCAAAAAATGCGTTTATGCAACTACAGCCATGTCAGAGAAATGTAACAAGACATAAAACATTGCCCAATCACAGGGAACAAACAGTAATCTTTGTTTGCTGCTCTTATTGAATCTAAAAAGAACAATGGATTTGGGGCGTATAATTCAATAAAGTGTCAGCTGAAGGGAATGATATTGAAAATCTTATTATTTTAGTTTAAAAAAAAAAATCTGAAGTTCGTAACAGTAAATTACAGCAGTAATGTGATTGTCCAGGAGGGACTGAATGTCTCATCTCCATTTGTCAAATCTTTGCTTTCGACAATCTCAGGTTTAGGGTTAATCTTCTCTTACCTCTCTACCACGTCATCTCCGCTCCAGCACGTGGAGTCGTCCACTACATTCTCTCCTTCACACAGCATCTCTGGCAACGCTGCAAAGAAAGACTTGTAGCGCTGCAGGTATGTCAAGAACTCCCTGAGGAAAAACAACACACAAAGACATGGAGCCATTTTAGTACATGACACATATCTTTTTAAATCACAAGCCAGGTTAGAAATATACAACTGAGGAATGCATTGTGTGACTGTGGTCGTATTCTTGGTGTGGTTGGTGGATGCACTTCCCAATACTTTGGTACCACACACCACCAACAACAAACAGTATCTGCATTCCATTCAACAATGCATGCATGTGATAAATACGCATGATGATATTGATAGTGGCAGAAAACGAGTGGCTTTGAGTGTGACCACTTCACTATGTCAGCACATTTTTTTGCAATTATGCTGCGCGGTAAAGCGCTTGCTTCACCAGATCTGCTAACACATGTTATCGATATAGACACTGTCATCTTGAGCAAAAACAATACAATAATATTTTGATCG
>JAPZEB010000004.1:14996515-15015647 GCA_029783705.1 Chaetodon striatus
CCAGAAAAGATTGGAGGAAGGCCGGCACTTCAAAACAAAAACCCTGACACTAATCATTCTTATGCCTAACTAAGCACACAACAGTGTAAACAGAACACAAAGTCATCTCAGGGAAAATAAACATTCTTGTCATGGACCCTCTTGAGAAATGAGACATGCTCTTATAGGTTGGATCTTATGGCCACATAATCCTGAAAGCCAATCAGACGACAGGTTGAATAATAACATGGGCTCGAACTTGGCCATAAATCAATTATCTCCTGACCTGTTGATGGCGTGAGAATGAAGATCCTATGTGGGCACAGCATGAGTACATGGGTTTGTATGTGCATGTGTGTGGGAACACCTGTTTGTCCTTGTTATACCTTCACAATTTCAGCTATTTTGTGGAGCATTCCTCATGTGATTGCCCGAAGACAGAGTCGGATGGAGGGGGCAGATTGGTGAGATGCATGTAGTCCACGTGGGGGGGACGTTAGGGAAATACAAGGCATGTATTCTATGTGTATTTGAGCCAGCCTATGAAATTTGATTTCTTCTGCTGGAGGCAGGATGGATCAGTGTTTTTACAACTACATATTTTGCATACAACAGAACAGACAGTATTCCACTCAAACTAAATCATTTATTTTTATATCAAAAATGTGTGTACCAGAGTCTCTTTCAGTAGGTTCAGCTCAACATTGGCATGTGCATGTGTGTGTATCTGTGCCTCATGCACACATCATCCTGAGGCGAGAGGGTGAAAGAAGAGCGCAGCAAGAGAATCAACTCTGAGCTAGCCAAGCCCAGGGCCATCCCTCCTCTAGGGGAGTATTGGTTTACAGATAGCAGCGGTGGTCTTGTCTTCCCAGTTTATTTATCAAGGGATTACCCAGTAAAGCTGAGGGAACTTTCTCAGCCCCCTCTCACCCCAAGCACATTGCATTGTGGGATGAAGGGGGCTTGTTTGGCCAGTGAGGGACCCCTCTTCCACTTTTCCAAAGTTTGTGCTAAATGTGCATACACACGTACGATCTGGTTGCCTAATTCTACCCACTGTTTAACTGCAGGAACTGTAGTTTAATGTCAGCTCTGCCAAAGTTAACAATGGCTACATACTCTTTGTTGCAGATGGTAAGAATTTCTGAGCTCTGTTACAAAGGTACATACATCAGAACAGTCACATTGAGTTATATTAACAGTTCCTGGTCTTAGCTCAAACACATTACAACCAAGCTTTAGGGACTGTATTCATCATGTATCAGGGTTGAATAGAATTCTGCAGGGATGAGTCCTAAAACCTGGAATTGAATAGCATTTTAGCACTTCTGGTTCCCTCATGTCAAAGTCAATAGGTTATTTGAGTGGGTTTTTGGTCATATGTTTGAAAACTCATGAAACTGAAGCCTTTACGTGTCTTAAAAAGACGGCTGCTAACAAGTGGCTATATAAGACATCAGGTTGAACAGGGCTTAACAGGCTTGTTGTGCTGGTGATGATGAAGTCACGCAAACATGGTGTAGTTTGTTTATAGCCTAACATTCGCTTTTTACTTCTGGCGATCGCATTTAGGCTTTAAAAATGATAAAAGTGGTGTCCTTTTGTGACGATTGTCGTGCTGAACAAAATGTTTACATAATCATAAACTTTTGTTTGCCACAGAGCTTATTTTCTGCAATAATCTAAAGTCCAATGGAAAAATCCCGTTGGCGTTTTGTCAAGGGAACCAGGGCTATGTGAACTTCCGTGCTGGCCTACAAATACACGTCATCCCCGCAGCACTCTGTGGCCCATGTGGCCCAGAAAACGACAAACCACTGGTTCTGTGCCATTAGTTGTACTTTCTGAAATGAATCCCAGGAATTCCCTTCAAGCTTTTTTGCATATGCATGTGTGTATGCACATGTGTAATACTATATGGGAAGAAGCTCAAAATTGCAAATCGTCTGTTTTCATTCACATCCCTGGGAACAGCTCTTGGGCCTTGCATCCATTATCCAAACCACAGTCACTGTCATCTCAAGACTTTGGACCATTTTTTTCTTATAACCATAAAAAATTGACTTACCAGTAAAAATCAGGAAATAAAATGACATTACCGTAAGTGGCATACGAAAACACTGCTCTCAAACACAGATATAAAAACTGTCAACAGTGCCCTCCTCCTGTTTGGATTTAGATACATGATGTACTGACACAGAGTCAGAGGAGAAACAAAACAGACACTCCTGTTGAGAATTCAGTTTGGACCACTCTTGAAATAGAGATTTTATTCAATATGAATGCTTCCATGCGAGTTATGTACAGTGACCAACTACCAGACTGGGAAAGCAAGCAAATGAGAGAACAAAAAAGAGTGAGAGCAAAGGCAATTAGCTTTATTTGGCATTTACTTCACTGCGGTTAGTAACTAAAAGAGGAAAAAAAAAGCATAAGAAAATATGCAATCAGTAGCCAAGTAGCGACATGAGTAGCGGCCACTGGTTCACATACTGGTGGGCTCTCTATTCCACCACATAGGAAGATCCTTGTTACTTTGGCAACATGGCTGTTTATGATGTTTCTCCAAAGAAAACCCAAGGCTTCAATTTTATTTTAAATGAGTGGAGTTTTTGCCGTTGAGTATCACGATAATTATGTTTAAACAAGTAACCATTTCCATTCCTAATTGCAACACATAATAACACAGAAAGGGAGGGCCTGCGACTTGTACATTAAAGGGGTTTCCATTTCTATTTTCACAGAGTTGATTTTAAAACGGCACAAATAATGTACTAAGCAAAACACAGTCTGCGTCCTAAATGTATTCAAAGGCTGAAATTAGAGAGAGGCAGTATGAACTTAGGCGAATAGGTTTTTTTAAAAAAAAAAAAAAAAAAAAGGGGTAAGAACAAACATTAAGAATAGATGTACATCTGTAAAGGGGGGATAGCTGTTACAAGGAATTAAAACCGTGTAGTTCACTTTGCAAATTCAAAAATAAAGAAATAAAATAAATCAGTTAGATAAAAACTGGGGAGTGATTATCACTGTTTACAGCATGTTTTGGGATTTTGATATTAGCTGTGTCTCAATTCAGGGGCTGCAGCCTTTTTGAAGGCTACAGCCTTCACAGTCAACGTCGGCCATGTCCTTTGAAGACCACATCAGCCAAACTGAACAGTCTCCCAAATGGGACAGTCTGATCTATGGAGGATTTCCTGGTTGCATCACTAGTTGTTCTTGCCCTGACCTGTTGGCGTTCCTGTTACCTAGCAACCAGCTGCGCTTAACGAAAGAAGGAATAAGCTAGTAAGTTAGTTAGCCCTAAATCATGGACCCAGAGATTGTTATTACATATACATTTTTTATTTAATATCTGAGGAGATGATTCACTGCCAGAGATACCGTCATTTGATATATTTCAGGCTCATGGACCATTTTCAGGTGAACTTATTAAATCAAGATTGTTTAAGCTGTGTGCCTTTAGCTTGTAATAATGCTAACAACAGGTAACCGTTAGCTAGTGTACAACTGTTAGTTAACTGAACTTAATACATAATCATCACCGGCGTGCAATGTATCTTGGAATAGACTGGGCCACAAAGGATTCATCCATTGCATCTTTCATATTCTGGGAAAGAAGGCTGCATTTCTTGGCTGCTTTTGAAGGAGCCTTCGAAATGGGACGGCCTTGGTCGTGCAGATGTGACGCAATCAGTCTTCAAATGCAGCCTTCGAAGGCTGCAGCCCCTGAATTGAGACACAGCTATATTTTTTCTGTCTTTCTTTAAATATAACTTCAAACCAGAAGTAAATGGGATGCTCGTGAGAATATGCTACTGCAAGTAAAATATAGGTATATTTTTCAGTCAACACTTTTTTAGTCTATATTTTTGTTTTTCCTTTTAACTTAATGACTTATCTTTTCACTATGTGCATTCGTTTTGGAAAATAACAAGGATCAAAATAAATGACTACTATACCATAATACACAGAATGCACTTTTTATCATGTTAAAATAAGAGATATCATCAACAACCTTAGACATACTGTTTCACGTGCTGCCTTTCAAGTATATCTGATTTTGTGCCATCCAAACAGCCAAAAAAAATGCCACAATAACCTGACTTGACTTGGATCAACACTGGATACTATGAGTAACAGTTTGTTATCACAATATACCATCATCCAAGAACAACCATATATATATGTATAGCATGGATCCAGCCAGATAAAAACACTTTCCCCCTTTATTTACGCATTAAGGTGACTACTTGAATTTCGCAGGACTAGCAGTGTTGTGGTGGAGGCCTTGAGGTTAAGGCAGCAAGCTTGAGCCTGGAAAGTTGCCAGTTCAAACCCTGGACCATCTGGGAAAATCTGGGTGGGTTAGGGGAATAAGGAAGTCTCTCTCCTCCCTCAGCAACACTGTTTGACTGTGTTTTACGTTTAACCACACAAAGAGACAGATGAAGGCTTTAAGGTGCTGAGCTGAATCAGACCGCCACGGCCTCAAACAGCGGTCAAACCAGGACTAGAACAGTACACTTCAATTTTCATCTATAGAATAGACGGCAAGGTAACTGTATAGTCTACACCCAAAATATACCATGCCTGCTTTTCCAAAGAAGAACTAAAGTGGCTGTGAGTGGAGCACATGCTGATTATCTAAAATGAGAGGGTTACAGCATAAATTGTTAAGACTGATGTGTGTAGAGCCAGTTGTTTACATAAATTATTATACATTAATTAACAGAGCTATAGCTAGGTTAATATTTGTTGATGACAGTGAGCTGCCTGGTCTTGAGTGACTGATTGAAAGCAGCATATGCATTTGTGCAACTCAAGGATGATACAAAAAGAGATGGATGACCAGGCCAACCAAAAAGGTGTCTTTTTTCATGCTGTCATTCAAGTCAACAAACAATGTTTCATCCAATGAAAGCCCTTCATCAGACCCAGCTAATCTCTCAAGGGGAGATAAGTCATAGCTCTTTTCAATCTTACATGGAGAATAAAGTATTTCTCTTGTAGTCTAATTTTACATTTTTTATAAAACTGCTAACTAACTCACTTATGATTAAGTAAATATATTTCTAATACAAGACATTACAATGGGCACCCTTTTGCTGGAACCATTTCTTACTTAAAGGGACAGTTAACCCCGAAATCAAGACAACATATTTATCCTCTTACCTGTAGTTCTATTTATCTCTCTTGATTGTTTTGGTGTGAGTTGAAGAGTGTTGGAGATATTGGCTATAGAGATGTCTGCCTTCTCTTGAATATAATGGAAATAGATGGCACTTGGTTTGTGGTGCTCAAAGCGCCACAAAATACATTTTAAAAACTCAACAGCAATGTGTCTTTGAGGAACTATTTTCTTTCTACCGAACTACAACCGTCAACTGTATCACCACACTAAAGGAAGCGTGCATCCACTCGTAGACAAGACAGTGCAAGATGTAAACATTATTGGCATCCACCTTGGCTGAGCTGTAATGTTAGCTAGCTCAGTGGTGCTAGGTTTGGCAGCAGTAAATGTATGCTTCCTTATGGTGATACAGTTGGCGGGTGTAGTTCGGTATAGAGAAAATAGTTCCTGCATGAAACTGCTCACAACAAGGTCTGTGGATTATCTTTAACAACCAGGTCATGATTTCTGGAAAGAGACATTGCTGTTGAGTTTTTCAAATATATTTTTTAGCCCTTCACCTGAGTGCCATCTAGTTCCATTATATTCGAGGGAAAGCAGACATCTCTACAGCTGATATGTCCGACACTCGGCAACTAAAAAAATCCAGGTAAAATATGTATTTTTGATTTTGGGCTGAACTGTCCCTTTAGGTCTAAGAGACAAGTAAGAAATCAAAGTTGAATTAGAAATTCTTATGTTGGCACTGAGATTATACAAAACATGATGCACAAGGTAACATATGCTATCACAAATATCATTTTATGAATGACTGGAAAATCCGTATATTCAGTAATAGCAGAATGTTGCTGATAAAAAATATGCCAGTAGTCAATGACTGAAAATGAGAGAGCTTCTGTGATGAATAGACCCATTGACTTGATTCGAGTAGTAATTGCCATCTGATAATGTTAAACTGAACGACTGATCTGATGCCATCCTTCATTCTTTTCACATGTGTGTGAAGTAACTCTTCAGTTCTTTTGGTACTGAAAGATTAAAGCTGGTGAGTAAAAGAGCAGGCAGTAATTAAAGAAAAACTGCATCAAAGACAGATGTGTGTGTCATATGAACTGTAAAAAAAACTAATTCCCTATCAATTAATTCATTACTGAACACAACAGAAAGCAAACATTGCTTTATGGGTTTGGATCTGCTCTAAACATTATGTATTCTGGAGATAAAAAATGTATTGTAGCTTTAAATCAAAAGCTTAAACAGTGCTCAGCTATTTCACTGTAGAAACATGCAGCATTTATAACACCCCCTGAGCCACCCGTAAGCTAATAGTGACAGCCTTCCACTTGGCCTCTCCCAGACAGCCTTGAGCGAGAGTGTATAGATGATTTACAGCATTACTCTTCTCCCCTTGCCTTCTTTTTTCCTCCCGCCAATTTTTCATTGCCATCTTTTTAAGGTCTCTCTTCATTCTTTCTAAATCACTTTGTCTCCATCTTTCTCTTTAGTCTTCACTCTGCAGTCTCTGTCAATCAGAGCAAACCCTGCCCCCCCACCCGTCCTTTTCTCCCTCTCTTATCCGAATGATGTCAGTGCTAATTAAAGAGAGACTCGGTCCCTCGTATATCACGGGGAAAAGTCCTTGAGATTCCAATCAGTAAAGAGAACATTGAGTTTCTCTCTCCACACTGAGGCTTGTTTACCCTGATGAAATCACTCACAGATGATCTAAAAATGAGAGGCCCTCGGTTTTTCCTTATAAATAATGGGTGTTACTTTGGAGTCTGTTGACAACATTTGTCCATCTTTGTAAACAAATTTACGAGAATTACAGACACCAAATGTGGCAACATGTCTCAGAGGACTCAAGTGGTGTTATACCACAGAGACGGAGGAGACGGAGACAGACAAAGGTCAAGTGAGTTCATCTTGTCTGTGTCTGCGATATGGTGGAACAGACGCGCACAAGCAAAGAAAATAAGCTGGCGGGTAGAAACTTTGAGAGTCCACGTGTCCATTTGAAGCCTTCCAGTGAACCAGCAATTACCACTAAAATCATAACACAGATGCAGTAGGCATTTGTGTTAACTTTACAGCAGCAGCAGCAGCTGCAGCTGCATGATATTATCATGCCAGCTAGCTCAAGTTTAAAGGTGCTAAAACACAGAGCCGGTGGGCACCCAGCATCAGGTGAGGATGTTGGGAATATGAGGACGCACAGGGATGGCAGGGGCTATTTAAAGGGTGACAGTCAGGGAGGGGGAGAGACATAGAGGGGTAGGAAGGAGGGCTTATAAGAGGGTAAAACCAGGGGAGCTGATGCAATGGACTGAGACAACACGGTGTGAACAAGTGGCCCAAAGGTGGCATGTTTTGCTGATATGTCTACTATGGTGTCCAACAACGTGCTGCAATGGCACAGACCATTTTCATAAGGAGAAACATACAGAATTCCAAAACAAATACAACATAAATGTGTGGCAAATGAAAAAACTTGTTGCAAAAAGCCAAATTAAATACATTAACAGCAAGAAATGCAACCCAAATAAAAATCATTGCATATCCAGTCAACACAACAGACATTCACAAGGCCTCGAAGGGAAGTGCTAAGTGGAACAGCTTGATTTTCAATTGGAAGAGAACAGATGGAAGAGTGTGATTGTTAGATTTGACCTTCGTCTTTTAAATAAGTCTGTTGCTCTTTTATAATATTGCAAAAGACTAAGTCAGGCAAAATATAAAAAGGAATATGTAATTTTTTTGTAGCCTCTTCACTCGACTTTTCTTTCCACTTCAAAAACAAACACACCCCTCATCTGGTCTGTCTCTCAGGTCAAAAATGATGCTGTTCCACTTAGTTCCACCCTCGAGGTCTGGAGAGCTTCCACTGTGTTGACTGGATCTGCAGCGTTTTTGTGTTGTGCATTTGTTTTGGGGTTTATGTGTTTTTGACTTTGCAGTGTTTTTATATTTGCATCATGTTTGCTGTTAATGTATTTGTTTTGGATTTCTGAAGCACATTTTTTCAATTCACATGTGTTTGTGCAGCACAATGATCTTAATGAAAATGTTTCGGGGCGGTTGTAGCGTGTTTGCTCGTTGTTGGACACTGTAGTCTACAGTAGCTCACCACATTTAATCTAGAAGCATTATTATCTAGAGCCAAATGGTCACAGAGGACCTGATTAGAAATCCTAGATAGGTTTTTTTGGCTCATAAAGTTGTTGTGTGTCAGTGAAACAGCTCACAGTACACAGAAGCATTATTACATGATGACGTGTTCTGATTTACGAGATAATGAACAGGGTAGAGGCAGAAACTCTGTCATGTTGCAGTGTTTTTCTCTATTACAATCTAAATGTATTGCCCAAATCAACTTCAGACTCTCGTCCAGTGACAGACTGTGACCAGTGTGGTAAAGACTTATGGATACAAGCTTTGTTGGATATTTATTAGTCTCATGAACGCATCAATGCATTTGTGCTCCTGTCAACCCTCTTTCTTTTTCTTGTCAAGCCTCTTTCTCCTGTCATTTCTTATTCTGTGTGAAACAGTCCATCTGAGAAGCAGACCTCAGTCTCTGAAGGAAAACCCCACATCATTTAGTCTCCCTTCTGTGAACATGCCATCAACTTATAATCAACTCATATCTGAGAAATTACATGATCTCTATAATTATATAATCCCACCAATCCAAGGCATGGGTCACAGAGAAGAAATAACATACTATGGACCATTGCTTTATGCTTAGATCCAAATTTAATGGCCCAGCAATCAATCACACGGCGATTGCTCTCGGCTACCACTGCATTTTTTATACAGAGGAGAAGAAATACAGGAATTTTTTTTGTGGTGTTGAGGACTGCAGCATAGCACCAGCTGCAAGGCAAACACGAAAAGACATAAGATTAGAGTGGGAAAAGATGCGTGAGGGTGGCTGAGGGGAGGAGAGGCTGCACCCACCATCATTAGCTAATGGACTGCTGAGTAAGTCAGTCAGTCAGCTTGAGGGTTAGACCCAGTGCCAAAGGCACACACAACTTAGAGAGATGGGTTAAGCGTATAGATTGGCCACAAGTGCATTTTGCGTCAGCTATGATTCTGCTAACAGTCTCAAATATTTGATACAGAGACCAAATACAAGGGCCAGAGCTGGTCATGCTAATCCTTTTATATAACTTGACCTCAGCAGCTGATGTCAGATTGTTTTAAAAAGTTTTACATTATATTACATTAGTGAAATATAGAGAACATATATAATGTACATGCTGTAAAGAACTCTCTTACATAAATACACTTTAGCTATACCTGTTATAATCTCAAATGAGACGGCCTTTTAATAAAACTAGGCTGTCTATGCAGTAGAAAGATGCAAATACCTTTGAAATTGGTGCAACATGCCCAGGGGAAACAGAAACAGGACTGTGGCATTTGCTTTTGCTCGAGAGATAGAAAACCTACAACTACCAGAATGCACTGCACCGCACTGGACTGATAAATGCTCCTAGTGGTGGGTGACAGTGCAAGTTTGGCCATTTTCACAGGAAACATGAAGCAATATGGCAGCCAGCTGGTAACAAACAATCTTAAATTATAGTAAGCAGTAAGCTAAAATATGTCTCCAAAAACATCTTAGGCAAGATATAGGCAAAGCAGTAACACAGTGTTGGTTTCATATTTAATGACTGCTTAGTATTACAGTTTGATCTTGTCTTTTTCAGCCTTCATTTTACAATAGAGGAAACAGCATGGCATCCATATCCTGTTCACAAATTCTCATATTACAGCCAAACAGTGCACTGAAATATGTTTCTGAAGACAAAGAAATAGGCAGTGTAGTCACAGAATCGAGATTTATATCTAGTCAGCACTACTCTTTATGTCCGTGGTTTCGGGCAAACAAAAATGCAGAAGTACAATCTGTAGCTCAGGCATGATGAGCAGAGAGATCTGGGTGCCGGTAAGACGTAGGGAAGTTAACCACAGTTCGTTTCATTGCTATGATACAATGCTGGTTGAAAATCGTCAAATTATCCCTTGAGCTGTAAGCTGTCATTCATTTGGTAGCATATGCTATAGACTAGCTTTTCACAAAAACACGACAACTACCCAAAAGTAGTTTTGTCAGTAATTCCATCATACATGTTTTTTCTCTATTTCCTCTGGTCGTCCTCTCTTAAGTTATCTGGGGACATCTCATTTAAACATAAACACGAGCGAAGAAAGTTCCTAACTGTTAACTATCTTTACAGTGCTGGCAATTAGGTTTGTGCCAAGTACTTGGATTAAACCAGTATCTGTACAGATAATGTACTTTATACAGTATGAATACAAGTATTATACAGGTAAAATGTGTCAGTATCTTTGCTCCTGTTGAGGGGAAATCCTTATTTGGGCACCTGTGTTCAATAATTCAATTTTGATTAAAAAATGATCTGAAGCTCAATCCTGAGATTGTTGTATGTAAATATTTTTCTAATAAATGATAAATATAGCAACTTCTGATCAACCCATATAAATTTCAGGCTTTAAATAACAACTTCTGATTAGGCCCCACCCACTTTCAACTTTAACCCCACCCATGTCTGATCTGAACGCCTGTTTCCAGTACAGATACAGATAATTTAGTTGGTTAAACACATACACACACAGATACAGATAATGGTGTCCTCACTCATCCCTACTGGCAATTTTCATGTCCTTTAGATTTAAGTAACCCTGTTCCCATTTATTTTTAGCATATAATAACTACATTTATCCAGCAACATCCTCAATTTCCTTGTCTTGTATATAAATTTATAAGCGTTTCTGGAAAATATTTTGGGAAACTGTTTATTTTTTACATTGCCCACAATGGCCTAATACATACCACAATATTAACGGTATGGCAGAAATATCTGGTGGTACACATGGTGTATTATATTGACCATATCTATGCTAAAACCATATAAAAATACAGGGTTGCAGAGAATGGGACAGGGAACGTAAAATAAGAAACTGTGATAACAACAAAGTTTGTTTTCACACCAATGATATTCGTTCATTTTATTGTGGGATGGAGTGAAAGAAAAAGTGCTTGCAATGTCAGCCACTGCTGTCTGTTGAGGTGCCGCCGTGGTGGATGGAACCCTTCCAGTCATCCCACTGGCCCTTGTTTCCATTATCTAAAGGCTCAGGCTGCTATTATCATTCCTCCATAAGACTGTAATAAGAAGCTGGGGTAAAACCAACAAGCGGATAAGGTAGACCTGCATATAAACGGCTCTAATCTGGACCAATGGTACTGTTTTCTCATAAGCAGATATAAAGCTCTCAGTGAGCAACTGAATGAGTGAATGGATGAGTGAAAACATGCTCCTGTGTTTTAAGATTTAAACTCTACTCATCTTTAGCAAATAGAGGATATAAAGTTCCCCTCTAGGTCATATGAGCCATATCATTTTTATGGCCATGTCAATAAACAGCAGTCTGTGGCCTCTCCAGCACGGTTCACTCTAGAGGGTAAAGCTCTAATACGAATTCAACAGGGCAGCATTCAGAGGAAGAAAACCTCACTAAACACTGGAGCTACCATTTGCACTGGGGCCCAATAAGAGAAGCCACGTTAACTGGATATTTTCCAATTTTCTCTTAATTGTGTCTACTCGACATAATCCAGCCCCAGGCTCCCCCAATATCCATAACCATAACCACTTCCCTCCGACCCGCGTTCACGCTCCGTCTCAATAAGAGCAGGAATGTGTTAAAACAGAATCCATCCTTCTGCTGCCCCACATAACTATCAATAGCTGCCTTTCAGACTAACGCGTGCTGCTAGTATTGTCACAGGGTGGGCTGCACATCTAGGGCTCCTTACAGGAGTTCTAAAAACCTGATACCTGCACACGGTGTGGTGATGTGTGTGCGTGTGTGTGTACAGTATGTGTGTTTTGACCCAGGTCCTACCCTATGACGTACTGCAACATATAGTGCAGACTCTGTGTAGTCTGCAGCCCTCTAAGTGAGAGAGAGAGCAACCACAAAATGGTTTGGGATAACATCCCAGTGTAAAACCACACAGTCACAATAATTCCTTTAATAACAACTCTATATAATATCCTAACTTGGCAAAAAACAAGAGTTACTTCTTTGTTCTTGACTTCACACGTGCAGCATAAAAATCAGCAGTAGTTTAAGAAAGGTATTTGCACTTTATTTACTTTGCAGTAAGACAGTGTGGATAATATATAAGAAAATAGGTGTCTGAAATTGAGTGTTCATCTGGGAGGGGGCTATATGAGGGTGTAAGGGTGAAAGTGGCTACGCTGACACAGTAGTTGCGCACTGGAGACTTAACAGTTTTCCTTGATAGGCCACTGTGGCTTTATAAAAACATACTGTGATTTAAAAAGGCCATGGGTTCTAGGTAATACATGGCAATAGAACCGTGTGTTATTCTGAGTGTGTCTGAGCGCGTAAGTGAATGAGTAAACTTCGGTGTTCGTGTTTGCCCTCTAGCCTGTGTGAAGCAATGAGAGCACAGAAAATGGGAGCCACCGGTGTCCGACTGGGGGCCACCTCCTTTTCCAGCAACAATTCTCTTGGTCCTTTTTTTCCAGCTGGCTGGGTCTAGTTTGTATGGCCTAGCTGGAACCCTTTCAATTCTGTCCCACTTGTCCCCGTGCTGGGCTCCCTGCTCCAGGCTGGCCTGCCACCCCATGAATACCAAGCAGGCATATACACACACACAGACACATGCATACATACACACACGAAATACAAGCTGGGTTCTCTCTCTGCATAGTTGTATTAGGTCAGTCTTTAAGCCTGGCAACCAACCGTCCTCTGTCCGCGCATGCATGTATCTATACAGTAAGTGACTATGCATTTGGATGTGTGTTTAATCTGAGTGTTTAATGTAGCATTATTCAGGCTCTGCGATGTTCCTTAGCAACTTTAAAATGAGCACACCGGTGCTTTTGCATGTTTAAGACCATTAACTACAAATTACTTACACTTTGTGTGACTGCCAACCTTTTTCCGATTTACCATACATTTTTTTTCCACCTTCCAGCCGGACGTTTGTTTCAGTTAATTCTGGTACACCATGAAACTTTACTTACAGGAAGTATTGAGATGTTTGGCAGTAATGTACAGTGTTAGACAGACAAGCACTACAGCACAGAGCAGTGTTGTGATTGCTTTTGTCAGTAATGAGAAATGTAGGGATTACAACTTGAAATTCACACTGACGTTTTTTGGGGGTCTGCTTGTTTGCTTGCCAGGAGTTTAGGTGGGGGGAGGCAGATAGCCTCTGCCAAGAGAACAGAAATACAACTTCTTCGTAAATTGTTATTTGTATGCTGCTTTAAGTAAACCTGGCCAGCACACTAAGGTCTTGTTCAGACTGCCAGCCCAAATCCGTTTTTGGCGTATCCTGATTGTATCCAGTTTGATTGTAGAGAGTCTTGACAGCAAAAAAAAAAAAAACCCAAAACAAAACAAAACCCAAAAAAACACATGAAAAGACATTTTTGCAAATCGCATCCAAACCACATTTGGAGGTGGTTTGAAATGTGGTTCCAATCGAATTTCTATAGATTGGTCTCAGTCCAGCTGTTTCGGTCACTCAAATCGAATTTCTGAGTGTCGAGTGTCTTTTGTGTCACTTGTACCAAGACACACAACGATGATGTCAAATCCAGAATGACAAAAGTGCTGAGCAAAATCCATGCTGCCACTAGTAGAACGCTACGGAGGACAACATGACAACAAATACAAATCAAACTTTTGGTGGCCTACGGGCGTGATAAAGTCAACTCCTTTTGTGCCTCACTAGATACATTATGCTGCAATAGATTCATTTTCCATAACAACTTATCCTGTTCGGGGTCGCGGTGGGGCTGGAGCATATCCCAGCTGACACTGGGCAGAGGAGGCGGGGTACACCGTGGGCAGGTCACCAGACTATCACAGGGCCAACACATCGAGACAGACAACCATTCACGCTCACATTCACACCTACGGGCAATTTTAAAGTCACCAATTAACCTAACCTGCATGTCTTTGGGTTGTGGGAGGAAGCTGGAGTACCCAGAGAAAACCCACACGAGGACAACTGCAAACTCCGCACAGAGGGGCTCCCCCACCCTGGGTTCGAAACCCCCACACTGGGTTCAACCAGGAACCAAGAACCAGGAATCAGGAACGCTCTTGCTGTGAGGTGACAGTGCTAACAACTGTGCTGCCCTTAGATAAAACAGATGTTGACAAAGTTTTCCTTTGAAGACATAATTTATAGCTGTAAAAAAGGTAATAAATCAGAATATATAGCAGCATATGTTATCGCAATATGTTTAAAATCACAATAGTATTGAAACGTGACTTAAGTATCTTGAAAATACTGTATTGTGGTTAGTTAGTGATGCCTATATTATTACCACAGCAACTCCTGCAGATAGGTTGGTGATGTCTCGACACACAAATCAGATCTATATCACTTGCAAATAACAGTGCAGACAGTCTCTCTTAAAGATCTGATTTGAGAAACAAATGTGATTTGCCTGCAATTTGAAGCCTTAGTCACCACAGTAATCACTAGTCTTGGGAATAATTGACAATAGCTCAACGGAAGAATCCACTGCACATTAAGTCAAGCAAAATAGCCATGCAGAAGTTTAATCCACTAACAGCTTGGACATGATGGCTTCTTTAGTGTTGTCTTACAGTTTTAGTCCAGCCCTGGGAACAGTTCCAGTGTCGACTTGTCCACAAGTGGTCCCATTAAAGATATTAGGGAACAACTGCACCCTACATAACCCCGTCAACATTTGAAGCATTGTCCTTCCCCTCCCTGCTTCCATAGTCAACACAGTTCAACCGAATAACTCAACGTGTCGACAGGATATGAATAAAAAAACTTATATCTATAACCCGTTATAGCAAACTAATGAGATGGAGAGAGGTAGGGATGATGATAAGAGAGACACAGGCTGGGAGGATTTAAACAACAATAACAGACTATTCCCACAGCTCGGGGAAGTCAAGTCTAGCCACCTACTCAGTAAAAGGGGCCAGTAAAGGTAGTGGAAGTATGTCATCCAGAACTCCAGCTCATACCCAGGGGAGAGACATGTATGAGTGCTCTTATAGATTGATCTAGAAACATGAAATACGCATGCACTGCGTCAACAGCCATGCCTGAAATTTAGAGCAGAGAGTAAGATGCAATGGGGACTGAATGCAAATGAAACTTTATGTTCCTCTTGATGATGTACATAAATCTCTGCTAATCACCTTCTGCTCCTCTGTGTATGACTCACGTTACCTTACACCCACATGCATGACCCACCTTATATAGAGCAAGTAGGGTATTGCTTAAAATGTGAAGATAAAGGTCACAGTGTGCTGCATTCACTGAAAAAGCTGATTTTAGATGGTATCTCAAAAATAAAGCAAATGACTGACATGAAAACAGAACTACAAACTCAGTGTGTATTACATCTTATGTGTACTAAATATTGCTCTGAATGCAGATATATGTGTAAGATGAGGAAACTATAACAAAGATTTGATCTCTAGTTTAACAGCCACAGTACGTTGTGAATAGGGATGTCAGTGTCGGTTAATTTTGCTTTCAAAAGAGTGACCCCCGTTAACCAATAACTAAGCAGTTATTCTTTTAAGTAAAAAAAAAAAAAAAAGCAAATGACATAAAATATGAAAAGCCTTTCCTTTTAGTCTTAGAGGCCCTTTCCTTTAGCCCTCCATTGACTCAGTGAGCCTTAATACATATGTTTCTGTTGGCTGACAGACAGCAAGCTAGCCGTGCATACACAGTGCCCACTGCCCATCCTCAAGTCTCCTACGGTTAGCTAACGTTAGCCTTGGTTGCTCTGCACAGCACACCACCTAGATGGAGTGGGAGCTAGCTAGCTGCACCACTTAATTGGCAATTACCACTAGTAACGCCGTCCTGCCTCTGGGAACATGGTGGCCACCCACCCTTCATTCTCACCCCATGTAGCCAAGGTGAGCAAGCAGCTTTGTTTTGACTCAAAAAACCCCTTTCGCACTGTTAACTATATTAGTACCACTAGCCACATTGCACTGCTTAAGGCACAAACAAAGCTAAAAGTTGTTAAGAATGCTAAAGAGGGTTTAAGGCTCAAAATTGGACTGCTTACTTGAGGGTGGGCACAATGTTTTCACAATGTTGGGTTGGGACGGCGGTTGACCAAATGAGCAGCAACACTTGCTAACATTAGCTCCAACTAGACCTGGGTGGTGCGCAGTGCCGACATGCGTGACAGGTCAAACCGATTAACAGTTATGACAAAATAAACAAAAAAAAATACAAGTCCAATTGCAAAACAAGTGTAGATTTGACTGCGGTATTCAGTTCTAAGAAATGTTAGGCAGTCGTCCATGAAGCTGTCTTCATGTGGTGAATATCAAACTTAAAACCATATATATAACAAAAGGCATATGGTAGTGCTCACAGCATGCAAGTGCACTCACTCCCCATTTTATCTGTATCTATCTTTTTTCATTTTCATCATAGTCAATGAGGAATATTCCCCTACAGTCAGAATCTAAACAACAACGGTGACATTTTGCTGCCTTGCCATTTTGGAAAACTAGTCCTTCTCTAGACTCGGCTCAGCCTGCATTTCTCTGGAAGGGGCTGGGCTTTTTTCTTTGTATAAACATTATTTTTCTCTGAATAGTTTCAACACTGTACAAACATTAATGCTGTGTGCAGAGTTCTTTGTTGCATTGGTGGAAAAAATAGCTCATAACCCACAAGCAGCCTGCAAAACCTTTCCAATCAATACATAAAACACTGCCAAGGTATATGTATAAAACAAAGATGTTAAACAAAAAGGTTTGGAGGCTTTTTTCATGTGCTATTAAAGCTGGTGATCTGGTGTGTACTTACCGTGGCGGTGATGAGTGGACCATGGAGCTGTGCATAGAGCAAGGCCTCATTAACGTGCCCCCTGACCCCCAGCAGGGCTAGTTCCAAACTGTGGTGGCCAGCCATGGCGTGGGTTAGTTGCTCCAAAAGGCTGGTATACCTCCTCCAAGGCTGATCTAGCTCTGATACACTGGCCAAACAGCCTCGCATAACATTCAGACAGTAACCCACGCAGGGCTTAATCAGCGTAAGGCCTCTGCAGTGGGAGCAGTACACCATCTTCACCAGGCACTTGACACACTCTTTGCTCATGCTGACATGTTCAGTGGCGTTCATCACCTCCAGACCCTCCTCCAAGGCCAGGCCCAGTTGCCTCCCAGCTCCCAGCGCCCCGGCCAATTCCTGGGCCATGACGGTTGGGTGAGGCCCAAAAGGGTTGACATCCTGCCTGATCATACGGAGACAGTCACCCATTTCATTGCCCATCATCATGCTGCCTTCAATGCCTGGATTGATGAGCCGCGTGTAGACGAGTGGGAAGAGGTTGTTAAAAAATTGGTGAACTGATGCCTCCACAGAGACGTTGGCCCCACGGAGGTAGAGGGAGAGTGAGGAGAAGAGTTGGTTAACATGGGGTAGGGCATGGCGGGACAGGGATGTGTACGTCCCCTCCAATAGAGAGCTCAGGTGGCCCTGAGAGAAGGACAGAAGGTACTGGAACATGTCTGCAAGGAGAGCAAAAGAGAAACAGGGAGATAAGAGACTGAAGGAAAGACAAGGGCAGGTGACATTTTATATGAGGGGAATATTGAAAATCATTGATGACAAGTAGCCGTCCATGAAATGTGTTAGGCATCCAAAATGCAAACACATATCCAAATCCTGGCTCCTAACCAGCTAAGCTTGGCTTGTGTGCATCAGTACGCTGGGTTGAGAAACCAGTGTAAAGTTTCCCTATAATGCGGTTGGATATCATTGTGTATGAAGTCATCACCCCAGTAAGTATATCTTAAGGAGACAGTCTTCACTGAGAGAGACAGACAGAGAGGCAGAGACAGAGAGAGATTTAAACAGCATCCTGATATGAGCAGCAACCGCAATCAGTTTGCATTTTGTGTGGCAAATACTGTATATTCCAGATTCTGCTAGGGTGTTTGACATGCCACCAGCCCACCACACACACACACACACACACACACACACACACACACACACACACACACACACACACACACACACACACACACACACCAGTTGAGTCATCTAGTTCTTATGTCATGTCATTTCCTGGTAAGCAAGTGAAGCTGTAAAGCAATCAATGATGTCAGCGCAGAGGCTGATCAGTGCCAATAAGGTGCCACTTCTTGCTAAACAAGGTACCGGAACAGAGTGGAGAGATGGAGGGTGAAGCAAGGTCTGGGAAAAAAATACCCCATGAAATTCAGAAAAACACTTAAATTTTCTTCTGCAGTTATTTTCTTTTTTTCCTTTTCTCTAACATATAGTACCCCTCGCCTATCCCCATCTTACTGCTTACTGATATGGTTTATAGTTACATAAGAGCACTAGAAAGTAATGCAATATAAATTTGATCAAAAATAATCACATAGCAACAGAAAAGTGGGCAGTGTTCCTTATTGTTATATTTAACCAAGTGCCAAAAACTGCAGTTCTTCGAATGGCCACTTGAGGCTGGCTACAAAAGCGAATCAGTCCTCATAGATATTAAAATGTCCAACTTTTTAGCAGAACTAAACATGTTTACAGCCTGATACATAAATGGTTTTGCTCTCTATTGTAGCTGACCCCCAATAGTCGACCAAACGTTAGTCGACCAGAAAGGTAATTAGTCGTCAAGATTTCGCTGGTCGCTTAGATGCAGAACGGAAAAAAACAAAAACAAATGTGTCTCTATTAGGAGTTGTGCCTTTAAAAATAAATCAAAACCTATATGACTGGACCATGTGGGAATATATTTTGAAATGACAGATACAGGAAGGAAGTAGTTAATAACATGTTGGGCAGGAATCCAAAGTGTGGGATCATTTAGAGAATGTGAAGTACCAACCCAAGGTGATATGTAAACTCATCTTCATTGGTCGACTACAAACATGACG
>JAPZEB010000004.1:15030266-15046951 GCA_029783705.1 Chaetodon striatus
GAAACTACACAAGCGAAACTTGGCAACTCATATGGCAACCAGATATTTTATGAATCAATAGTTATGTAAATGATAGAGAATGCCTGCAATTGGTCCTGACTGCAATGTCAACAAAAAATTAAACACATGAAAGTGGCAAAAGAAGAAGTATGAGAGGAGTGATGTTTGGTTGTTTGAGCTGGACACAGCCATCCGATCTCAATCTGATCTCAATGTGGACCCAAGAGACACGTATTAATACCAGGTGTAAATGTAATCAGGTTAAATCATATGTTTTAATACCTTATCTCCTATCTTTTGATGCAAGGTGTAAATGGGGTCATTGTGACAGTAATATATATATCCTGCCCAGATGACACAAATGAAATGTGACAGTTATCACTAACCAGTTTCATTGTCTATTACAGCATCTGATAACATATAATATGAGTTACACACCCAGGACCAGTAGTCCTACATGCGTTATAAAACAGAACTTGGCCAACATGGCATCTAAGCAGTCCATTGTCTTAAAAAACTAATTGCATGGTACTGAAATTCCTGTAAGACTAAAAACATCCAAAGCATGTCTCCAACCCTGTGGGATTGTGTTCGGAGGTTTTGGGGAGGAAAAATTTGGTCTATTTCGGAAATGTTAAAATTTAAATGGCACTGCAATCACTAGAGGAAGAGGAAGGATAAGCTTGGGCAACTAGTGCACTGCTTTATTCAGTTGGGCGTAGTACAAAAGCCTTTGGCAGGCAAGACCTTGCTGAAACAGGCTTTGTATCTACAGCAGGGCCTTGTTTATCCGGAACTCAGACATCTGAATGACCAGGCTACGAAAAAGGCATCGCAACCAAAAAATACCCCACGAAATAAATACCAAACAAACAAACAAAAATAATTGTTGTGCACAGATTGTTTCACTCTCCAAAACTACTGTAATTTGTGCCAGGGCACCAGTAATTGTTTTGCTGTCCTGAGAGCAGGATCAGATAATGACAAAGCAGACCATCTTCCACTAAACACTAAATGCTGAGAAAAAGGCCTCTATACCCTCTTTTTCCTGTTTACCCTCAGTGATCCCTCTCTACAGTTCTGCTACTGCCAAACCCACAGAAGAAGGGAAGAGGGGGGGAGAGTGAAGCCATGCCCATGTTCTGAGTTGCACACTTGCCTGCAGGCCAGCTACCGTGACCCTGGGGAACTGAGTAAAAAAAAATTTCACCAAACACTGGACAAATAAATATTCTTTGGAGGCAAGAAAACAAACATGAAGTTATTTTGTTTTTATTGCTGGATTTGGATTAAAAAGGGGGCACGGGTTCAGTTTCAGGTCAGAATGAAGCTGGGTCAAGTTTTTAAATTAAATACTTTGTAGAAGCGAGCACTTGGGGGTATATGTCCCATGTAGTGGTGGGTACAGTATGTACCAGACAGCTAAATGACAACAGTCGAAACATCTCTTTCCCATCCATCATGACAGTCTCAGACAAATCCTATCTAACCCAAGCTTGGCCCCTTTGTCCTAACACTTACCCTGGAAGGCATCTGAGTGGCCAGAGATGAGGTGCTCGAGCTCGTAGCTGTAGGACTGAATGTTGTGGAGGGTTTCTCTTTTCACAGCCAACTGGTAGCTCTCCTCCATCTTCCGGGTGCAGCAGGACGGACCCTGGTGCTTACAAACCAACAGATCCACATCTAGAAAAATCAGAAATGGACATGCATCTCAAATTTTTTTAATCAACACTTATCTTTCTTTTATTTTCACATCAGTAGTTACACCTAAAGCATATCACAAGAAACGGAAGAGGAGAAGACCGTTTAGGTATCTCACTTTGGATGAGATAAGACAACATCTTTCATCCTGTGAGACAGACATATGATTCTACACTGCGCTGCACAAATATGTGTGAGTATATGTATAGTGTCCTGAGTATGCACATAGATAGACAGGCCATAACTCCATTGGGAGACAGAGGAGGCACCACGGGAGGGTGAGAAAGTAGACCAAGAATTCATCCACGTTTCCTGCTAAAAATACGGTCACTGCTACACGTATAAATATCTGTGGCTCATACAATTGCACACATGTCGTCAAGACATACATTTGCACATGCATGTATACTGTATGTCCCATAAAAACACACAAATACATGCATGGACTTGCATTTTGCAACGCGAACATGCTAAATTTACTGTCACTCACACAACTGCACACAAACACATATAGAGTAGAGTAATCTGTGTGAAATCACCTCTAGAACTAGACAGTCATTAGCCATAATACTGCAGTTCACACACCACATAAAGGCAATGACCTAACTGCAAATACTGTGATCCAAAGAACAGCTCAATCAGGCACAATTACATCAGCGGAAACAAGAGTCCACCCTGTCCTGCCAGTGTCACCTGCTTCTCACCATCGCTACACACATAAACACTATAATGACATCACTGAGACTGCTCACAATTAGCATGGGCTATTAAAATCGTCCTTTCCCACACATTTCCTTGAACAGGGACATTTCCATAATGCAGAAGTCTGATATGATAACTCATTTTACAGGGGGAAGGGCTGGACGGGGGTGGCTGGAGGCAGGTGTTGTAACCAGAGCCTAAAGCATGGCCTTAGGACAGACCGCAAGACCAGTGCCTCACTGTCCAAATCCCTCCATGAAACACAATAGGGTTGCATTCTCAATCCCTCTTTCCCTTTCTGCTCCCTCTCTCCCATTTGCCTGGCATATCCTAGTGAGGCCTGGGTGTCTCTTAATTACCCAGTGAGGCTCCATTTGTTCCCATCCCAGAGCCAGGCGAGTGAAGTCATAACTGGCTGTCCTGCCCCTTACAGCTCATTATCTCCATCTCTGTGGCAGTACAGTCTTTTTATGTTGACACCATCTCCCTGTCGACACTGTTTCCGTGTCGATACTGCTCCTGCAAATTCCTATCCTGTTTTTTTATGGGTGTGTTAAGGAATAACACTTTACTGTCGCTTACCTAGACGGGCCGCACAATACATCAAAATTTATCTTCATCGCAATATCAACATGCGCAATATAGGTATCTCAAAAGACTGCTTAAACTGTTATAAGTAGTATGTTTACATGTACTATGCATTTACACACTGCATGTCGTGCGTCGGGTGACTTTACTTGTATTTCTCACCTGACAAAAACCACTAAGAGTGAAACTTGTTTTGGATGTTATTATCATACTGTGCGTGATGTCCACATGCCTGCCCACATGCTCTCATCCCCAGCTCTCCACCTGTGGGTCCCAGGGACTCACTACATGGAAAACCGATCAACATCACCTGATTATAGACTATCCATAGTTCAGGGTCTATGTAAGCAGTGCGAATCTCAAGCAGAAAGACATTAAGACTCTACTTTAATATTTGTCTATTTATCATGAGTCATATCGTCGCTGCGATATGCTATAGCATACTGCATGTTTTCCTGATATAGTGCAGCCCTAATACCTCAACCATCAATGCTTAAAGTTTGCATATCACCAAGTTTAACAAACTACAATGCTTAACTTTTGTTTTGGGCTGACGTCTGCTGCTACTTTTCAATGTACCTTCTACCAAACATAAAAGGGATCATCTTCAATATGAGAACGCCAATCTGTTTCAACATACTAACTTTGGATAGTTACAGGTCTAAACACACATTAACATGAACTTTTAAGTGAATCTGTTGATGACTTCTTCCAATGCATGATCAATTTAGGAGCAACTTCAAAAAAAATATGGGCATGTCAGTTCTAATTCTATGTGTTTGGTTTTGGTTATGAAGACATAAAAAACAAGTTAAAACTGTTGGCGGTCTGCCTCATCCTGGGATTAAATGTCATCATACTTCAACGATTACATCTAGTGACACCAACTTTATAAAATGGATCTCTTTTAATATGACCTCACCAACCGAGAGAAGCAATCCAAGAACACATTTCCATTACTTTATATTGGGTAAGTGCAACTGTGCAGCACTGATAAGGCAGGGCTCAACATTACAGCTTGTCTGCTTGTCTGGGACAAGTGGAAGAGAAATTTACTGGCCTAATTAATCAAGTTAAAAGTCATAAACAAAAATAAATGATACAGTGGGCTGTACCAGACTCAATATCAATCAAACCAGATTTGGCTGTTCAGTACGTATATTCAACTATTCATTCCCTTTTTCCAAACAGAGTTTCAGAGTTTGAATGGGTTTCAGTGTGACAGTCACATTCATGTAATATAGCAAACACGCTAACTATGCTAACAACAGATCAGAAATGTGTAACAACATTTTTTGCCAACATCAGATATCAAACTGCAGCGAGCTGTAAATTCACCATTTCTAATCAAAAATAAGAAGATAACTGTATCTCAGAGCCTTACCGGGCTCCTCTCTTCCGACAGCTGCCTCTGTGTCTGCAGCTGCCTGTACCAAAGCGCAGGGTGAAAGCGAGGGGTGCTCAATCTGCAGCAAAATCTGAGAACTGACCATGAGGTACACTACACAACTGCACACAATTTGTAACCTAACCTATGTAGCTTTATTTGCTTAAATCATAACTTTGCGTCAAGCACATAACGTGACAATGCAATTTGTTTGGCGCTAATTCTTTAGATATCATACGAACCATTGTAGTGTCAGTCATGCCCTGACTGACCAATCAGTAGTCGATCCAAGTATACCGCAAAGAAGGAACCGCTCACCATTCAAACATTTTACCTCAGAAGAACAGTAGCTACAATGTTCCTTCAAGTGAGAGGCAGCGAGTGTGATTACCGACAGTGGCAGCGAGCTGCACTTGTCTTGTAGCTGCCGAGCTGAGTGGCACCACAATTGGACTCTGTCAGCAGTTAAGAGACACCTCAACTGACTCACTGTCAAGTACGAAAGAAGTGTGCATGGTATTTTTTTAGAAAATAAAATGGAGGATTTGTTTTTTCATTATTGTAGTTCATGAATGAACAAGATAAAAGAAAATTAGTACATAAAGTGAATGGAAAACTAAAACGTAGAAAGTGGTTGCTCACTGACTGTCCTAAAACAGATTTAAGGCTGCTGCTGACCCGTCGTCACAACAAACCATGCAAACTTTTCTCCTAGTTGACAGTGAGTCGTGGGAGGTGTCTCTCAACTGCCAACTGAGTGCCAATGTGGTGCCACTCAGCTCGGCATAAAAATGTCATATAAAAAAGTGGTAGTATCATATGTCATAAAAACGGTTAGACTATAGTATGCCATAAAAATGTCATATGAAAAGTAAAAGTATAGTATGTCATTACAATATTTTATAGAGAACTTCACACTGCATTTGCCAACAAAATAAAAAAGGTAAGCAAATTATTGTCATTTATTATAGTCAAGTGACTTTGTGCCTGAACAAGTGAAGGTAAATTTACTAGTCCAAAAGACAAGTGCCTCAAAAAGTTGATGGCGAGCCCTGTTAGGTATTCGATATTGGCTGCCTTCTCCAAAAGCTATATTGTCCAGTTATTGATATCATTTAAATTTCCATTAACTACTAAAAGAGTAAGGACATGTTTGTCAGTCACTCAGTAAACAGAAGTGTCTGCACACCAGTGAGACCTCATCACTGAAGACATCTTAAATAAGCTGATTCATTAAACACGTACCAAGTTCAATATGTTCTCTCTGGATAGTGATTATATCTTAATATTAGCTAGAAATTCTCAGCGCCACTTTGTGGAGCCCTTGGTAAAGCAAACTATAAATTGGGCTCCTGGAAAGCACACTGTGGGTCACATGGGAAAGATATATTGCTTTAATTCTGTTTTAAGGTTGTCATTTCACCACATTTGGTGTGTGTCCTCTCTCCCCTTCTGTCCCTGACCCCGTTCTCCTCACCGGCTGGCTCTTTCTCTCCTTTGTGTTTGTGTGTTATCTGTGATATGAAACTAATATCCAGGGACTCACAGAGGAATCCAGCCTGGCCTCTCCGTCCCTTGCGAGTAGCTGCATGGAGTAAGTGATACTCAGACAGACTTTGGCTGTTAAAGCCACCACAGCAGTCAGTACAGGCTGACTGTGTCACGAATATACCACGCCACTTTCTGGAATCATTAGAAGCCAATTGTCACTATTTGTATTTCCAACAGCAAACATATTGCTGAGCCCGCTTTTCTTTCCATCTTTGAAAATATATTACATACTATATATCAGCAAACAGCATTTTAGTGGATTCTGCCTGAAGGATACACTAAAATATGTATTGGGGACTCGGGGTGCAGTCTTCCAAGGACTCTAAGAGTCATTGAAGTCTACAATGTAGGACGTATCTATTAATATCTGACTGCCTTGTTTTTGAGTAGCACGTGTCTTCTGAAAACCATACTTCATTTACATTTTCAGTATACGGACTACAGACATCTAAAAGACAAATAAATTCAAAATATTTTCACAGATTGTCACCCTCTTCCAGTCAAATCTTAGTAGGCACCTTTGGCAGCAGGAACAGTTTTGAACATCTGGACAATTTTTCCCCCTTATTCTTTGCAAAAGTACTCGAGCGCTGTCAAATTGCTTGGGGACGATGACTCAACAACAATTTTCAAGTCCTGCTTCAAATGTTGGATTGGATGGATTGTAATGGTGTCTGACGTAACGTTGGCTGAGATCAGCATTGTTCATTTTTGTTTACTCCAACTTTACTTTCTCTTTGCCACTCTGCCATAAAGTTATTATATGCGCCTGCTCTCCAATCAAGCGATAGAACCCTGCAGCCACTTCACACATGTGTTTAGATGGCCTCACTCATTAATGCCCTGCTCACAGAGACAACTTCTGTGGTATAGTATTAAAGTTATTTCTTTTTTAAGTTGATCTTACCATACCTTGTAAATTTTCTTTGCATGCATGCATCACATAATTGGAGTTTGTCTCCCTGCTGTAGTTGTTGCCAAGAAAAAAATCTTAACAGTTGTTGGACCTTTCAGATACTGATGCATTTTACCGGAAACCACATCGTAGCCTCTTTCACACATTCACTGCAAACCTGAAATTATCTTCACACAACCCTGAGGAACTGCGTGTGAGAACGAACCCTCCGAAGCAAATGTCTAACTGGTGAGGTGATGAGATTCGGGAACCAATGTCAGTAAGGTCCAATTCAAGGAACGGCAAGTGACTCTGTTGTTTATTACCAAATCACAAACTGGCTACAAGCCGCCGTGTAGCCTGAGTCATGTTCTGTCTCCTGTATGCTCTGCCAAGGTGCCACTCCACGCTGATACCAAAGAATCTGAACGGATCTGCCACAGACAGTCCACTGTTGTGTGCAACATGTGTGAAAGCGAAACTCTGAACAATGTCCTGACTTGCTCCTCCAGACTTTCTGCAGAGTTGATGTGAGAAAATGTCTCATGATGACTCAGCAGTGATATCTTTGCAATTATTAGGCCCATTTAAGGGCAGCCAGCTGTGCCACTCATGATTAAGGTGTGTCATTACTTTAAATACTTGAGTAATAAATATTTTTTGTGAGAGTACGTAGTGGAAGACGGCTAACTGAGCTTTGAGTTACAAAACCTGTGCCCACATTGTAGGTGCACTGGTTAAATAACAGCTTTTAATATGCTGAAAACTTGCAAGAGTAGATAAATTGCACTGACAGGTATATATGCAGAATGTGAGGATCTACAGTTTGTAGCAGGACTTGCTACAGTGAATATATTCTACCTTACAAATTTCAAAAGTTTCCCAAGAATTGTTAATGTTGTTTATCTACAAAGTTGTAGCTTTTTATATCTGACTTCAAAAAACAAATCATAGCTTTAATGTGACGTAACATAGACCCCAATAGGCCAAGAGGACTGCACTCTACAGGTCCTTTGTTATTAGTGCCCAATGTGTATGCTGCTCATTCTGCCTGGCTAAACCTTAACACACTCTGCTCTCCAGACTGGATGTCAACTCTGAATCCTAATTCCCTTAATCGTCCTCAGGTGACAAATACCTCTGGAGTAATTTGCCGTATTAAAGCCATGGCTCAGGGGTCTTGACTTGTTAGTCACAATCCCTTCAGCAACACCTCAGTGCCCTTCATTGCACAAGTCAAAACTCCGAGTGGAGAAACTCTACCACTGTATAATTGCCCTGCTAACTCACATGCCATTCTCAATATGTGGTACTACAGTAGCACAGCCGAATACAGTACACTGCTGAGAGGATGGTTATGCTATAACCACCCTTTTCAAACACACGTGCACAAACTCCTGCACTCATGAAATGATTTATATGCAGCTCACATCTCCTCAATATGGTATGGAAATTTTGTTATGATTTGGAATGCGTTGATGACCAGGAGGGTTGCGGTTTCCTGATGCTGCTGTTTTGATATTTTTTGAGAACAAGAATAACTTTGTTAGAAAGTAGGCAATTAATGCAGTAACCCTTCTCCTGCCTCAGGAAGCCAGTTCCCTTTGAAGTTCCCAGATCCACTGAACATACAGGATATTTACTACAGATTTGCTGTGTTTTGGATGGACCGCGTTGAATGAAAACACATCTCAAAGGGTCTTTGCCGCATACCTGCATTTTTTGGACAACCTTGAAACTCAACTGGAATGTTTGGCTTTCCCAGATCCCGAGCTGGAACTGCCTACGGTGATTGGCACGGGGTCCAAAGCCACGCCAGAGGGCAGAGGTTGGACGGACAGAGCATAAAGAGAGAAGTGGAAGGCGGGTGGGCAGATAGATACTAGCCTGATGAAGCAGCATTATATCAGAGAGGTGCTCAGCCACACCCTGGCAGTGGAGTAATTATGTTAACATTTAAAATAATCTGGTGAACACTCCCTCCCAGAAATCAGCTCCCCTCTCGTGTAGTAATTTTATCCTCAGAGCACAAGAAGGTTCATCCTTTCTAAATTGTTATATTATTGGAGAAGTAGATGATATACTTGGCAGTCTACTAACCTCATAAAATCGCCTCAGCCTCTACTACAGTAGCAAGCCAGCAGGGTATGGTAGCACACAATCAACTGAAACACAAGATGGACTTAGGCCGAAATCCAATAAGAGATGTTGGGTAGAGAGCGACTCAGACACAGTAATCAGCTTCAGACTGGGACAACACTGGTTAAGGATGGTGTGTTTGGGGTGGCTGGAGAAAGAGCATCTGAGGTGCCTGTCAGGTCAACAGTCTGTACTGTCTTCTACTTGAAGGCATTGTCAGAGATGTTATTTTTACCACCAATGTTTCCCTAACGGCTTTAGTGTTGAAAAACACAATGTTCTAATATGAATTTTACATTATATTGATTAGTTGAGAGATGGCCAGGGGAAGAAAATACAGAAGCTCCATGATGTTAAGTGTGTATGGAGTACAGTAGGTGTGCACCATGTGTATGCTGTCAGTGAGAAAGGCCAAGTTAAAAAGGGAATCAAAAATAACTACAGCCAATCAAAGAACACGTTGAGCTTTGAGAGCTTGCCAAGGCTTTTGACGCTGTAACTGGTTAAGGGTGTGGTGACATGTGATAACACACTGTGTTCCCATTCCCTCGCTATTAACACACGACCCTGCCTGCCTTGTATTAAAGATACAAGACACTTTCTCTTTCACTCAAAAATAGCTGTTAATGACTGGGTAAATCAGAGAATGGCAGCAGAGTAATACATTGACCACAGCGTTCTGTGTGTGTGTGGTATGTACACAATCAGATAAGCCCTGTTCAATCAGATAGTTTTAACAGAGCTGGAAAATAGGTTGATCATATCTGAGGACATTATCTAAGGAGCCAGCTGTAGAATTAGTGTGTCTGTGAACAGCACTGCTGGCTGTCTGCTTTCCAAATGATCTATCTCCAAAGGGCTATATCAGCACCCTGTGGTAATCTCAATATGGAGCATTTGGCTGTGTACCACAGTACCAAAGTGGCTATAACTCTTCAAAATAATCACAGGATAAGCAACTTCATGTCACCGATTATCTAAGTTCCCTTGATGCTGAATCTGGCATGGAGATAAAGTTGCTCTTTATAAAGTGCAGCCCAGGGAACAAACATTTAATGCCTGGAAAGCAAATATTTTGGTCTGAAATAATTTAATACAAGGGCATACAGTACTGGTAAAATAACTCAGTCTTTTAATGGTCATTTAAAGGGACACTTTGCCTATTTTTAACCAGCTATGTACTATAACAATGTTAATAGTATGCCTAAATGAACTGCACTGAACTAAACTTCCCTCCCTCTTACAAGCCACCAGATCTCCCTGCGTCATTGAGCAGATTTGAGCTGACTCTAGGGCTGTTACTCTGACTACAGATTGTACTTCCACATTTTTGTATGCCCGCCATCATGGACACAAATAAGCAGATCGCAACAGAGAGCCCCCTTCAATCTGTAAGAATAGGCAGTGCTGATCAAATACAAACAAAGATTTTGTCACTGTATTGTCTATTTCTCGACTTCAGAGACATATTTTAGTGCACTGTTTGGCTGTAATATGAGAATCTGTGAAGTCGGCACCATACTGTTCTCTCTATTGTAAAAACGAAGGCTGAAAAAACTGGATCAAACGGAAAACATTTATATTACATACATATTTGTCGTCTCAGGTGTTATCAGAAACTTATTTTATCTTACCTTTTAACTGTAATTCAATACTGTTTGTTACTAGTCTGCCACCATATTGTTTCCTGTCGAAAAATGGCCAAGCTCATATCACGTCACCCACCAGCTGTAGTGTTTATTTGTCTGGTGCGGTGCAGCGCATTCTGGTAGTTGCAGTTTTTCTACCTCTTGAGCAAAAGCCAATGCCACTGTACTGTTTGTCTGTTTTCTCCTGTCATATAGCACCACTTTTAAAAGTCTCTCAACTGCACTGACAGCAAAGTTTTATTACAAGACCATTTTTCCAACAGTAAAATACTTATTTAATAACACAATATTTTTAATTTAAATTACAAGTGCCTCTAAAACACTGGTTCCCAACTGGTCTAGCCATGGGGTCCAGATTTCTCCTTGGTCATTTGACCAAGGTCCAGATAGTTCAATGTATTTAGTGTCATACTTTTGCGTTTGGCCATGTCGTTGAGCTAGTTTGGTGTCTTTGTCATGCAGCTGTCTGTTAGTCACTCGCTCTACAACAGAGAGTGGCACTTCAAAGTAAAAGCTCTGTGCTAGAAATTCACTGTACTTCAAAATAAAGTGTGTTTTTGTTACAAACTTGACACCCTCACAAGACACATGTGGTCCATTCAGAATGGACCTGGGACCCACTTTTGAACCAGGACCCACCAGTTGGGAACCACTGCTCTAAAGTACACTTTTTAGATTAAGGTGGCTTAACTTACAAAACAGAAATAACAGTAATAGGTATAATTAATTCATGCAGGACTTTTATTTGTAGTGAGAAATATTTTTACATTTAGCTTTAGCTCTGTTTCAGTATTTCCCTACTTGCATGAGCAAAGAATCTGAGTACTTCTTTCACAACTGCTTACCAACATGAAATTGTAGTAATCTCTATCACTACTTATTGCACTTCATGTTTTCATTGGATACAAGATTTAACAACAAAGAAATATTGCATGAAATATCTGTACCGTAAAAGCGCAATTCTTTTTATATAGGATCATATCCAGTTGGCTGGCTCTGAAGTTCCCTGCTGCCACACTCCTGGCGCTTAGTGAGAAATCAGTTCACCACACATGAATGAAACGCAGCACTGTATCCTAAACCAAACATCAGACTGTGAAAAGGGCTGAAGTTTTGCCACTTCAAATTTCAAGAGTTGCTTTTATTGGCATTTGATCTGAGAACTGAAGCAGAGTAGCATAATTGTGTACACACACACATATACACCAAATCTCCCACTCCAACACCCCCTTCCATTGGTCAGCGCTTTGAAGACAAGATTGCGCCTGACCCAAAACAACCTCTCTAGGACGAGTACAAATAAAAAGCAAAATAAGATAGAAGCCCAAAATGTACTGGGGAAGCTACAGCAATGTTTGATTAGCTGTGAAGGGAAGGAGAAGCAGAGAGCTACATGCACAAAAATGCAGTTCACCACACCTTTTAAAAACAAACAGAAATATTTATATCAATTAATAGTGCAGACCAAGGAGCCACAGTTTGTATCTGGATCATATCAGCCCCATTTTACAAAAATACTATAACTATGAAGGGGAAAGACTATTGCATACCCTTCACACCATACAGGTTAAATGCTCATCAGGCTGAGATACTCGTACAAGCTTCTGCCAATGTACTGCAGACTGTAAAAGTTTATCACACACGCCTCGCTCCAGACTGCTGACATCCTCGGCAGACTGAGGTTCTTCTGTTGTCTTTAAGAGCAAACCCAAAACTACTGCTTGCAATGAAATTGACATCCTCTGTTGCTAGTAGTGACACCCTGCTAAACAAACATATCGAGTGGTTTGGATGCACCTCTAGGTATGTTTCCCACACAGCTATCTATTGCTCTTCTCCCTGTTACAGCTTGCAGACTCAGACTGGGTGATACTTAAGCTGCCACCAACCCACATGTGACACTATTGCTGCAGGGATCATGGTCTGGAGTCATATAGATAGTTGTACATTCATCTCAAGTATTTGCCAGCAAAAATGCACTCAATCTGAAAGACTCAAAGGCTCACAATTAAGCAAAGGAGATTTATAGCCATTATTAAAAGATTTAAAAGACTAGGCTAAATACATAATGATAATGCACACTGAGAGGCCCATTTTCTTGTGTTCAGATACACAGTGTGACAGCTGATATGGCCACACAGAAGAAATATGACATAATTAGTTATAAATAAGTCTCTTGCTGTGCTTGCAGACTGACTTTCAAGCAAACCTAGCATATTTGAACTGAAGCCTAAACCCGCTCAAAATGCATTTTGCCTCCAAAACAGATTTGGAACCAATGTTTATTCTCATAAAATAACTTTTCCTCAGTGTGCAGGAGGAAAGCACATACCACAAAACCTTCAAGGCATTTGCTTTCAAGCATCGCTCTGACAAAAATCTGACAAAAGACAAAGAAAAAAAAAAGAGAACCATGTCAGCAGAAGTGCCAAAAGACTCTATCGGCCTGTTGTAAAAGTCTGGACAGTATATTCTCATAAACTGAGGCTCCTGAGCTCAAGTGCATGTACACTTAAGGGCCCATGCCACCCTGAGTATCTAAACATACGTTGCCAAAAGAGTTGCTGGTGGCTGACTTCTGCAAGTCAGTCTATAAATTGCAAGTCAATCACTCCCTCCTATTGTGGACGCAATATTGTAGCCTCTTTATCCACAGAGATTAAACCATACGAGACCTCTGCATCACGCTAGACTTGTTCTAGCTCAAAAACCCCTGTCTCAGCAGCTTGTGAATGTGCCGGGCGGCTTCTCTGCCAAAGGAAATTTGCAAAATAATTGTTTAATCCCTCCAAACAGCCTGCTTGTATGATAAGCAGCTGGGTGGCATGTGAAGCTGCAGATTGTGAAGAAAATCAAGAGGCTGTGATGCTTTAAACCAGGCAGATTAGAGGGGGCCTATATACTGAGTGACTTTAACATGTAATATTAACTATTACCAATACCATACCTGTGCACAGATACATGTTTTGGGGATGTTCAGAATGTGGAATGATGAAAAGGGACTGACACATTTCAAGATATTGTGTGGAATACAAACACACAACAGCATCCCAAATACACAACATTACACTGATATTTTAAGGTAAAACTCCTAAAAAAGGTCTCTTCAACTAACATGACTGATATGAGACAATATGACAAAGGTGAAGACAGAAAGAAATGTCTGTTCTCTCCATCAAGCCTTTCAGTCTCCTGCTGCTGTCACTTGAGTGGGCTTGCTTTTGCCTCAGGGAGACCACTCACAGTGCGTGTGTACTGACCCACGTGTGCTTTTGACAGAAGCACACAGTTAGATGCATTAGATATTAAGTAAAGCCTTTTTCTCTTTTAAGACAGAAGTGGTCATAAGTATTTACACATTTAAAAATGCACTGAAGTCGCTATAAATGTAGTTAAAAGTAAACATGACTTTTGTTTAGAGATGAATCAACAAACTAAGGTGTTTGCAGTGCGCTTTACGCAAAGTGCTCTTCGCTACGAGGTGCCAAACCCACTGGCTCACCTGTGCCAGGTATCTCCGGTACGCGGTGCAGCGGGCCGACCTGCCGCAGCTGGAAAGCGGTCCTCACTTCATGACAGCTGTACGCGTCCACGTCGATCACATTCACCGCAAATATGACCGCTGACAAAATCCAGAAGGGTCCGCAAGAGTTTACGCGTGGGCATATTCCTCGGGACATTGCCGCATCTCACACCAGGTATCCTTGTGTATAGCCTACTGTAGCCTGACTGCAAACTGTGTGACAGGGTTGAAAAGAGACGGCACTCAAGTACAATGAAGCGACGATGAGTTTAAACATCTGACTGACGGTTCCGTCTGATTTTCACATTATTGGTTGGGATGAGTGTGAGCGGCTCACAGCAGAGGTTTGGGGTCTTCTCTTGGACAGAGGAAGAGTGGTGTGGGCTGAAGCCAGTCTGTCCCGCGCTCAACACTTTGCAGTGGTCGGCTGTCTGCATGCCTGTTTCCTAAGCCTTGCGCACACTCCCCTCCCTTTCTGTTTACTTCAGCTAAGTGCCCCAACTAAAACTCACTACAATATCCCTATAGGGACTTGCTGTGTCAGTATCCTTGGAGCATTTTAAATCCCTGCAACAAAACAATATCTTTTGGTATTTTTAATGTTGAATTAAACATTTTGCCACGACTTTTTTTTTTTTAAATCTTTTTGTAGCATATGTGTTGCAATTTAATATTTCAAAAAAGAACATTAAAAATGTGATCACCATTTTTGATAAAAAAAATTAAATTAAAATATATAAAAATCTCATGTTTTTGTTTGTTTGTTTGTTTCTATAACAGCCAAAATTCATTTCAATTTTAAACTCAAGATAACAGACTATATTAAGAATGTAGACAGGGCTCTAAGTTTCTATCTGGTCCTCTATCTTCTTTATCAAAACTTTAGATAATGAGTAAATTAATCATAGGCCAATATACTTTAATCTCTTCCAACAGGCAATCAGATCTGGGGGTCTATAGGGGGTGGGATGGGGGTAAAACAGGACACAGTTTTCAGAGTATGCTGATACTGAGTTGCAGCTAACAGGGAGAATCCTGAGCTATAAGATGCTGAAGCTGTAAAGCAATACTTAATTCACATCGCTGCCATCTACTGGTGAATATGTTAAATAGAAAACATGATTTTTTCCCCCCCCAGACTGATTCGCCTGTCACAGTATTATGCTCCTCGTAGTCTTTGATGTCAAGTCTGTTTATGGTGTGTCATGTTAAAAGGTCTTAGAGAGTGAGCCTATAATATTTTTTTTTAAAAATCAACTGTTATGATTTTTTTTTCTTTCTTAAAGATTTGGTGCTCAATTTATATGTTAACCTGGTGAATCATTATATAAAATGTTATGTAATTTAAGTGTTTTAACATTGATTTTCAAAGTTTACATTTCCATATGTAACCTTATACTGTAAAATTTCTTTTGCACATTTTATGTTAAATACTGCCCTCTCCTGGACAGATGTGGTACTACATCAGTGCTCAGTTGCCAACTGTGTTATCATAAAGCTTCATAGAGAAGATTTTGAAGTAAAAGTAGGAGAAGCACAGGTGTTTTTCACAACAATAATGATGGCTGTATTACACTAAGAGGAGGTCCTGGTTTTGTGCATGCTGGCTCACTGGTAGAGCTTTCCATAACACATAATGCAACTGTGCCATCTTTAATGGTATCAGTTTCCTGCAGCAAGTCAATTTGTCTGCTGTGAAAAAGGTCTTTATGAAGAATTTTACAACCTGTTTTAATAAATTTGCTACATACTGTAAATAAAGCATTAGGTTGCATTAAAGTCCCAGTGTGTAGGATTTAAGGATATATAATGGCAGAAATTGAATATGATTTCTTTAATGAATGAGGTTCCTTGTCCATGGAGATTGCCATGTTGCACCGCCATGTTTCTACAGTAGCCCAGAATGAACTCACCAAACACTTGCTCTAGTAAGGGCAATTTGTGTTTGGTGTCGGCCAATGTGGTTTGCAGCATCGGAAAACTTTTTTTTTTTTTTTTTTTTTTAAATGAAACTGCTTCATTCAGTGTTTTTACCTGTTTAAATCAGCTTCTGCAGATACTCTAGCTCACAGTACAAACTTGTCTGGATACACTATGTCTGGATCTTAAGGTATCAGAGCAAAAAAGGTGAGCACACATCAGCAGATTTGTAACATGAATCTGCTTTATTTGTTTTTACCAGTTTTAATCACCTGTTTTTGTTTGTTTTTTTTGTAGAGAAAGAAAAGAGACCTCCTGATAAAAACACTAAACACTGAACACTGATGGAAATCTAACCAGGAGAAGCTTCCGTTGAGTGTATTCTGCAGTCCTCACCGGTAGATGCCACTAAACCTCCCTAAATCTTTGACACTGGACCTTTAAGTTATTATCTCGTGGGATGGGGAAAATTGATTGCTGGTTGTAGTTGGTTTGCAGGCCTGCTACAGCAAAGACTTCCATTCCTTATTAATCACAGGCATAATTTTCATTTTAACTTATGCAGGCAGTTGGTTTTGAATCATGTCAGAAAAAATAACAAAAAAAAAAAAAAAAGACTTGAAAGCTTCT
>JAPZEB010000004.1:15062455-15084122 GCA_029783705.1 Chaetodon striatus
ATTTTTTTTTTTTTTCAATTGTTTTTTTCCCCCTCAAGATCTCCTTTAGTGTTTTGTTTGTTTCTGTGTTGTTTTTCATGTCGCATGGTGTCACAGCGAGAGAGCTGCCCGACGACTAGTCAACTCCAACTGGTCCAAGTGCACCTGTGGTCTGTCCTCTAGCCAATCACTGGGCAAATATCCTATAAATACTCCAGTCACCACCACTCCAGTCACACCCACCCACCCACCAACACACACAGCCCATGTATATGGGTGTGCATGCATGCTGTCACAGCAGATGCAAACCCAAAACAGAGGAGCGGGAGAGACTGTTGACACCTGTGGCTGCATGCCATGGAAGATTTTCTACTGTTTTTCAGAGACATTATAGCCCAAGCATGATTATTTATATAGAATATATATGTTAATAACCACCAAACGTGTGATGTTTACTTTTTTTCCCTGTTTGCTTTCTTTTAAATAGAGCTGGCAACATGGCTCTACAGGTCGCAGCAGGCACGTTTCTCTTGTATCGTCGCTGTCATCTCTAAACAAAGTGTGATGTGGTTATGATGTGCATATGATGTGCACGTGTGCTTTGTTGTTAAAGTGTGGTGGCAGCTGGTTTCGTGTCTGGTTTCTATGGGTACCCTGTTGCTAGGCAAAGTTAAGCCCCTGACCAATGAACCCACCCCACCAAGCACCTTCTGTTCAGCAGCTGGCCGGGAGGGAGTCAGAGTCAGCAAAGTCACACACGGAGGGGTCACACGCACACATACGTACACACACCCACATGCATGCACACACCCACACACGAAGCCACACATGCAAATTCACCACGCCATTTGTTTGGACGTTAAAATCTCTGGCATCAAGCTGAGATGTGGCTCTGATATGAGAATAATTAATGCAGAGATCAAGTGTGTATAGACTGCACACTCACCATGTCTTTTGCACAAACCATTCTCCCCCACAAAGTGACATCTTGAGCTCATTTACGCTGCAATACACATACGCTCAGACACACAAGCACACAGCCCTCCTTTCCCCCATTACCACACAACACTCAGACATCATTAACGCTCCATTCAGGCCAATCATCCATTTATAGGGATTGATTGTGTACAGGCGGAGGGACTTCCATGGTGTCATTATGTGTGTGGTTGTGTGAGCAGCATCGGTCATATCGAGGGTTAAACTCAAATCAATGCTTTGCCCTGAAAGAGACCCTGTTTTCAGTGGCACTAACATGCCTGTTATTGATAACTTGGCGCTCTCATCATTTAAGCCATGATGACTCTGTGTGTCAGGGCAGCTTCCAGGGGATGATGAGGGAACTTTGTTCAAGAGTTTTGTCTCTTTCTTTCAGCCCAGATAATGTAAACTAATATGATGTTTTTAGATTGTTTTTAGTATTCATATATTTATGTTCCCGTGACCCTTTGTCTGTCCTCTCTACCCTCACTCACTCGCTTCTTCGCTCTCTCATTTTAGGACAGGTGAGGACATCGCAACTGAAGGCAAGCACTTACGTATGGGCTCCATCACCATGCCGGACCCCCAGGAACGTATGCCCATGCCCCACCCGCATGCCCTCGCCTGTGGGCAGGGCTTCTCCGTACGCTCCCAGTCCCTCCACTCCGTCGGCGGTGGGAACAGTGGGGGCGGAGGAGAGGAGGAAGTGGGAAGCCCGACCTCTAGGAAACAGCCCCCACCCAAGCCCAGGAGGGACCCGGCCACTAAGCTGAGCATGTCGTCTGAGGCGGTGGACCACAGTCCCACGTCCACCTGCCGCGGGGAGAGATGTGACGGTGAGTGGTGGTGGCACTTCACACCAAACTGCTGCGCTATATATAGCTGCTCTCTGCAGTGCCCTCCTCAACACTGTTTCTCTTACAATGACATGACATCTAGCTATTCACTGCATACTTCACTCTGAGTACCATTCTGGCAAATAGGTGTTGAAAAAATATAATAATGTGCTGTAAGTACAATGGAGTTAAATCACAGTTAACACATTTGAGGTGCACTAGACAACAATGAAAATGTGATAACCAGCAGATCAATGAATTACATAAGAAGGAATGTTTGAAAGAGTTTGACAAGTTTTGTGCTGCACAACACTGACTAATGTGGACACAGTTTGCCTGTTCTGTAAGGATTAAATTTTCCTAATTACGTTTTAATGACAGTGGACCAATGTACACATATTCAAGATTAATTAAAGTGGAAACAGACAAAATTTTTGCTATCATTATGAAGAAAATGCTGATTGCAAAATGTAATTTCTGCATTTAGATTGGTTCCCTTCAAGCCTCGCTTTTACTTTGCAATTCTGTTTGGAAAACAAAGGCTCCATTTATGGCAAGTAGATGCGTCAACCATTGCCCAACCAAAACAGGAAGAGGACAGCACTCTTCTTTTCCCCTGTGGCTATCCTCTGTTACCAAACAGTATCTTTAGAAGTTTTTTGCAGTTACTATCCCCTGTATCGAAAATGGGGGACGGTGGAACAGCCAAAGTAACTTTAGAGACTCCACCTGGCAAAGAATTAAAGCACCGTCACCAGGCTCTGAGGAAATTTAGAAAGCGCTGTCTTTGCCACAGCGGTGCCAACAATAGTACCACTTGGAAAAGCTGGAGGGAGAAACTTAAAAAGCTGTCTCTTCCACTTAAGGTACACAGGCTAGAGCGACTAAGGATGCCAAATTCTATAAAGAAAGATTGAAAGATTTTGGAGAAGTCATAACTTTATTTAACTTTACATTGTGCTCTTTTCCTTTATTTAACTACCAGATCAACAAATGTACAGGTTGTTCACTTACTCTGCCTCGCCACACAGATGAATCAGATAGAAAAAGACTCCGATTCGGATACTAACTTGTTGAGCCTGGAGTGAATTTATCGTAATGTGATGCATTTTGCATGGCTGGTACATTTTTGTGCTGTTTCAAACCTCTGGGCTCTGGAAAATATAGCCTCCTACATCATTTTGTGTTTTGTGTAAGCTGCACTTTAGGGCTTTGGTGTATCCTGTGTATTCAGGAATTTAATGGTCATTCTCTTTTGAGACACTTTGAGTAAAAAGAGATGACAGCTACAGATGTGTAAACATTTTTGCTTGTGCATGCACTAATCAGGTGTTATATATATATATATATATATATATACACTGTCTTTCCCTCAGTAGGGTTCCCAGGCTTTGCCTACTGTCCTAGTTTCTATTACTGAGAACAATGTCCTGATATCATTAATATAGTAACATGTGCTGTGTATTAAGTTGAAGCTCTAGTGACTTCACCTTAGAAGACAGCGCTGGCTATAGAGGGTTATAGGCCACATGGGTAGTTACTGTTCTTGGTGCAAATATAGAGGCAGAAGTTTCCTCACAGTTCTGTAACCTCATTTAAAATTGACTCACTTATAGATTTCTACAAGGCAAATTATCAATAAAATCCAAACTATTTTCCTTCCAGTTAAAACTGGCAAGACCAAAATTTAGAGATGCCTTGATCGAGATCCAGTTAGAGCACCCCGCAGCAATTTTAGTCAGTTTTCTGAAGCAAAATAAACAAACACAATATGCCTGTTTGGCCATGGATAAAAAAGAGGGCATAATTATAGAACATCAGCTCAGTGTAAGAAAAGCTTTAATGAATAGGAGCGGAATTAATTGAGCAAACGTAATGTTTCCCTCAGCGAGCCACAGATACAATCACTGCCGTAGCAAATGCACACAGCTAACAGTCTTATTAGAGACAGTACAAGTGCTGAGCACAAAGAAACACTAACAAGCACTGCAAAATTAAACTGACACTTAAAGTGTAATAATGGTCTCTGAGGCAGGTGTCTGCGAGAGCAGAAAGATTTAGAGGTAGCGGGAAGCTTTGACTCCATTTCATTTCGGATGCTTCGTTGCCAACGTGATGTTCAGGGAGTCGCCCAGCCTGGCTCAGATTGGTGGGGATCTCTCTGTGTGCACACAGATCTTCCTGGGCACCACGGCAACCATCCCACAGAAACAAGACCCCCTGCAGCCCAGCCAATCACAGAATCACTGAGCAGCACGAGCCAATGGGGCTCCAGAGATGCTGAAGTCTGAGACGCGTGAGCCAATCGGAGCGAGAGTGTGGGGGTGTCCCTGGCTGAGGGGAGGGTTGCGTGCTCTGTAGCTGGCGCTGTAGCAGGAAGGGGAGGAGCTTGTCAGAGTAGAATTCATTCAGGAGGAGCGATTGACCTAGATTCGTTTTTTTTACCCAGGAGGAGAGGGAGGGGGGAGGGGGTTTGCGGGTAAAAACATCCGCTGCAGGGGGAGGGGGAGAAGAGGGAGAAGAGGGAGCTATAGAGAGCGGAGAAGAGAAGGGACAGGGGAGTAAGAGATGTTTGGAGGGACGGATTCATCACCAGTGCTGAAACAGATCTCAAGATCCACCACGCAAGCCTGTTAGTTAGTTACACCACTCGTATTATTGTATGTACACACACAAAGAAAGGAAAAGACAAGCATGTGAGTATGGCAGTCCAATTAAACACATACCACAAACACATCTGGGTTGAACCAAATCTTCTATTAACACCTAATTAATGGCAACAGGGAGAAAATGGAACTAAAAGGCCTGTTTCACACTCAAATTAGCATCATTATCAACCCTGACTTTTGATGTTTCCTGCCATCATTTATTGCGTTCTTTCTAGTTATGCTGTCAATTTAAATAAAGCACCATAATCTATCTATCCTGCAACATATTCTGCAAAGTTATATATTCAGATGCAAGAGAAAACAAGGCATACACACACCTAAACAGACCCCCATTTTCAGTAAAGATCGACGTCATACTTTGTGTGGTATAAAATGTGTACATGCCTGTCCTAATTTCCCTCTCTGAATGTGTAGGCATGTGCAGTGCGCGTATGCGTGCATGTAGGGATGGTGGTGAGTCATACAGTTACGGGAAGTATGCGTGTGTCTGGGCCATCTGGCATCTGAATAATTAAAGGTGTAAAATCTGCAGTTTTTAGATTTCAGACATGGTCCGGCTCTTAACTTCACTTATCTACCCCCCCTGCCTATCAAAAAAAGGGACACTCCTATCCAAACATCCCAGTGTCTGACCTAGAAATACACTGCGAGCGACTCAGTAGTAAAGAGCGCTGTCTACTGTGAGTAAACGAGCTTTAGGACCGCACTGTACGGTAGTATCTAGTCGACGTGAGCGCTGTACCGTAGCCTCACTGCACCACATCTAAAGAGATTCACACTGCAATGCTACGTCACCACTATCAGAAAGAAGTTCCACAGTATGTGTGACCCAGATACTATACTCACATACTGCTCCACTGCCGTATATGTGACCTAGAAACATGCATATGCCTCAACATTCCCACATATCTGACTCAAGTACTGCTCTCAGCTATGCACGTTGACCTACATCTGACCCAAAAAACTGCTGTAGGCTTTATATTAATGATAATGATTCACTTAAAGGTCCAGTGTGTAGAATTTAAGAAGATATATTGGCAGAAATAGAGTATGATAAAATCAGTATGTTTTCTTTAGTGTATAGTCACCTGAAAATAAGAATCAGCGTGTTTTTGTTACCTTATACATTGATATTGATATACTGAATGCCTACACGGGGAGTGGGTCATCACCCACGGAGTCTGCCATGTCACACTGCCATCTTTCTACAATTGCCGAGAATGAACAAACCAAACACTAGCTCTAGCTTGGGCCATTAGCGTTGGCCATCGTAGTTAGCAGGCCCTCCACAACAAGCCAAACAGTGTCAGAAAAACACTAATTTTTGACATTAAAACTGCTGTATTTGGTGTTTTTACTGGTTTAAATCGGTAGGTCCTTTTGTCTTGGAGAGGAAAAGACCTCTGCGGATAATTCAGCCCCTGTAAAAAAAAACCCAGAACGTTTGGATCTAAAGTTATCAGAGAAGAAAGAAAAGCACACATTAGCAGGTGCTAGGGTAGCAGCCCATGTCTGTCGTACCAAAAAGCATAGCAAAAACACCGATTTGTGACACGAAACTGCTTTAATTAGTCTTTTTACTGGTTATAATAACCTGCTCCATTTGCTTTGGTGAAGAGGAGACCTCTATGGATAATTCAGCTTCCAGTAAAACCTCCTGAAGGAATTCTAACTGGGAGTTTATGCTCAGGCCATCAGTAAAGTTTCAGTTAGTTGCAACCTGCAGTCATCACTGCTAGATGCCACTAATTCCTACATACTTCCTTTTTAATTATAAATGATTCACACAAAAACTTTTTTTGTTAAATGAGGTATTGTGTTTAGTGTTATCAGGTAGTGCTTATGAGTGTGATATTCTTCAGAGAATTGTATTTAGACTCTTTCTCTCTGTTCTTTAGCAGCTCAAGGATGCAGTGAGGACTGCAGGAGGGTGCCGCCACCCAAACCTAAGAGGAACCCCAACACACAACTGAGCGTTTCCTTCGATGAGTCCTACATCAAGAGCCACGGAGGCAGCGGTGTTTGCCCCTCCAGACCCTCCCCCTGCGAACGCAACCCCTCGCCTCCACAGAGCGACGAGAGCCCTACAGACGACTGTGAAGACGAACCTGTCTACATAGAGATGGGTGGGATTGACGTCGGAGCACGGGAACCCCTGAAGAGTGAGGATGAGGAGCCGGGAGAGTCTGTGTACGAGGAGATGAAGTACCCGGCTCTGGATGATATGGAGTACCGCACTGACCCTGTGGGATGTCGCTCCGCGTGCCCCACCCCGGCACCCTATGACCCTGAACCTCTCAGTCGTTGCTCCACACCTCGAAACATTCCACTCTGTGACATTCCCGCACCTTTTCCCAATCTGCTCACACATCGGCCTCCGCTGCTGGTGTTCCCACCAGCGCCGGCCCAGTGCTCGCCCAACTCTGACGAGTCTCCCCTCACCCCTTTAGATGTAGCCAAATTGCCCATGCTGGAGAACCAATCCTACAGCAAATCTCCAACATCCTCCACCGAGCCACCCTCCTCTGCACACATCCGCAGGGAGCTCACTGCCACCCCAACCCTCACCGTCTCCGGCCGCTCCTCTGCACCTCCTCTACCCTGTACCCTCTACAAATCCTCCTCCTCAACCTCCTATCAGCGCAGCCACTCTGCTTGCCCATCACCAGTCAGCATGGGTCGCTGTCTCACCCCTCTCAGCCTCATGCGTACACCTCCCTTTGATGCTCCAATGCCATTCCCTGGAGGCCTGCCGCGGAGCGCCTCCGCCACCCCTCACGGCAAAGGCTCGCCACCTCAAGATGGTGTGGGTCGACTCCATGGCTCTATGCAGAATGTGTCAACAGGGCGTTCGCGGACACCGACCAGCCCACTGGACGAACTGACCAACCTGTTCACAACTGGCAGGAACATGCTGAAGAAAAATGCCAGTGGCAGGAAGTCTAAGGAGCCGGGAGAGAGTGAGTCATTTCACACATTTGTCTCCTCATTTTGGCAAGTAGTAAAGCAAAAGGCACAAATGCATGCACTTTTATTTATTGATGTCACTTTGATTCCTGAAAAGTGTAGACAGCCTATAAATGCATCTCCTTTCATTATTCTTGTCTTGTATAAGTTTATCCCATATGTACGTATCCTCATTTCGTAACAGACACTGGCCTAGTTAAGAGAGTTCATGAGAAAGCAGAGGGGAGGAACAAAGTCTCAGAATAATACATGTTAGAGCAGGAGTAACATCCCAGAGCGTCTACGGATGACATGGACTGTTTCAGTCTCTAAACTCTTCCACTGCAGCGAACTGGAGCAAACTCATATACGTAGTCTTTAGTTCCCTAATCACTGAGGGTGTAATTTATCCCTGTTTTGGGTTCACAAGTTTAACCCTGCTAAATTAGGAGGCTGTGTTGAGAATGCAGCACTTTTACAGTACCATGCGTGAGGTTTGTGGCGCTCTCTGCAAACCACCATTTGTTTAATCTAGGCCCAGCGAGCCAAGTCTGATACAGATCGTATGATTTAATCTGAGGGGATTAGAGACTAAAGCGGACAGCAGGTCCCTCAAACCTACTCATGGCATTAGGCCATCAGGCGGCATTATTTTTAAATATGTAAACATCATGTTTAAATACAGATAGCCATGCTGCATTCAAGACTCCAAAATGAATGTAACTCTGAAGGCAAACATTATTTGCTGACAATGATGTAAGTGCACAAGTTGCTCAAAGATCCAGTGTGTAAGATTTAGGTGCATCTACTGGCAGATACGGAATAAGATATTCGTAACTATGCTTTTATGAGTTTACAATCACCTGAAAATAAGAATTGTTGTGTTTTCTTTGCCTTTGAATTGGCTGTTTATATCTATATATACAGTAGGTCCTGTTCCATGACCATGTATAGTCGTCCAGAATGGACAAACCAAACACTGGCTGTAGATAGGGCCATACATGTTTTTGCGTTGGCCACCATAGTTCTCCTACATGCTTGGCACATGGGCTAAGTTTCTCATCTGCAACCTCACCACAAGATGATACTAAATCCTACGCACTGGACCTTTAAATGTGCCATATGCATTCAGAGTCTGGGGCAGGATTGCCCACAGCTCTCATCTTTGATGGCACCATTAAACATGAAGGTGGCCGAGCCAACATGGCAGTTCACAGTGCAGTGCTAAGCGTGCTGCTTCTGCCAGATCTGTGCCAAAAAACAATTTGCTCTACGCATATACACATATGTTTGGCATTAGGCATTGACCACCAATGGTTAGGGTCAGGAAAGCCCCTTGGTCAGGGGATAGAATCTGAAGAAATCGGATGTCTGGTAAGGATTGGGTGCTAACAGTGCTAACAACAGCAAGAGTGCTGACAGAGGTAACAGTGTTAACCTGGAGGGGAACCGGAGGGTGGGCCACAGTGGGTTGGGGAAGCTTTGTCAGCGGTAACTGCCTTATGAAAACAGTGCAGAGCTGCAGCAATGAGCTAGCCAGAGGGACATGAAGGGAAGAAGTCACACACACTAACATGCACGCTACCAAAACAGAGAACAGAGAAGCTCAGATCACAACACACAGAGGGAGTGTGACTTCATTCTCTGCCACTACTCCACTATGTCTTGTCACAGCAAGAAGTTGATCCCTGCTGCATTATATTCTGAATGTCGTATATAAAAACTTTAAAGTTTAAAAAAAGATGTAAAAACTCTAAATCACTTCTGCTCACATTATCATATGGGAAGTCTGGTGCCAGCAGCATTATCAGTCAGTCACAAATTAATGTTCTCGTTCTCATGCATAATGTAATCATTATTTTTTAGGTTAAAGTAGCCTGAATATTTTGAAATCTAATGTTAACTGATAAAACGTTGATGACTGCTCACATTAAACTAAACTAGGCTTGAGTGAGTTATAAATGCATGGATAGTGTAGTTCATGCAGAGGCATGTCATGCATTATTTGAAAAGGGTCACTAATAAATTAATACAGAGCATCTAATGTTGTAGAGTGAGGTTTGACATGAAATGTAACCCTATAGCTGACTTATAGCTCTTCAGAGCAGAGCTGTGCAATGTGAAAGAATTTGAAAAACTGACACTCTTCATCAAATGCTCCAAAACGTAAAATTTTCAAGCGCACTTTGCACATAAATCATAAAAGAACTACAAAGAGTCCACACATCCATCCTTACTCAATGCTCTTAGCAACTACAACATAGCAACAGTGGAAGGAGGAGAAATCCCTGTTTCTTATTTGCAGATTCCCTCCCCATGGGTAATGCAGCCAATCACAGCTCAGGGCATGCCGGTTTACAACGGAGCAATGAGCTCCTGATGGGGATAGCTGTGGCTCTGAACTCAAATCTGCACCTGATCAGAGGATTTCAGTTTCTCTTTTCTGTCCAATCAGCACATACTAGACTCATGATTGAGCCAATCAGGTAGCTCTGGCAGCTGTGCAGATGGGGATAGTGGAAGCTGAGTCGGTTATGATTTCTTGCTGTTTTGCCTCCACTGATAAATTCATCTTCAAGTCGCTGCATACATGTTCCAATTGGTGCACATTGCTGTTTGATCTGGCCATTTCTATACGTTTGATTACATCTCTTAAATTACAGGCTATCAAATGATAGGGACATTGTCAAGGGGTGCGTTCAGGTGCCAGTGGTGTCTTACCAATGAGCCCTTTGATGGTATCTTGTTCTCTAGCCCCATATGGTTTGTAAACAGTTTGCATATGCTTTCTATACATAAAGGGTGGGCTGTGCTGACAGGTCGTCTTATTTATTTATTTTTTTAATCCCCACACCTGTGTACAAGCGCCACATGGGGCTCAGGGACTGACAGGCTGCGTGTGTTGCTCTGTGATCGTTACACACAGTGTAACAAGCACACAAACCTAACACAATGAATGGAGGTTGATTTTTTTTCTCTCTTCCTTTCTGAGGCGATAGAGACAGCAACAGCTAGTCTGACCCACTTACCAACTGGTTAATCGCCACACTCCCTCTCTCATACACACACACATACACGTATGCACACACACTAAAAGCCATGTATGACACATAATATGACGCAGGATGGGCACGATAAGGGATGCTTGTGCATATTACTGTACGCTAAAGCCCATATAGAAACCATATAGAGGCACAGCCTACATGGAAATCAATCATGCACGTTTATTTTTATGTGTGCAGCGATGATCTATAATGTCTTTACTGAGCCTCGACTCAGTGACACACATACAGTTCAGTATTAGTAACACACAGGCTGGAATATTATATGTATGCTAAAGAGGAGTCAAAGGCACAATTTAGTTATGCATGTAGAAATTGTAAAGTTAAATACAGAAACATCCAATGGCAGTGGTTAATTTTTTAGAATAGGTTTTATACTGGTAACTATAGTTACTTTATGGTACTGCCATGTATATTATTTTGTAGACAGCTGCTGCAGTAAGCAGTGAGTGACACCTAGTGGATACATGATGGTAGTGCAGAAACTAGAAGCTCTTAAAAATGTATTGACAATTTATATTTAAACAGTTTACTTTTAAATATTTTCTATACATCATCAGATTCAATAAGCGTAGATTTTAGAAAGGATGCAGGGGACATGTCACCATCAATTTTAAGAACATGTGCTTTTGTTCCCACCCAAAAAACATGGAAGTAGCCGAGGTTATTTATTTTAAAATTAATAACCTAAAATTCATAAATTGATGCAGAAAATGCAAAAATTGGTGCATAAAATTCACCAGAATGCAGGGACTTCTCTGGTGGAGAACCCCAAAACCTCCTGTTTCATATGTGTCTCTATAGCCTAAGCCCTTGCCAACTACAGTAGAATGAGCTTGGATCTTACCATGACTTAAGTGTTTGCCCCCTTAATTTCTTTTTCCCCTTTTCTTTTATAGCTGAGTCCAAAAGCAAGTCTCACAGCGAGTCCAAGCGTGAGGGTAAAGAGCGCCACAGCCACAGTCACAGCAAGGAGTCCAAGCGGGACTCCAAGGATCGCCACAGCAAAGAGTCTTCTCACCGAAGAGACAGAGACAAGGACAAAGACAAAGACAAAGACAAAGACAAAGACAAAGACAAAGACAGAGACAGAGACAGAGACAAAGATAAAGATAAAGACAGAGGGAGCAGCAATGTAGAGCCACTGCCTCACAGACGCAACAGTAAAGACCGTACCTACAGCGGTGCAGATGCACCACCTGTTCGCAGGGATAGCAGGGACCAGGGCTGCAGCGGTGTGGAGCCCATCCCATTGATAAGACGAGACTCCAAGGACAGGGGGCTTAGCAATGGTGACCTGATGCTGAGGAGAGACAGCAAAGATCGGGGCGGGGGACACGGAATGGAGCCTTTGTTGAGACAGGACAGCAAAGACAGAGAGAGACTGTTGGATCAGCCACCTGAGCTGTTACCAAAACAAGATAGCAAGGAACGGGCAAGAAACGGTGTAGACTGTAGACCTGAAAGCAGAGACAGACTGCTGGATCAGCCACCTGAACTCTTACCGCGACAGGATAGCAAAGAGAGAGCCAGAAATGGTGTGGACTCAAAGCATGAAAGCAGAGACAGGCCGCCTGAGCTTCTACCCCGACAAGAGAGCAAAGACAGAGCTAGAACTGGAACAGATTACAGGCATGATAGCAAAGACCACCGTCCTGATTTGTTACCACAACAGGATAACAAAGAGAGAGCAAGAAATGACGTGGAACATAGGCATGAAGGTAGAATAGACCAGCCACCTGAGATCCTACCCCGACAAGAAACATCCAGAAGCAGCAACAGCAAGGACAGGGTCGGCTACAGCTCTGAATCCAAGCACGAGGGGAGAGATCGGAGCTGCCACAACGGGGGAGATCTCCCTCCTCCTCCTCTGCCCAGGCAGGACAGCAAAGACCTGAGTAGAACTGGACTCGAAGCGAGACGGGACAGCAAGGACAGAAGTCTGAATGGCTCAGAGCAGCATCATTACGATGTCAAGAGCACCAAGAGCCCTTCTGCAATGGAGTATAGGTGTGATAGTAAAGAACGAGGATACAGATCAGATGGCACGCCCAGACGAGATAACAGAGCGAATTACAGCACCGATCAATCAAAAGCACAAGAAAGGAATGGCAGCACAGTGTCAGGGCAGCACTCATCCACAACGACACCGACTCACCATGGGAGATCATCCGGTAGCCCACCGACGACCATGGGAACAGGAAATGGTGAGGATTAAAACCTTTAATTCATAAGAGAATCTAGAATTGATCATATAACCTTTTATATATGTGGCAAAAAGCATGTTTATCATATATGACAAAACATGATTTTACCTCTCTTTATAGATCTGAAAGCAGCAGCTAAGTACGGCCGCTCACCCTCTATGCCTGCTAACCCCTCCCCGATGGGAACGCCACAAAGGAAAGCAGCAGAGACACATCAGAGTCAGGTATGCAGATTTTCTTGTTTTTCTTGACTTTTAATTTTAGCTGCTCCCCACAGTGCATGAATACACAAGTTAGAACTGCTCTCAATTCCACCAGAGACATTTCTGTAATTCCTTTTTCCCCTCTGTGCTCCTCTCACTGGTTTGAATTGGATGAGCAGATTTAGAAAAAAGCTGTCCTTATGTGACCCAATCAGGATTTGGCCGAAATATAAATCAGAATCAGATGAGAGCTGATGGGTTGTTTGGCTGCTGTCAAATCTGACCAAAGTACATCCATAGTCTTGATGAAGCAGTTTTGTGTGAAACTCATGAATAATTATTTAATGTTATAAAGCAATACTTAAGAGCCATTCTAAGGGACTTTAGAGGAGTCCTCTTGTGCCTTTTCTTTTTTTCTGTCATATATATAATGCTACAATGGCGCATGTTCATATTAAACGTGGCCACGAGTTTGATAAAATGCGGTACACGTATGTAAAAGTAATCTCATAGAGCAAAAACCTCTGGCATCAGAGCGTTCTGAGTACTCTGACAGTCGTGACAGCAACGTTTCTTTCTACTTTTTGGACAAGCTGGCATCAGCTCGTGATGGATTTCTTTATATGATCATTTGCTCCAGGCACGCTACTCAAGTATTTACATTACGTAACCTATACTACTACATAAAGCCACGCGCTAATATATGCTAATATCAGGGAAACGTAATCTCTGTTGCAGATGTTGTTAATTTCTCCCCTATTTTGGATATATTCCTATAGGACCACATGTGGGTGTGAAGGTTTTGGGTCCACTTCATTTCACTGCAACAGTGAACTGCTGAACAAGAAACGGCGAGGGCTGGGAAAGCTGGAGTGTAATGTCAGCCAGCGGCAGCAGCTACATAACTGTCAGCTGACAAAACAAACAACAATGACGGCCTAGAGGGCAAAAGCTATAGTAGCTTTTCTAGGTGACAAATAATTGGCTGTATGGACAGTGATGTTCACAATATGAGTTTATATAAGCCTAGATGACACTCATCAGTTCCCTGTCTTATCAGTCTCCCTTGATTTGTTTGTGTGTAGAGTCATGTGGTCGTGGTAATGACGCACATACCACTGCTCAACTTTAGTGGCACATCCGGTGCGTATGCCAGCTACGATATCTGTCAAATGGTGTGCAGACTACACCTACTTGGCGCACCGCAGGCATACACCGCCATGGTAATGGAGCAGACCCAGTCAGATATGGCAGACCCAGAGACAGGCACTGAAACAGAGGGGGAATACAGGTGTTCAGCACAGACAGCATAAGAAAAACAATATATTTTAACTTTACAGCATGTAAACATGTTATACTAGAAATCTGAAATACAAGTACGAACCTGAACATGATCATAACAGGTCCCCTTTAAAAGTGTGTACAACTAATTTTGTAGTTGAGTTGTATTTGCTTTACATATTGTATTGACTCTCCCTCAGATGCCCCAGATGCCATGGATCTGCGGAGACACCACCATGCTAGAACAGATCGAGAGGAAGCGCACCCTCTGCATGGAGATCCGCTCCAGGCAACATCCACACCTGCAGAGGTCTCTGGAGAGGCCTCCTCCTCCAGACAGGAATGAGGAAAGGCACCAGGAGAGGAGTCAGTGCAAGCAAGAAAGTGCATCCGTCCTCCCAGGCTGGGGGAAAAGCAGCGGGGCCAAAAAGATCCGTCCACCCCCTTACCCTACACAGAAAACCGTATTTTGGGACACGGCCATCTGACAGTTAACAACACACTTACACCTCCCTGCCACACAACCCCGAATTACCCACTCCCTCTTTCCTCTGAGTTGTGCTGATTCTTCCCTGCAACATCAGGGGCGTCAGGACAGCCAATAAGAGCACCGGGGGGGGATGATACTCGCTGATGTCAAAGGACAATGGTGGTTACCATAGCAATATTTCTGCTCGTTCAGGTTGTCATGTTTTCTTATCATCACTGGTGATATTTGATATTTTTCTATTTCCTGTGACTGGATTCTTGTAATATAATTAGTAGAATAGATATTTGATGAATAGATATTTTCTAAATGAGATGGGGATTAAAAAGCATCTTAAATTATGTATAGTAGATGTAGATGCAATCTAATGTTTGTTTTGTTATTTTTGTTTTGGTTATTTTACATTTGAAAGCATAATCTATCAATACTTGTACTGTAGTAGCATAATTTTCTTATGCCCAGCTCTTTTTTTTGGGTGCTCAAAAGCACTAAAATGAATGGACTATTCAATTCTGTCTATATATACTTTACATTTTCACTGTTGTATTGTAAGTTGAGGAGTTAACGTCAACGTGCTTTAGATTCCAGCGCCCTCCATGCCTGGTCCAGTACAGTATGTTCTAGAATGTACAACAGTTGGTCCTAGAACAGAAACAGGAAACTTTGTGTGCTTCAGTTTGTATATTACAGTAAGAAGCTGTGTAGTCACTACGTCAAAGCCTTTTGAAGCGGTTGAATCGTTTTATAGGAAAACCTGTTGGCTGGCATGTTGTAGAGAACAGAGAACGTGTGAAACGCTGTATTCTAAGATACACTATGAGGGTGGGTTGGGGAGGTAGTAAATTAGAACATACATTATTAACAGTATAATTTCCAAAACCAGCCAAAGCCTGTCAAAGCGAGATATGGGTGTGGTTGCACTTTGGACAGTTGGTTATTTGAAATGGGATTGGTGGCAATAGCTGGCGAGCACTAGCGCCCTTACTTTGCCGGCCATGCACACTGCGAGCACCATGACAAAGTGTAAATACTTGATGCCAACGACCAGCCCGTACAATCAACGCCTGAGCTTTTAGAACATTTCTTAATTTTACTGCAGATTATAATAGCCATATGCACTTGCTTAAGAAATAACTTTCAAGATTATGCTTATATATATATTTTTGAAAATGTTAAAAGGTAGCTGTGCCATGTAAGTTTTTAATTTATTGGCGGGGAGGTAAAGCCTCAGGAGGCTGGCTGTGTGTGACACGCAGCAGGCTGTTCTCATGCACTGTTCGTACGTTTTCCTATGAAAAGTGATGCACCAAAATACGTACATATCTCGCGTAATCATGAGCCAGCAATTTGTGTATGACCCCTGATTGATAATGTGACCAATGGGCCATTTTGGGGTAGTGGATGGGTCACTGACACAGGACTTTCTACCTGGAGACCGGTGTTCAGAACCGTGACAACTTTAATTGAACTCCTATCCCTTTTCCACCAACATGGAACCAGTTCTGTTGCAGTTTCCACTCCTAATTTTTACCGTTCACAGTATTTGGACCAAAAATAAATTGGTTCAGAACCCAAAAAGTTGGTTCTCTTTGACCTGAGGAGCGAACTGTGAGAACCTCAGTGGGCGACTGTAACAACAGAAAAAAAAAAATTGCTTCTGTGTAATCCGTGATGTTGCTACAATTTTTAATTCTCTTGTGCACTGTGCAACACCCTACATTGATGACACATCCTTGATCACAATGGTTCTGCACAAAACTGGTGCAAACGTGGGCCGACTAGCTAGATAGCACCAAGGTTCCAAGAATCCTTAATGGGACCAGTTCAAGAACTAGAGCTAATTTGGTGGAAAGGGGGTATGTAAATCGACACCATGTTCCTTTTCCTACACCTAACCTGCGTAACTTTACGTTAACATTATTCATGGGATGCTAATTTATAGGATATCACACAAACTGTTGCGTGTGCATGTTCGCAGGATATCATACGAACTGCTGTATGAGGATACGTTGCACGCAGTCATCTATGACTGGTTGTCTCTGACAATATTCCCAATTCAATTGGCTGGCAACCATTTTAGAAATTGTTTAAGGACCTATAGCATGGCAACAGCTCTACCCAGTCAAACAGACAGGGGTTGCACAACGGCCTACAAATCTGAGGCTTTGTAAAAAAAAAAAAAAAGAAGAAGAAGAAAGAAATCTGCACTACCCATCATATTACATCACATTTAATCAGGCTGATTACATACATGTCCCTCTCCCCCTGCTCTCTCCCTCTACCTCAACCTCCTACTTACATCATCTAAATTGGTTCTCTTTAGCACATTAAAATGCAATATCGACATTGCCAAAATAGTGTGGGTTTGACAAATGAGCTAGCCCTCAGAGTGCAAGTGCAGTACCCCCTCACTGGTGAGAATCAATGCTACAGAGGTCCCTCTGTGTTGTACCAGTATGTGTGTGTGAGGGAGAGAGCTGTGTGTGTTTGTGTGTGCGTGTGTGTGTGTGCCAAGCTACACTGTATGCAAGTTGAATCTTTAAAAATGATTGTTTTAAGACATTCACTTTACCCTATCCATGATGTTGGTGGGTGGAGGTTGGAAATGTAATAACGATGATGTACAATCTTTTTGTGTGTATAAACGTGCACTGTGAAAAGGTAGAGAGAGCACCGCACTGTCAGAGTCCTCTGTCTTATTGCACTGAGTGTTCTCTTGTTTTGCGTAATAAAAAAAGAAAAGGAAAAAACATGTTTGAGGAAAAAAGTACTGTATTCTGATTGTCACTTGGGTTCTGTTGAGAGAAATAAATATGAACTTGAAACCCGCTATGGAAAACTGTGTCCTGTTGAAATTATTTTCTCCCATCTTGAGATTTTTGCATGTAGATTGTTTTCCAACTGTGGAAGCTACTGAGCTCTGAATGACTGGTAGTGTTAAAACCTTTTTTTAACATTTTAATTGAAGTGCAGAATATTTCTCCAACAGCTGAAAAGATGGATTATTAAATATAAAATGATCAGGTACAGCAGTAAGATGATCAATTCTCAAACATTTTCATCACTAGAAACAGCACCTTATTGAAAATAGTGATATAAAAGGGATACAGTAATGGCAACAGAAAAAAACTGTTTACCACTCAGGGTTATAGATTCTATTTGATGATATTTAGCGACAAAAAATATATGACTGAGATTTCTAGATTTTTAAAAAATATACTTAAAAAAAATATTTATTGTAAAAACTAATTGACAAATGGTTGTGTATCATGTGTATAGGCCTTTATAGCAATACAGACATACATTATTAAAAGTGCTGTGCTAACTCTTGCAAGATAGTTAACTAGTGAGTCTCATTCCCAGGTCGTCAAATACTGACAACCTTTGGTTAGTAGTCAGATCGAACCACCAACCCAAAGCAGAAGTATTTAACGAGCTGGGAATGAGACTCAACAATCAGTTATCTTCCTTACGAATTACACACTGAACCTTTAAACATGCATGCATGCACATTCAAGCTGCAAACTAGCTGCATATGCCAACTGACCAGACCAGCACCTATGGGTACTTTGAAAAACATCAAGGCCACATCCCTTTTTGGGGGACAGACAATGGGAGATTCTAGTGATAAATGTCATTACAGACATTTGGATTATAATTTGACAAGTGCCAAGTTTGTATGCATTTATTTCTTGTTAAAAAAAGGTTTGTTTCATAGATATGGCTAGTGATTGTTGTGCGACCTTGTCTGAGCCTGAGCATACTCGATACCTTAATAAGTTAAGGTTGATCGCTGTCATGTCCTGTCAGGCCTCCCCCATCCAAATGGATCAATGACCCAACATCTGGACAGCTAAACATGTTTGATTAAATCACAAGGTATCCTCAGGTTAACTGTTGTCTGTTAATAACCACCTGTTTGAGATTTGGTTAGAGACGACAGCCTGCTCCGGCTATACTGGAAGACTTCACTGCAGCAGCCTTCCACTCAAGCCAGCTATCCATCAGTAGTAACTGTCACCAGCGTCAGTTAGCCTTTTATCATACTGACAGTGAATATTCATGTATACTAGGTGCCTGAAATCTCAGTGTGCACAACAGCTTTTCAGCATTTTCCAGTTTCTCTCCTTATGTGACAGCACGTTTCTTTCCCCCAGAAGGGGGTGCAGCCTTGGTGATGATACAATGCTGGACTGGTTTGTGTATGCTGAGATACTAGTGACGTTACAAAGGTCACGCAGCGCAACACTAGACGAGTAGTATGTTTTTCGAGTAACATTAAACATGTTGTGGGATTTTTCTAAACATATTCTAAACCATAGCCAATTAATGTATATTCAAAACATTCTGTTAATTCTGTGCCTGGAAAAACAGTTTTCTAATTTCATGAACCTTTCCAGGAATTTCATGACCATGGGAACCCTACTTTATTGTTCTGTGAGGCAGACATGACACTGACTGGCCTTGCGTCGCTGATGGTCGGCTGCCTTGACGGTGCCAGGGCTCGGGGAGATAAACTGCTCTGTCTCTCTCACAGCAGTCAGCCAAAAACTGTAGAGGTTGGCAAAGTAGTGACAGGAACCGCGCGCACCCTGGCATTCTATGAAGGGGTGAGTTCGGAAATCCTTCAGGCAGCTACCAGTAGAAGTCAGAGACTGGCCACCTCCCTCATCACCTGCCCCTGTGTGCTGAAGAGAAAGGTTGCAGCAGGTGGTACACATTAGGTAAGCTGAAAGCATTGTTGTCTCATAGACACACTTAAGCTTTTTATCACACTCACCAGGAGGAAAGAGTAACCCGTCCACAGACTCCTCCAGCCAGGTGGGCATGCAAGGATTGCATGATCTTGGCTGTGAAAAGCCACTGCAGGTGAAACTGTCTCACACACCACACAGCGGCTGATGTGGGTCCTAATCTCCTTGCCAAAAAGTGGCATCATGGGTATGGGAGCGGTGGTGGAGAGCCAATAGGATTTGTCGTTGCGACTGGAGTAGTGACAGGCAGCTTTGTTGCAGTAGGAGAAAGGCATGGTGGAGAAAACAGGGAGGCAGGAGCCAGCCTGGCCTACGGGGAGAGGACATAACAGAACACAGAGAGTAAAAGAAGAAGAAACCTTATAAACTCATGGAGTGATGCATAAAATAACTTCCAATTAAAGTATCACTTTATCCAGACTCTCACCCAGATCCTGAGTGTGAGCCTTCTCTTGTCCCTCCAAGTAGACCAGACTGTAGCCCACCCAAAGCTGACTGCTGCCTTCGGGGCACTGTGGCACCTGAACTGACTGGCTGTGGATAACCAAAAGGAAGCCTGACCTCGACGCCTCCCTGTAGCCGGGTAAACCTCGATCACCAGGTGGACCTGCGACACCTGAAGAATGGAGGGGTTGAGAAATTAGCAACAGGGTGACATGGAAGGAGCACAAAAGCGAGGATGAGATGAGATTTGGTATTTATCCGTTCGTTTTGGAGAGGAAGAGACCTCTGTGGATAATTTATCTCTATCTGGTAAAAACCTCCTGAACACTGAAGGAATTCTGACGCAGGAGAAGTTCCAGCTGGTTTCAGCAATCCTCACCGCTAGCTGCCACTAAATCCCCTTTAATTTTTTCATACTGTTCCTTCAAGGAGACTTTAACACCACTGGTAGTTATCAGTCTTGTGGAGTTAGTTTGTACATCTATCTCGTATGTCTTTCATTTGCAAAATCCTAATCCCTAATGAAACAGTACAAAGATTGTGCTTGCTACGTGACAGCATCTGATTACTGACCTTGAGGTCCAGTAAATCCTCGCTGACCAACATCTCCTGGGTCTCCAACAGGTCCGTCATGACCAGCAGGACCTGGTTTGCCGGGGCTACCCACATATCCTGTAGGACCCTTCTGGCCTGAAAACATAGAAACAAACAAACAAACACGGACAATTACATACACAGACACATATAGACAACAGAGGATGAAAACACACAGCAGATTTATTCAGACTCAGACCAGAATGTGTACACATACACAGAGAATACTCTATAGTCTCTTACCTTTACGTCCTGGAGCCCCAGGAGGACCCGCATCACCAGGATATCCTATAGGTCCTGGGCCACCAATTGGTCCTAGGAGTCCTGGGGGAGCCTTCCCTGTATGTTCCCTAATGGACTCACCAGGAGCACCTTTGGGACCTGTAAAAAAGCATAATACAATGACTACCAGATATACTGTAGTAACACATACCACAGCATTTCAGTAGTGTTGAATAAATGAGAATCAATTCTACACTCATGAAGGTGAAACAGAAAAATGGAAAGAGTCATACTGTATGTGTGTGTGTGTGTTGGCACAGAACTATGGGCATGTCTCTTAGCTACAGTTCCGCTAACCTGTCTCTCCAGGTGGGCCAGTTAGTCCCTTGTGGCCCCAAGGCCCAGGGACCCCAATCTGACCTTTGGGTCCAGGACGACCTATAGGACCAGCAGGACCTCTCTCACCTGTCAAAAAGCAACAACATTTACATGCAAGCAGATGACATCACTGTTAATACTACGACAGCAGTCTTGCACTGCAATGTACCTTTTGATCCTGTAATTCCCTGGTAGCCCTGAGACCCTGAAGGCCCTGGGAGGCCCTTATCTCCCCTACGGCCTGGTAACCCAGGAAGTCCATGTGGGCCTGGGTCTCCTTTGGAAAAAACGCTGCTGCCTGGTAGGCCCCGCTCCCCAGAAGGACCTAAAACCCAACACAAACTCCCAGTTGTTGACGGATAGATAAGAAGGCACACATACCCACAACTAAAAAAAAACATCTACACAATGTTCATTCCTAAATGTGGTCACACCAAGATGGAGACGAACATAGACAAATGGATGAACACAAATACAGACACACACCTGGGGGTCCTGGAGGTCCTTCATATCCTATATCTCCCTGGGGTCCTGGCAAAGGTTTGTAGCATTTTCTGCCTGGGTCACCAGGTTCACCTGGAATACCTGGAAGACCTGAGGTAAGAAATACAGAAAAGATAAATACCT
>JAPZEB010000004.1:15097249-15117555 GCA_029783705.1 Chaetodon striatus
CGTCTGCAATAATGTGTCCACTAGAGGGCGCACCACACACATGCCTCAAATCACTGCACCATTTACTATGTGGGCTCCAATACTGTATCATAAATGTATGAGCTTGGCACTTACACAGCTGGTAATACTGCATGACATATTTAAAATTGAAAAAGTATCGGACATTACTAGCAAGGACATATTCTAAATTCCTTAAGGGAAAAATAAGTGAAAGTTGAGCTCTACAACTGGGGAAGTTGTTGGAGTCCCCTCAGAGGGTTACTCACCTCTACAGGATTATTACTGTCGACCTGTATGTGCCTTGTTATGATTTGCAAATGATATTTACAACAACAGTGGTTTACTCACCAGTGAGCCATCATTACCAGGAAAACCAGGAACACCAGTCTTGCCCTGAAATGTAAAAAAAAAAAACATGTGTATCATTCATTCATTACAGTTCTACACCCCTTCTTCTCTATCTCTGGCAATACATTATTACATATAAATATTTAAAAAATGTTTAATAATGTAGACTTGCTCTGATCATAAGCTGTGCTCGCATGCAATATCTGCCTCTGTTTCTACCTTGAACATAACACACACACACAACGTGGACATGCACACTAACACGGTCTCCTTTGGGCCCCTCTGGGCCAGGTGAGCCCTCTGCTCCCCTCCTGCCTTTCTCTCCAGGTGACCCTTCACGTCCCCATGGTCCCATTTGTCCCCGGGGGCCTTGCTGGCCTGCCTTCCCTGGAGTTCCCTGCAAAAAGAAAAGTTATAAGACTTTTAACTTCTGTTGCTGTAAGTGACACTTATAGGATTTTTTTCCCCCTTTAGGACCAATAAGTTATTTATGGCTTTTAGTCACCTCTATCAGCAACCAAGGAATTAGCTGTTGCTTTGTCATTTACATTTTTTGACTCAAATGCGTGGTACAGTGTTTTTTAAATCATGAAATAAATCATTTCCAGTTCATAATTTTTATTTCATTTCTTCTGCTAGCCTTACAAGGCATTTGTAGTTGAGACAGAGAATGTACAGGTAATTTTGGAGAAAAACAAAATTAATATAAATATTTCACACAGCTTAATGTGTGTCTGATGATTTAAATTAAATACCCTTAAAAATATTAACCTTACATTTTAAAGAGTAATAAAGAATAACTTGCCAATATGTAACAACATCAGAAGAATTAGTTCATACCCTTGCACCTTTGGCAGGAAGGCACTGACATATAGAGCAGTCTCTGCCTTGACATGGGCCATCAATTCTTCCCTGAAACCACAAACAGTGACAAATCAGAGGACTTCAATGCAGAGGAACTGATCATGATTGCATTAAAAAGAAAGATGGAGACTGGCCGAGGCAGTGTGTGAATCTAAGCAGAGCAGACGACAGTAAGAGGTGAGAGGACATCATCGGGCCCATCAGATAAGGTTGTGGTTTGATCTGACATCTGACATTCCTGCATATTTTATAGCTCTGAGATTTAGCCTTGAGAATAAACACATTTCCCTGTGGAGACTGGACAGTCTTGATTAGGAAGCTTTAAACAAATCAATGTTCTCACATACACTTGGGTAAATAATGAGCGCTTTGACCTTGATGAGAAAGAAAGCTCACAGAGTTTCACCACTCTCATAATGACAACTTCTCAAAAAAACTATTCCACACCTCCAGATGCTGAGCATTCCCACCGAGGTGTGTGTGAGTTTTTGTGCGGGTGTGTATGGGGAATTTTACTGCGCCTATGTCCCAAACATTTGGTGATGTTTTCTCAAGCTAACTAAATATTTGGATGAATTAATGCTGGTGAAATTGAGGTCTATCGCACATCTGCTGTCCCACTTTCACTTCTGGCCCAAACATTCAAGGGTATCTCCTGCATCAGTCACTATGACATATAACAGTTGGCTGTGCCTTGGACAGGCCATTAGCATTAGACAAACTGTAAAAACATAAAGAGAAGTAAAACCACTGGCAGGTCTCCATTGCTACACCAACGTTCTGAAATTACGTTCAGTCCAGCTTGTGCAGAATTTGAAACTTGAGGACTTAATTAAATTAGACAGCTATTGCAGACAGCAGAGTTGCTGAACACTCTGTAGTTTGAGGAGGATTTTAGATAACAGTATTTAGCAAAACACCTCTTACTGAAATTGTAGTATCTGAAGTGACTTTACTACCTGTCGAACCTGTTGTTACTGATGTTGCTCAGAAATGATTCTCCTCTGAAACAGGAGAAAATAATAACTGTGCTAGAAGTGTTTTACTCAAAAAAGAAATAGTCATTGTTCCAAATGTTGTTTCCTATTGGAATAACCTCACTTCAGACCTGGACTGGAAGAAAATATGGTGCCTACCTTCAAAATATCTTGTTATAAATAAAGTTAAGGAAGTGACTTTTAAGATGAGTCATCATTTTTATCCCACCAAATTATTTCTATCAAGATTTAAGGACATTGTTGTGGACTTCTCATTTTGTCAACTGATTGTAGAAGATTTATGCCATCTATTTTGGTGTCCCCACTTGTCTTTTTGGCAAGATGTCTGCTCTTTTATTCCCCAGTATATTGATTTTGAACTTTCCCTTTCTTATGAAAATCTATTGTTTGGCTTTTTTACTTAACCTTTTACCAAAACAAATCAACACTGTATCATCAATTTAATGAAATTACTTGCAAAATATCATATTCACAAATGTACATTTTCCAAACTTAAACTTTTCCTTTTAATTTTTGAAGTCAAACAACACATTAAATCAATTATATATTCTAAAAATAGGAAAGCTACTAAATCATTGAATCTGTGTTCATTATTTCACTTCTTATGAGCTGTTTATGTATGTATTGTGTTCATGCTGCTTATTAATAAAATATTACAAAAAAATACCACAATTTATCCTGTGTTTTTATTCTAATTTCACAAGTTTGTAAACTACGTAGCTAATGATATTAGCTTATTAGTTATATGAATGTTCAGCTTATGTCTATCCTTCTGTGGCACAGAGGTAGGACTTGTTTTGTTATTTACAGTGGCATTTTAGGTGAACAAAAATGTGGGGGAAACAACTAATTTTGGACTCATAAAACCTGAAAATGATATAATTGTACATTTTGACATAACATTATCAGCTTTATATTTTCAACCTGGTGTCCCCAATTTGCTGCTCACTTAGCTAACTTTAGCTTTAGCTGTTACTGTATGTTTGCTCAGCAAAAATAGCACAATTTACCGCTGCGATCATGTTCGTAATTCCTTCAGAAAGATGTTGAGACCCTGAAAGCCTGAGTGTGGCCAGGTAACATCACATTACCAAATAAATTACTGACACACAGAGCAAAACAATGTCTTCTCTGACAAGCTAGCAGTTAGCCATCGCTTACTCAGGAACCAAGGGGTGCATATTGGTAGACACTGAATATAATATTCATAGCTATGTTTTCATTAGTTTCTAACCACCTGAAACCAAGAACGGTTGTGTTTACGTTACCTTAGAGTGGACTGGTTATATATTCACATACAGCGAATTCTCCTCGTAGTCCACCATTTTGTTTCTACAGTAGCCCAAAACGGACAAAATAGGTACTGCCTGTAAATAGGGCCAACAGGTAAGCAGCCACTCTTAGCATCAAGTGTATGCTATCCTCCCTCATTGCTTAAGGCTTTGAGCATGCGTACTACTGTTTTCCCACACATATTATTGTAGAATAATGATAAATATCAGCAACATTAATCCAGAATTATTTTAGTTTTGAAGTAGGCCCACTCATTGCCATAAAACCCCCTTTTGTTTCTGTTGCCAGAAGGGCAAATGACTGAGCGTAGGCTATACATGTAATATTTTGTTAACACATTTGTAGTGTAAACAGAGATAAATTCCTCCTGTTCAAATTTCAGCTTGCCAGCTCATGTTTGTATCCAGATGTTATTTTTTTGTATCCAGCAAACAGTCTTTTGCACTTTTTTTTTTTTTTTTACATGATGCATACCATACATGGCATCCTTTCAGCTGGGAATTTTATATGCATACATTTGTCTGTGTATAATAAAATCACCAAGCATACCTGTACACTGTGCAGGAAACTGAAGATACTTTGGGGCCTCTATTATAAACACATAGGGAGCAGCACACACACTCTCAACGTGCATCAAGTACACCATGGATTTCCTTTTCCTTTTTCTGGGAAACACTTAACCATTTGCTACTGACCTATCGATTATCTGCTTGTGGCATTCAGGTTGGATTTGACAGAATATAAAAGCACAGATGTGTACAAAACAGGAGCACACTGACAGAAGAAAACAGTAGAAAACTATTTACATCCAGTGACATAAAATGCACTGAGAGCATCAGTATCAGGACTTTCTTGGCCAAGCATTGATGGTTTGTTGTTTGTTACAGGCCCAAACTACATTCCTGGCTACTGTAGCAGCAGCAATGTTTAATATAGTCAAGTTGTAATTAAACTTCAGGTGACAGATTTCAGTGCATGTAGTTCCCTGCAACATCCTCACAAAGTAGTCTCACTAAAAGCTGATGATTCAAAAAAATACAATGTTTATGTAAGAGCTATTTTACAGCTTTGCAAGTGCATGTGTTTCACCCAGTGTACTTTAAAAGCATCTTTAATCTATTGAGGCGCATATCCACTGAATAATTTAAACACAGTCTTGAAATTGGTTCCAGCAAAAGGCCTGATCTGTGTGCTCCTCATCATACCTAGTCTTGATCAGCATGTATGTTACTGCAGTTTATTTACAACAAAATCTAGATAAAAGAACACATTCATTGCTCTTGATTATAGTCAGTTGGTGCTATGTCTTACAATGTATCAGATGTTTGAGTCTGGGAGAAAGGCAATGGCTATTCTCAGCGATATGGTCATATAGTATGGTGTGCTTATGAATATGATTTTATTTATAGTATATTTTGACCTTACTCTTCATTCAAAGTATTAATTACAAGTTTTTAAATTTAAGTTTGTCATCGTATTAGCAGCTGTGGCTCAGGAGGTAAAGCAGGTCATCCACTAATAGTATCCTTGGGCAAGAAACTGAGCCCCAAATTTCACTCTGATGGCTGTGCCAAAGGGTGGCACCTTGTACAGTCACCTCAATCACCATGTTACTTGTAGTGTAAAAGTGCTTTAAGTGGTCAAAAGTCCAGAAAGGCGCTAAACAAGTGCAAGGCCATAGCAGTGATATGTTGTAATCTAAATGTGTATGTGATGAAGACTTAAAAAGGATATTCTTACTGCATTGAGCTGCTGCACAAAGACTGCCAGGATAAAGATCCACCTGTGAATGTAACAGAGATAATAGATTACCTGCAGTTTCATTTAGATATGCATAGATATGCAACATTTGTGCATTATGTATCAGATGTATCGAAACTTTACGTTTCTTTACATTTCAACGATGCTCTTGTTATGTGTGGTTAGGTTTAGGCACAAAAAACACTTGGGTATGGTTAAGAAAACATAACATTTTGGCTTGGAATACCTGGTTTTGGTGCCTCAATCAGCGCCTGAAATGGTGCCCATGTCTCACTAAAACACACACTGTTTTGGTGGCACTATGACTACTAGAAATAGCACATATGCCTTGTTAAAAAATATTTTTGATACCTCAGCTACTCTTAGAAATAGTGCAGATGTCTCACTAAAAAACACATCGTTTTGGGGGCACTATTGCCACTTGAAATGGCACTGATGTCTCGCTAAAAAACACCAGACAGAATTTGTGCTAGCGTCTTGCTAAAAAACATCCAATTTTGGTGCCACAATGGCTGACACAAATGGTGCTGATATCTTGCTAAAGCACCCTGTTTTGGTGGCACAGTCATCACTGGAAATGCTGTGATGTGTTGCCAAAAAACAACCGGTTTTCTTGTTTGTAGGTCTCAAACAGTGGTCTACAGCTTGGCAGCCATCTCACTGAGGTCTCACGCCATCCACCATCTCCTCTATTTCCCACTGATCACGTCAGCTCATGAACATGTTATCACAACTACGTCCCTTTAGAAACATTGATGATACATGTAAAACATACAAATGCAACATATCTGTTCACATAAACATACAATGCCAGCATTTTTGTTGCTATCTTGTAATTTGCAGAAGAAGTAAAACTCTATCCAGAGAGAAGGAAAGCAAAAAGAATGTTGTCTATCCAAACTCATCACACTGCAGGTGACACCATCTCAGTGTGGTGGAGGTCAGTTTTTAAACAGTCTACGAACTGGAATGCAAGTATGCACATGTGTTGAATGTCTGAGTAAACAAGCAAGCTGTGTGTTTGTATTCAGGTAAATAGGTTTACATAGGAGGGTAAGTGAATTACTTTAGGTTTAAAGAGACCTACCTCCTTACGTTTACTACGTCAGGGCTCAGTGACATTTATGTTGTCAAAAAAAAGTTCTGCAGGTGAAGGTATTTTTTAAGAGAAAACTGATAAGATATTATAGTAGTTGTTATATTGGCATAGAGCTTATCTTCTGATAAAATATTCCCAAATTAATAAAAATAAATTTAAACAAAATCAAATTTTAAACGAGAAAAAGATGTGTGTGGGGAAAAGCATTACTGTTTATTCACAAAAAGCTGCCATTAGAAATCATCATTATTATTATTGTTGCAATGGGACTAACCTGAGGGGGCACAGACACACAACAGTAACTGGGGATCTCATCTTGCGTCTCATCAATCTCCTCAACAGGTGAGTGTCGGCCTCACTGCTGCCCCCTGTGGCATATAAAAGCATGAAACACCAAAGACACCTGTGACCCATGGGCCAGTTGATATTATGTGACTGTAAAGAACAACTTCATTTGACATGAAATGTTGTGCATGCAATTAAGATTTAAAAAAAAATCTAAACATGCTACTGATGGAGACATTGTTGGTGCTGTCCTACCACCCAGGTAATCTCCTCAGGCATAAAAGTTTACACCACATGTAGTCTATAGGTAGCAGTCCATCATGCACATAGAACAACTTTCAAAACTCACCCAAACTCAGACGTTCAAATTAATCTTCATGAACGCTTCAGTGCATCCTAAGCAGGATAATCTCCAACAAGATTCAAACTAATCTCCTGCCGCCGTATCAGTGAACACCAAACAGAGTGGCTGCCACTGTTTGTAAGTATCGGGGATGAGACCAAGAGAAGGATGATGATTGGGGTTGACCGCATCACTAAGCTCAGGCCGCCTCCCTCTTCAGGATCAAGTTAAACAACTTTCCTGGGCTGTCTTGTCTATCAAGGCACTATTGCCCAGACAGAGAACTTTAATTTAACTGAAGCCATGACCCAACATCACCCAGTGGATTGGTGTAATGTGAGTGGTAGTTGCTAAGGAGGACGCTCAAAAAGACATTCACCACCTCTTGGGTGTGTGTGTGGTAAATGCTAAGGTTTTGATGTAACTGGAGCAAGAAAATAGCCATGGGAAGGCCAGTGTTTGAAGTTCCTCTGATCCTGTTGGCTGTGATGTTGATGGGCACTGGGGCCAACAATGTAAGATGTTTAATTTTTCCTTACTTATTATAACACTGTAGAAAGAGCTGATTTAATTTAGCCAGCAGCACAGTCTGGACAGGTAATGAAATGCAAACGCTATTGGCTGTTTTTTGTTTGTGCTTTCATTCCATACTGTAGACACATGGGACACAGTCTTATTTGTAATCCTGCCAGGATCATACTGTTGCCTGTTATTTATTTCATATTGCACTGCAGACATTAGGGGTAGCTGCTTGTTAATTTTTTTAATAATTCTTAATGCTGTTTTGTATAACTTCACCTTTCTCTTGCTGAGAGCCTCCAAGGCAACATAAAAGTCCACTAAATCTCTGTTTATGGGAGAAAAGCATCACTCTGCAACAGCGTGCTCCTTGCATGTCTCCTGTTGTGTTCAGTGTTAGCACCATTCATTCTTCACAGCTTTAACTCTGATATACAAGGCTGGGGTCTGTTTGTAACTGCAATGTCCATGCTTAACTTTAAACATGGTGTATCCTGAAGAGATGCAGGTTTTCTTGCAGTCTGTTTGCACATTTACTTCATTGTGTACAGTATTCACTTCACTGGGCTATGTTGGTGGGCTCTTTTATGGAAGGCTGTGGAGAAGGGACAGGATATGGTAGGTGGAAAATAAGCAAAAGAAGCACCCAGCACTAGACGGAGAGGTAAGCAGAGACATTTGTATAGTTTTTCCGCTAAAAAACACTCTGTACATCAAAGGACTGAAAAAGAAAGTAAAAATAGACTGAGGAAGCGTGGGTTATAAGAAGCAAAGCTTGTGAATGATGAGGAAATCTACATTTTTATGCTGTTATAGCCATGGCAAAACACATCTCCAACCTTATAACGTCACCTTTAATTATCCATTCATGTGCACAAGGAAATTGAATTCATTTCAGTAAAAAGGCTGCTCTTAAATGAGCCAATTTAAGGTGTAAGAGAAAAGGTATAAGATCCAGTATTCCTTTTTGTCTGGGAGCAGTGTACTCTGGTTTATGGCTCAATCTCCACAAGGCTAAGGTGAATTGGAAATTTAATGCATCTGAATTACTTCATATTAACCAATAATGGTTCATTACATCAGTGGCTTATTATAACCTATAGCTGACCTGTTATTTAGCCTGCAGTCAGACAATCCACAGCACATTTTACTGTATTTTATTATTGTAGCTCCACCTTTTAGTCTTTCAATGGAGCTTTTCCTTTTGCTGATAAGCAGTAGTGTTTACAGCTTTTAAATTAAAGGCCACTGTGTTGGACAGAGACACAGGAGGTGTTAGCTCTTAACAGTGGAGAGTTATGGATGTTGTTTTGGCAAATTGCATCCACAAATCCTACCAAAGTAATCCCCCTTCACTGGGCAAATAACAAATTCTTCATCAACTTAATGCTTGTAGAAGGTGTAATTTATGTGTAATGATTTGGATCACTCAAATCAGCAGACTGCCATCAGCAACTGTGTAGGGTGGAGCCTTCTGGGGGCATAGAGTCATTAGGGGGGCGTACACGTGACAGTAGGGGGTGTTAAATGGTGAAGGGAACTAAAGCTGAAGGAACCAACAAGAAGGAAAACAAGAGTGCTTTCACTCTAGCGAGGCTTTTACAATTCAGGTTAATTCGCTCATGTAGTTCACCTTCAAATGTCTGGCACCAGTTTCCACATTGTGTTTTCTGGTGTATAGAAATGAAATTGGTTCACAGTGGTATGGGGTAACCCTTTGTCCTTGGATCCTCACAGCAGATAAGGGAAAAATCCTCAAAAAATACTATTTAATTGTAAAAAGTCTGGGTAACCTCTAGGACAGTGACTGAGGAAGTATCCCTCTTCCAGAACGGACAGACATGCAATTGATGTCATGTTTACAGAACAGATTAACATAATAAAATTACAGTAAAGACCAGGGATGTCAAACATACGGCCCATGGGCCAGAGCTGGCCTGCAAAAGGCTCCAGTGCGGCCCACCAGCTGACTAGACTAAGACTAACCTCTAATCTGGGAGTGCAGAGACAAAGGATGGCAGGCATGGCTGTTCCCTGTGGAAATAGGATGCAGAGGCTTTCCTGCTAAATCAGCATGGCGGCTGCTGTCGGTTCTGGGCCTGGACGAGAAGAGAAATTCAGCTTCACCCTGACCAGAATACAGTTCTCTGTTATAGCAGTGAACACTTACTGTGACCACATTGACATTGACCATTGTGCAAAATATTGCCAATCAGCAGTTCAAAATAATCTGTATCAGGAAATGTGTTGACAAATGCACATGTAATGACAGTGAGAAGTAGACTGACTGTGGAAAAACTGAGACATGCTGTTGAATGTACTTATTTTTCTTGAGACATCTCAGGCTGTTCATCTGTTTTGTAAAAGGATGAACATCTACAGAATGTACCTGTAATACTTTACAGTAAAAAAAGGGGAAAATATAGGAGCTGATGATACTTATAGGTTATTGTGCGATGGTTGTATTGGTGCAGTTCTTCCATCTGACATGAAATTAGGCTGTTATGTGGTCCACGAACTAAAATGAGACTGACACCCCTGGTATAGACAATCCATATGCCCAAATGATACAGACATTGTTTTCCATTTACACAATACATATTGAACAATGCTGCAATTTCTTTTCAGTGTGTGTGCAATGGGAAATCAAGGTGCCACTGTGAGGGTGTGAAAGGAAGCAGGGTGAGTGGATCATCTATTGTCTGTGTAAAACAGTGTTGTGGGTTTGTCATAAATGAATTCTGCCGCATGCAGTTTTGAAACAACCTTATGTCATATAACTTTCTACTAATGAGTTCCATTTTTCAAATCATAATTAATGTGTGTTTCCATTCTATTGTAAGTACATTACTCAACAGGTCATGTGCATGTACTGCAGTATCAATGAGCCATTGTACATTCTCAATATACTCTACAAATTATTTTACCCCTGTCGAGAGAGACCAGCTGTTTCTTTATAAATTCTTTTTAAAATTACAGTGAGCTCCAAGCAGAGAGAGCAGAACACATGAAACCTTGTTAGTCTAATACAGTTCAGCCTCATAAATTTGTTCAAACTTCAATTTTAATGACATCTCTGTTGTTGTTTATTGTTGTTTATCGGAGCAATAATGTTCATTTATGTCTTTCTCCCACTTTCTTTCTCTCTCTCACACACACACATAAACTTATACTTACAGGGAGAAAAAGGTTTTCAAGGAGTTCCAGGTCCCTCAGGGCCAGGGGGCCGTCCAGGACCAGATGGTCATCCTGGATCTGTAGGACCAAAGGTAGAATTTCAGCCTGACTCTCATGGCTGCTTCACTCTTATATTCTATATATCTCCAATTCCCATGCTGTTGTCAGAGGGCAACATTGACTCAAACTGTGTACAGAGCATGATGAATTACAGTTTCTCTGTATGTATCCAGACATCATTTTTAGTTGTGCTTACACTGCATCTTACCAGATCCCTAAGATTAATTATGGGGGTCTGTCTTTGACAGGGCAACACTGGGCCCGATGGACCTGTGGGGCCAATCGGCAATCCGGTAAGATAACTGTGTTATCCAAGCTTGTGTCTGTTGAGTCTTTATTTGATGTCTCAGTGAGTGAAAATTGATTTGAGCAGATTGAAAAGACTTGTGTATCGTAATGTACACTCATCAGCCGCTTTATTAGGTACACCTTGCTAGTACTGGGTTGGACCCCTTTTGCCTTCAGAACTGCATTAATTCTTGGTGACTTAGATTCAACAAGGTGCTGGAAACATTCCTCAGAGATTTTGGTCCATATTGACATGATAGCATCACGCAGTTGCTGTGGATTTTTCGACTGCACATCCATGATGTGAATCTCCTGTTCCACCACATCCCAAAGGTGCTCTGTTGGATTGAGATCTGGTGACTGTGGAGGCCATTGGATTACAGTGAATTCACTGTCATGTTCAAAATACCTTTTTAAAAGGTAAACTGGTTTTGTTACTGTCTTTACAGGGACCTGAAGGCAAAGAAGGATTTGCTGGGTCTCATGGTTTACCGGTGAGGTATCTTACTCTCTTATATATCCATGTCACTCTGTTTATCATCTGATTTATGTGTTGTGTAAGTGCATGTTCCTGCGCGTGTTTCCTGTTACTTTTTTAACTTCTACTGATATTCTTTTACAGGGTATCCCAGGTTTACAAGGGCCTCCAGGACCGCCAGGGGCTCCAGGCTGCAATGGAACAGATGTAAGAAAATATTACATATTACCAGCGGTATGGTGGCATTGCTTCCATGTAATACTTCTAGCTCATTTGTCAGATGCTTGCATAATGGAGCTTTAAGTAGAGAACTTTTTCAATCAAAACTTTTAAACTTGATTTTGCACACTTTAAATACATTACATACTTTTAGGGAGAAGATGGACTTCCTGGTGCTCCTGGGGCCCATGGGATTGATGGACATTCAGTAAGTTATTTCTGTTATGTTAAATTATGTTGTAATCAAATACAGTGTTCTGATTTCTTATAATCATCATTCTTTTGTTGTTTAGTGCTGTCCTTAAAATGAACCGTCAAGGACAATGTTTACTGTTTGAAATTTTGCTGCAGCTCTGTCTTTACTTCACAGGGTCCACCTGGTGTGCCCGGACCTAAGGTAATAAACTGTGTGCTGTGCCACCCACGGTCAGTTGTTTAGTACTTTTTAAATTTAGGAAGGGTGAAACTGCAGAATTGCTCAGCAATTACTGCCTTTCAGGAAGTTTATTAGCAGGATCCTGATGCACCAAGAAAAACATGACGCTGCACTAGCAGGTGGCCTCTCTGCCTCCCCGAGCTCCCAGAGCTCATTTTCTACCTAGTCCGTGTGAGACCAGTAACTTGTTTAAAGATTTTTCTTTGTTTTGTTCCTTCTATCAAGTCTATCCTCCCACTTTTATTGCCGGCAAGAAATGTGTTCATTCTCAAATCTAATTTTCAGAACAAAAACTGCTCATGTTTATTTGTATTGACAACAATACTAGCATTGAGCGTTACTAGATTAAACATTATAGACCCACTACATCATAAAGTAAGATTTCTTGTGAGCATTGTTTTGATTTTCTGTTGCAGACTTTGTATTTAGGTGTGGATCTGCAGACTCTTTAGTCATCTTTGTGTATATGTGGACTGACAATTTTGCATGTGCCTGCTCAGCCAGTCTGCTCCTGGACAGTACATGTGATGGTGCCAAAAGCATGTTTGGCTAAAGGTGTCAAAACACTGCAGTCCTCCAGTTTTCAGCTTTGAATATGACCCCCATTGGGGTGATATGCCCAGCTGGGACAGACTGACAGTAGTAACTGCTACAGAGCCATATGACAACATGCTAACAATGGCCCCACAACTTCCTAATCTATTATTTTTAGCGTTAGAGTTCTTCCAGTAGTTGTGACACAGATGTGGCCTAACATGAACAGCCTGCTTTGACTGGGCTACCACCACTGTTCTTTGGAAAACCTACCTATCCCAGCTGACACTGGACACCCTGGACAGGTTGCCAGACTATCACAGGGCTGACAGACAACCATTCACACCTATGGGCAATTTAGAGTCACCGATTAACCACAGTCTTTTGGGAGGAAGCCGGAGTACCTGCAGAAAACCCACACTGACATTGGGAGAACATGCAAGCTCCGCACAGAGGGGCTCCCCCACCCTGGGTTCGAACTAGAAACCACTGCCCCACCGTGCGGCCCACACACATAATATGCCAGGACATGTTCTCCCAGTAAATCAGTTAGTCTTGGTGAATTATCTTCCACATTTGTGGCTTCCAGGCAGAAGAAGTTCTTAAATTTTGCTTGCTATGGATTAGCATACAAGTACAGCAGATTCCTATTTGGCTGCTCCCTAATCCCCACACCTTCTCTCTGTTTAAACACATCTTTCAAACTGCTGCAGCCATTTTCCACTTTGATCACTTGACTAGGTGTCAAACACAATCAGGGTTCACTATGCACTGGAACAAAAGCACTGTAATTTGACCTATGGCATCACAAACAGCACTGGGCCGTTACCATTGGAGTACAGATCCTGGCAGAATAAATACCTCTGAAAAGAAAGTGTTCACCTCCATGAGAGTGTGCATGATGAGGCCAGCAGCTGCAGTATGGACTCCAAATGAGAGTCAGGGTTCAGATGAGCACTGGCAATGTGCTCGGGTCTCTCGTCAGGCTCCTTTTTAGCACTTAGGAGTGGGAGAGATTACTGTGTGAGAGCCCTCTTGTCACCATTTACACCTCTAACGCTGTGTTGTCAGGTCTGTGTCATGGCGGTGGATGCTTACTTAACCAGCTTGGCCCCTTAAGCCTGTTGAAACCCTTTAGAGGGCAAAGCCTGTGTGAAATAGGCTGTCATTTGTAACCCTTTTCCTGTAAGCACTAGTTGCTGAATTGGTGAATGAGAAGTAGGGTTGATGAGGTCGTTTCATAGAGGAAACCCCTCATTCTAATTCCGAGCACTCGCATGCATGACAGGTGCACAGATACATAAAGATGAGTGATGAAGGCTGCAGAGCCCAACTGTGAACTAGAGTTACAATATGCAACTGTGAAGTATTAATACATCTTCCACATAGTATTACTACACACCTGTAATTATCAGGTATGGTAACACTATATGTAATAGTTTGAACAACAAAATGTTAAATAAACTTGCTTCCTGCATTTCACAGGGTGAATCTCGGGGATCAGTAAGTGCAAGACCAGGGCCACCTGGGCCTCCAGGGTTGGATGGAGAGCAGGTGACCATTAGATTGCATTAATAATAATGATAGAGTTCTGTTTGTACAATATTTCCCATTATAGTTAAATGCATTTTCCATTTTATTGATTTAATAATTAATGTTTTATGTATTTATATCAAGAGGAAACCTCCTTTGTATTTCAGGGGGATCCAGGTCTCCCTGGAGAGCATGGACGACCAGGGGACCCTGGACCCTGGGGCTCTTTTGTGAGTGAAGTTTTTCCCGTTGTCTTGCACACAGTATAGCACTCTGGAAAAAGTTATTACGTGATGTTTGATATGAGTGTCTGCATTCTTTATGAACAGGGGTTTAGTGGCCGTCCTGGGGCTCCAGGATCTAAGGTAATGCTAATAAATATGGATGAACACTTTGGGTATGTGTGTATGAGTTTGACAGCTTTTACCGCTCATAGTGAGAGTGAAAGTATATACTAGGCGTCTAAGTGGCACAGAGAAAAACCACAGCTGCAGGCTTTTTGTTTTGGCCTGGTTATCCAATTATCACACTTAGCAGTGCCCTCCCTACCTGGGAACGTGGAAACATTTCCCAGCTGTTGCTTTAGTGAACACAACTGTTTGACTGCAATGCTTGTTCTTTCACATGGCAGTATTTTGGAATGTTGTATGAACATCTACATGTGATATGGTTTCTTGCAAAACTCCTCTCAGACAGTGAAATGTTAAATGGATGTTAAATGTGGGAACCTGATTACAGCCAAACAAGGACTTTGTTTAGAAAGACTGGGAAACTAGATTATTTATGTAAACAAGTTTCAACTGCTTTCCCATCCCTCAGGGCCAAGAGGGTATAGGTGGTATCCCAGGACCTCGAGGACCAAAGGTAATTCTTTTTTTATACAGGTATTGATGGATGTTGCATTGATGGCACAACATTACACCTTGATTTTTTTTTTTACTTCTTACCATTTCTGTAACATGATCACACCATTATCTGTGTACATTATTTCCTTATTTAAATTAGAGGATGGTGTCAATATGTTTGATGTAGGGGAGACTAGGACCACGAGGACCACCGGGGCCACCGGGTCGGATCAAGGAGTTTTTAACCGAGAGTCTTGTATTAAAGGTACAGTAACAGACTCAGTTTAAATCACTGTAGGATATATATATTTCACAAACTGTGGTTTCTTGTGTCTTCTTCTTTAAATTGCCCTGAATGACAGTACCTATAAGCCCATTTGAGACATAGCTAGTGCACTAAGCATGCTGGAATGGTTTCCAAATTTTGCAGGTTCTGTCTGACCAGCAGGTTTTTGAACTCAACCTCTATTTAGTCAAGGTTCAAAAAGGCCAAATGCAAATTTCTCTTACATGTAAATCAAAGAAGTAGAAGTAAGAAAAGGAAAAGAAAAGGATCATTTGACAGGAGGGCTGTTGGAATAATGACCTGAAAGTGGCAGTAGAGAAGAAGCTTATGAAGTGTCCAAAATGGAAAGACTCATCCTCATCTCCAGTAAATTTCATTCTCACCTTTTCATTATAAAGATGGTTAGATGTAGATGGTGGCAGTAAAGGAAAAATAGAGCAAATATTAAGAATCCACCTCGAGGGACTATGAATGTTCACAGCAAATTGGCTAGATTCAAATGTCTAGGTCTATTTGGGACAAAAATGTTGTACAGAAATACTTATAGGCAACAGTTATCATGGAAACTAATGAACTATAACCTGAGGTTTATGTATTATTCAGGGTGAAAAGGGAGGCAGAGGAGATGTAGGAGAAAAAGGCTGCAAGGGTGAACCAGTAAGTATAATTAATGCCCTTTTTTAAATTTTTAAATCTGCAAAGATCCTCCCTGATGTTTGTTCTGCCTTGTCAGTGTTATGTATTCCTCTCTCTGATCTCTGTCCTTATTTCAATCTGCTCCCAGGGAGACCCTGGCTATTACACCAAAGGAGCAAAGGGGGACCGAGGAGATCAAGGTCCAGATGTAAGATACTACATACCATTTATTCCATTCACCCTCCCCTTTAAGCCTCCCTTTCTGTTTGTGTATACACATGAAATGTAGTGGTCTCTCAGAACAGAAATTTGCAGTGTCGTTTAGCTGTTGCACAATATTTTTCTCCTTGCAACAGGACACGTTTCACCATTTCACTTTACAATGAAGGTCCACCACTAACACTTTGAGAATAGCAAAAAAAAAAAGGATGATCAGCAGAGGGCAGTAATGCAGCATTAAACTCAATGTGATTTGCCCCATTGTCACACAGGAAAAAGGAGTGAAGAGAACTGAGGAGAGAGACAGCTCTTCTTCAGTGTCTCTGGGTCTGCTAAACATATTAATGTGCGACTGTGTGTCTGCTTGAAAGCATGTAAAGTGAGATTTGTTTGTTTACTTGTAATTTATGTAGCAGAGTGAGTGGGACTAATGTAGTCGCTTATCTTAGTGTGGGGGTTTGGTTTTGACACAGAGGTTCCCTTAATCGACATTTTCATCCTATTGTAGACAATGAAAGAAACTTTAACCATAGCATCAACCTATGTACATCGTTACATCATAATTCTGTTGCTAGACAGTAGCATCAATCCAAGTTACGGTGTACAACACTACCGCTTGTAGCTCCCATTTTGAAGGTGGAGGAGCTAACAGTCCTCCAGCTATGTGCTCTCTTGTCTCATGACTATTGGTCACCAAGTATTAAAAGTCTAAAAAAAAAAAAAAAAAAAAAACTTCCCTGAATTTAGCTATGTTTTGTACAGTGTGGTGGAAATGATCTCAAAGGACAGTTGTTGTTTTCAAGAAAAAATGCATTAAGCACTAATATATCTTACAACACATGATACTTTTCATTAAAATTGGTCATTAGATCAGTTTTATATACAAAATTAAGCAGGGTTGAATGTCCAAAATCTGGTTTAGATACAAAGGAAGTGTAGCAAAAACAACACTTTTTAAATAATAAAAATAATGACTGATCTATCACTACATTTTTCTGTGTTCATTTTAGTGTCAACTGAGTTTGATGGAAATACAAAATAAAAAATGTGTTTGTTTTTCTTATTTCTGTCACGGTCACAAAAATAATGATAGCTGAAGAATCACCCAGATGAAGCCAGATTTTTTTGTTTGTCACTCAACATGAAGACAACGGGGACGTCTCTGCTGCAGACTCAAAACTGTTGTCATTTTGTTTTTGTTATTACTTTATTTTGAATGCATGTGCGATACAACTGAACTGAGACACTGTTTTTAAAGAAGGGGCCTAATCACATCTATACATATGAAATGAAAGAGGGGTCTCCCCTCAATCCCAACTGCTGATTGCTTTATGAGTAGTGGCATGTAATGTCAACCACAAATACATTCTTAATACTGAAGTAAATTAAAGGATGCCTGGGCCCTTTGTAAACAATGTCCTTAATAATTTCCCTCACTGTTGTCCTCTGTGTCCTTACAGGGAAAGTCAGGGAAGGACGGTGAACCTGGACGAGAATTTAGGGTACTGTTCTCTGTACTGTTCTGTTATGAGTGTATATGTACGCAGAGTTATTATGGTATCATGTTTGTGTGGCATTTGAATACAGTACAGTTTTCTTTAGGGACGGCCTGGTCCCAGAGGTGATCCAGGATATCCAGGGACACAAGGAGAGACGGTCAGTAATCTGTTAGTGCCGAAAACAATACCCAGTCCCCAGGTGTGCTTTGCATTATCATCCTTTGATTGTATGCTCTAATATTTAGGGTGAAAAGGGAGATCGGGGTCCCCCTGGTCCACCTGGAGATGTGAGTACTCCTGAATTTCATGGTATTTTGACAGTTTCCAAAGCTATTTTCAATGTTATGAGTAAATCCAGTTGCTCTTGATGTAAAACCATGATTTTGCTACATGCCCCCTGCGGTTTTGTTTAAAGATTTATGGGCCTGTGACTGAGCCACTCAAAGGATACCCTGGAAATCCTGGTTTCCTAGGCCCACCTGGGCCCCCTGGGCATCAAGGTAGATGAACATAATGCTGTGTAATAAGCCGATTTAGACAAAGTGAGATGAACGACAAATAGATCCAGCAAAGGCTTAAGCCGCTGTCTGCCATGATTGAGTTGTGACATATTCTATTGTTGTAGTGTGGGGGTTATAGCTTTGTAAACTAATGTTTGCTTTCAGTTCACATGCATATACAGAAATAACACAAGTTATCATTATTTTCTCAGGGATTGTAGGATTTCCTGGACCTGACGGACCTCCAGGTGTGTGGTGAAGAGACTACTCTCATCCTGTCTGTCTGTCTGTCCGTGCTGTATTTAAAACATACAGTATAAATAGGTTTGACTTTTTGTTTCCCAAAATACATTACTCACATTCTCCTCCTTTACATTACACAGGCCATTCATCTGGGGATGATGGCCCACGTGGTCCCACTGGCTTTCCGGGTGCCAAAGGGGACCCTGGAGAGCCTGGGGATATTTTTCCGGGACTCCCAGGTCTAGAGGGGGATGATGGGGATCAAGGGCTACCTGGGGATCCTGGCCCCCCTGGACCTCCTGAAGACAGAAGTATGTGTAAATGTCCTCTAAAGGTTATTTAATCACTTGCTTCTGCTGCTACTAATGTTGCTAATACAGGCAGTTATGCCAAATGTCTTGATTACATAACTCAACAAACTTCTCGCATGGGTGATAGTGCTGTATGTTTTTAGTTATGTAAACCTCTCCTTTTTGAAATCTTTTATTCTATTGGCTTCTGCAGTGTCACAGTAAGCTTATGCAGCACAAGTGGCATAAAGAAGTTACAATGGGCCCGAGCGCACGCTATCGTGCAGTGCACATACAGTATCATCTCGTCACATTATCAGAAGCTTGACATTGGATAACAACGTATATATTACCCAGCAATCATCAATGCATATCTGTATATAACAAAAAAATGCCAAAGAAAAAAGAAAGAAATTATTGATTTAACAATTTATAACATAGTTAATTTATACTTATAGAATAAACATATAATTCTGTTATAGATGCTATTCACTATTTTTCAAAAAAGAAAAAATAAACATGGTGGAGATGGGTTTGCCTTTCTAAAGGGGCATTTATAGCAAATGGTAGTAGTGTTGTTAATTTAATGAGAGTTCCTCTTTTATCACAGACATATTTCAAGGTGGCAGTCACTCGTGAGGGCCCATTCTCCACCCAACACATTGTTGGAGGGCCCACTTTCTCTGTAGGCACCCCACCTCATGGGTCCCAGTGCAACCACACTGCCTGCACTGTCTATATTTACGCCCCTGTGCAGCACTTATTAGACAAGTCCACATGTGGTTTCTACCAATATTGTCATCCTTTCTTCTCTTTTCTATTACATAAAGATAAAATGTCAGCAGTGTTTTTACAGTACTGTGCACAAACACGAGCTCTATGTAATGGAAAAAGCACCAGGCTTTGTGTTTCACAAATGAGCCAATATCGATCAAAGACTACACAATGAAAAATGGTCAAGGTTCATATTCAAACTGTTGCAGTTTTGGTATAATGTAGGTACCTTGATCAGTCAGTCATATCGGCTTTGCTGTTGGTTTTGCTTGTAGCTAACAGGATTACCAAGGGTCTCCCAGGAGCGAAGGGAATGAGGGGTGCACCTGGACCTATGGGATATGATGGCACGTATGGAAAGAAAGGTGGGAAACCAAGTGTCATTCATACATTAATTGCTACCACTCAGTCTGTTTCACACTGGTTTGACATCTATTCTGGCCTGCTAATTGTCCCCATTTATCAATAGACTATGCTGGTAGATGATTACGTGCAGTTGTTGCTAAATAGCAGTTCATGTATTTCTTTAACGGACTGAAGAGAGTAAAAGGATATAGTGTTGAGATGAGGAAAACGTAATACTGTGTAATATAAATAGGACTCAGTAAAAATATTCCCATGGTTTTTCTTTGTTCAGGAGAAAAGGGGGAGACCTGTTATGAGTGTATCGGATCAGGATCCCCAGGACCGCAGGGTCCACGTGGTCCACCTGGCATCCCCGGTAAAACCATTCACTGCGCTACAACACACAGATTCTACAATGTCCGTCCTTCTATATT